>JAYJKW010000132.1:0-34781 GCA_035084275.1 Hydrolagus colliei
TGAAGAAGAAAGAAAGAAAGAAAGAAAGAAAGAAAGAAAAGAAAGAAAGAACGAAGGGTGGTGTTTTTTTGGGGGGGGGTTGGTAACAGAAACACACAGTCACTGACGATACTTTGCAGCGATGGAACTGTGAAGCGCTTCGAGACGTCCTCCGGACACGAAAGACGCAATATCAAAAGAAGCATTATTGTTAGATTATTATTAAGAGTAGTAGTTACGGGCCCATCACTGTCGGCTTGCGAACGCGGTCTGTGCCCGTTCACGCATAGGTCAAAGATCTTGTGACTGTTCGCAACACTATTAAGCTTCTTCTGTTGTCCCGTCCGATCATCCTCGAGATAAATTGAACATTGACTGTTTTGTCTCTGTGTGTTAAGCGCAAAATGACAACAGAATGACAGTTGTATAGGGCCTTCCACGTCAGGAGGAAAGTCTTGAGGCGAGACTTGAAGGAGGCCAGGGAAGGGTGTGAGCGAGGCGGGAGGGATTGCGGGAGGGAATTCCAGAGGTTGGAGGTGGGGGGGGGGATGAGTAGTTGAAAGCTCACCGGGGCAATGGTGGGACGGGTGGATCACGGGGGGAGGGGGGAACGGGGACGTGGAGCAGGCCAGAGCCCGCTGAGCGGAGGGAGATGGGGGGGGGGGGGGGCAGGTTGGTAAGGGGGTAGGAGGTCACGGAGGCCGGGTGGGGCGAGTTGGTGGAGGGGCTTTAAATGAATGTGAGGTGCAAGTATTTTAATGAGCGTTGCTCACCTCTACCTCTGGCAGTCGCTTGGCACGTCGTGTCCCAGACTATATACTATATACTGTTCTTGCCAGCGCTAATATTTTCTAGCAGAAAACTATCCAATTTGTTCTTGGAACAAACAAGACTTTCTGTTTCCCTGGGGGGAGAACCCATAACTTTTGAATGTCAAGACAAGCTAATGCTTGGGGTGGTGGGCTTGGTGGGGGGTTGGGGGGGTGGGGGGGTGGGGATGAGGGTGGGCTGTTTGGGAGCTAGAGAAAGGGCTGGAGGGAGGATGGCAGCCACAGCGTGTGGACATGAAACTAGATCACCGGTGACTAAAAGACCTGGCCTGTTGTGGCCTGCAGACTGGGAAAGGCTGGTGACGTCTCCAACGCGCCTCTCAGTTTACTGTAAAACGCCTGAGTCTACAAACAATAGAGGGGGTGGGGGTGGGGGGAATTTCCCGCTTGTTAGTCGAATGGCGTGGGTCCAAAACAATTGGTTTCCAGACACTACCCCAAGCGCCACACTAGACAAGGTCTACCGTTGGACTGTTTCGGACTTTCCTGGACAACCACATCTGAAAATGTCGGGGGGGGGGGGGGGGGGGGGGAGCATCGTGGAGTACCTGTAGCTCAGTGGTCAGAGCGCTCGCCTCACAAACGAGAGATCTGGGTTCGATTCCAGCCCGGTCAGGGCAAAACCCTGGGCGAGTTTCCTTACTCCACAAACACATGCTCGCTTGATAATAAAGCCTCCACGGAAGAAAAAATCGGCAATAATAAATTTGTCGCTTCCACGACTGTTTGTGGGGGAAACACTGCTGAGCGCAATTGGCTGCCGTGTTTCACCCACATACGTACACAGTCAATTCGATTGACAGTGTGTCCTGTGAAGCGCTTTGAGACGTCTAGAAGACGTAAAAGGTTCCGTGTCGAATGCAGGGGTTATTATTTTTATATTGACGCGAGGATGCACAATGATAATCAGATCAATCACAATCCTTGCATTTGATATAACGCTTTATCACGTCTTTGAGACGTCTCAAAGCGCTCAAAATTCAGTGCGATGACTTGGATTAACTGGGGAATCCTTATATTAGTAAGGAGATGTAGTAAGGGGGGTGTGGGAACGTTGCAGAGGTTAAATTGCAAGAATCTCGGGCTCTCAACAAATTGTGGTTTTAAGAGGGTTTACTTATCATTTCCTCTCGTCCACAAATACCAACACTGCAGCTCACAGTACATCTTGCGTTGCCTCGATGACGTGATACGTCACCACATCAAGTGTAAGGATGATTGTCATTAGTATTATTTCGCCCACAAATATGCAGTCAATTCACTTTACAGTGAAGTATTCTGTGAAGCGCTTTGAGACGTCTAAAAGACGCTATATCAAGATTCAAGGATTATTTTTTATTTGTTATCAATATCACACCTTCCGTCAAATCATTCCGTCCCTGTAAGTGGGACTGTTATAAAAAAACCGCAATAATAATAAATTGGTCATTTCAATCCACGACTGATTGTGGGGGGGGGGGGGGGGAACGCTGCTGTGCGCGAGTGGCTGCCGCGTTTCGCCCACAAATATACAGTCGATTCACTTCACAGTATATTCTGTGAGATGCTTTGAGACGTCCATAAGATGTGAAAAGCGCTAGATCAAATGCAAGGATTATTATTATTATTAGTCTATATACTGTATGTAGCTCTCTGCCAGCTTCCAGCCTGTAACTCACTCGCTCATCACTCACTCACTCACTCACCAGCCTCCAGTAATGAACGGATCGTCAGCAGTGGTAAGTTTCTGAAGCGAGTGTTGCAAGAGGAGGAAGCTTTTCCCCGTTATGGTTGTGTCTGGTAGAGACACCCGGTTCATCTCAGCATTGTCGCCTCGAAAGTGAGTGATCTCATCGAGTGAGTCAGCGTTCAAGCCGTTCGGGCCATGAGTGGAGTCAATTCAAAGATGTTATCCACACAGATTGTATTAGAGGTAACTATGATACACTCATAGACACACACACTCACACACTGCTGATTAACCGCATATTTGCCTCGCTGACTCGCTCGATTCACTTTTGTTTTGAAAACAATAACAGTAACTTGTGTTGTTGACTCGGTCTAAGGCATTAGTCGGTTACAGTCTGAGTCCCTCTCGCGCGTATCGTTTAGAACGCTCGCTCGCAAGCGAGAGGACCTGGGCTCGATACCCGGGCACCGTGTATATGGCGAGACCTTAGGCAAGTTTCCTTACTCCAGCGCGCCTCTGTTTACCCAGCGGTGAGTAGGAACCCTGTCGTTAGTCGATTGGCAGATGGCTTTACCGGGGGTGGGGGAGGCGGTAATAATCCCTTTTTAAAATAATAAGAATTCGGTAACTCAACGTTTGTGAGACACGGCTGTACATAGGCTGTCCCTCCTCCCGCTTTCCCCCCTCCCCGAACACTACACCCCCCCCTCGCTTCCCCACCCACCCCCATCACGTGTCTGGTATTTGTCAACGTCTCTTTTTCAATGGAAGTTGCTGTAGCTGGCATCTCTGCCTCGCCCCTCACCACAAATCATCCACCCCCTTTCATCCTTCAAGACCCGTCTCAAGACCCTCCTCTTTGACCGTGCCTTCAGCCACCCTCCTTCCCCCCACCCCTTCCCCTTCCCCCCATCCCCCCCCGCCCTCCCCCCCCCTCTCCTCACCCCCACGGAGCCGGACACGGGTGATATTGTGGATGTTTGTGTTGTTGTTGTTGTTGCTGTTTCGAGATCTAATCCCATGTGGAAGGCCCTGTGTGAAAACAAATTGCCGTTACGCCCTTCCCACTTCCTGTTTATCCCCATTCGCTTTGTCAGAAAGAAAGATAGCCTGAGGATGTCTGCTCTAACACATACACACCCACACCTCAGTGACCAATTCTGAATGCTAGCTGAGGCTCGGAAATGTTTTCTTTAATTGTTCCGTCTCTATCCTCAACAAATACGTTGACAGTTGCCTCGAGTCTCTGCCTCCTCACCAACCCTCAACCCACCCCTTCGCCCCCTCAGTCTAATCCATTCCTGATCATTCCAAGCGATAGCAATAAATCGCACTGACTGTGTATCGCACCCTTCAACGCAGGCTAGCGCCTCAGAGCGCTTAACAAGGGCGTGAACATGACCAATAAGTAATAATAATCTTGCGTTAGTTCAGGTGTTTCTCAAAACGCTTCACGGGACACACTGTGGCGTGGAGTGACTGTGTGTTTTGTGGAAGAAACCAGTACCCAGGTGGCATCGGTTATGAGATGTAGGTGGGAGACTGCGGGAGGTTTACAGGAGCAATCTCCTTTTAACTTAGAAATAGCAATAATAATAATAATAATACTTGCATTTGATACGGAGTGGAGTCCTGTAGCTCAGTGGTCAGAGCGCTCGCCTTACCCAAGGGTGAGACCTGGGTTTCAAATCCAGGCAGGTCAGGGCGAAACCTTGGGCAAGTTTCCTTACTCCACACACACACACACCTAGCAATAATCCGTCCAAAAAAACAATAATAAGATTAGTCATTTCAATCCATGACTGTTTATCGGGACACTGCTGTGCGCAATTGGCGCTTCGTGGTGTCTCGAAGATGCGATGAGACGGCATATCAAGTGTAAAGTTTATTATTAATGTGATGATTAATAATGATTAATAATGATTATTATAATTAATATAATAACAACTCAGTGGTTAGAGCGCTCGCCTTATAAGCGTGAGACCTGTGTTCGAATCCAGACAGGTCAGGGCGAAGCTTTCTTACACCACACACACACACATACATACATACACTCCTAATAATAATCCGTCCAAAAAAACCCACAATAATAAAAATTGGTCATTTCAATCCGCGACTGTTTGTGGGGGACCCTGCTGCGCGCAATTGGCTGCCGCGTTTCGCCAACAAACATACAGTCAATCACTCTGTGATATCTTGGAGACGTCTAGAAGACGTGAAAAGAGCTATATCAAATGCAAGGATTATCATTATTGTATAAGCGCTTTTCACGTCTTCTAGACGTCTGAAAGCGCTTCATGGAATATACTGTGAAGTGAATTGACTGTGGGCGAAACGCGGCAGCTAATCTGAGGCTGGTATACAGTATGCGAGCAGGAACTCTTATCTTCATCGCAGAGTGAGAAACTGTTTTGTTTCTGGGTAAAGGTATGAGGGAATCCCGACCTGTGAAATTACTGCAGCCGTTGGCTTGGATCTAGGACCAACACGTGTCCGACTCTTCCAACCCTACGGTGAACTCGACACGCCGCAGTTTACTAGACTGTACAGGTTTCGCCCTACAAAAAAACACGGTCGATCGATTCGCTTTACAGTGCGTTCTGTGAAGCGTTTCGAGACGTCTCGAAGTCGCGACGAGGCGCCATAGCAAATGTCAGGCTGATTATTAACGTGATGATAATAATTACTACTGTGTTATAATAATAGCTCAGGGGTTAGAGCGCTCGCCTTACAAGTGTGAGACCTGCGTTCGAATCCAGGCAGGTCAGGGCGAAACCTTGGGAAAGTTTCCTCACTCCACACACACACACACACGCTCGCCTGCGCACACAAGCGCCTAAAAAAAAGCCGCTCCGTCCCCCTCCAAAAAAAACACAATAATAAAATTGGTCATTTGGACCCACGACCGTTCGTGGCGGAGGAAGCTACCGTGCGCATTTCGCCCACAAGATATATAGTCAATTTCACATCACAGTACTGTATATACTCTTAAGCGCTTTTGAGATCGAGATCGGATGAATCGAAGTGTCTTCTTCATCCGAACCAATGGTGAGAGATTGTGATTGTTTTTTTCGCAGAGCAGTTACGAGGCAGTTGTCAATGTGCCAAGTCAGGATCTGCAGTGATCAAACTGTACGCACCCCTCCCTCCCTCCCTCTCCCGCCCTCCCGCCCTCCCTCCCTCCCTCCCGCCCTCCCTCCCTCCCACTGGAGCCTGTCGACCAGCGTGGATCAGTCAGTCAGTCAGTGGGAGGGTAGAATTGATTTAAAGGAACTTGGATTGCGTCGAAAGAACTCATTGTCACCAGAGGTTGATCGGATCCGCGCGTGCCTGTTTGCGAGAGAGAAATATCGACGTCTCACTGTTACTGGAAGCCATCAGGGATTCAGACGCTGCAGAAGGTAAACACCTGTGGTTCGGGGTTTCATTTTCTTGAAGCAGAACTGATGTGAAAGCAAACGTGTGGGGAAACCGAGAGGGACACACACACACACAGAGAGAGACACACGCACCACACAGAAAGAGATAGAGAGATTAGAGACAGAGGTCAAGGAGAGAAATGGGCTGACACACAGTGAGACAGACAGTCAGATAATAATAAGATAGAGAGCGATGGAGCAGAGAAAGAGACACTCACTCACTCACATACACTAGCACACACACACACAGAGTAAGCAATAGAGAGACAGGCAGAGACAGACTGACAGATAGAGACACACGAGGAGAGAGGGAGAGACAGACAGAGGAAGAGAGAGAGATAGAGACACATACACACACACACAGCTGGAGTCACATTGAGAGGAGCGAGGCTGTGTTAACATGTAATATTGGGAGCCACAGTCAAGAGGCTAAGGTTATCGCTGTACTTTGTGCTGTAGAGCAGCGTGGCTGGTGACAGGTCGAGATGTTTTGCTGACTGTCTGTCTCTCTGTGATTTCATTTCGAGTGGCAGCAATAGCTGTGTTGAGTGTGTCGCGCCTTATTAACAACAACAACAACAACAACATGACTCTTGTGTAGCGCCTTTCACGTCAGGAGGACGTCCCCAGGCGCTGGAACAAATCGCTTGTCGCCGCTTCGCCGCGACGACAACGACAACGACAACAACTCGGGTTTATATAGCGCCGGACGGCGTCTCAGGGCGCTTCGCGATAACGTATTATTACCGGGGGCCGAGCCGGGAGGGGCGCAGGGGTGAAGAAGGCAGGCGACCGAAAGCGCGGCCGAAAACGTTTCTAGCTGAGACCTGAAAGTAGGAAGAGAGGGAAGGGGGAGAGGGGGGGGGGGGGGGGGAGTGGGGGGGAGTGGGGGGGGAGGGCGAGGCAAAGTGAGCGAGTGAGGAAGTGAGTTCCGTGTAGTGTAGTGACTGTGCGCTTCGTAGGAGAAGGTGGCACAGCCGAACTGAGCCCAGACTAATCCGAGCAGAGAACAAGCTAAAGCCTAGGCTAGTCCTAGTCACACAGTCTAAGCCCCCCCCCCCACTCTCTCTCTCTTGGCTAGTGTCAGTGTACGCAGCCCTGGGGTCAACAGTGGCTCAAACTACGTCAGTCCCTGCCTGCGCATTGCCGTCAGTGAAGGGCGCTCTCCAAATGCGAGTTGTTGTTGTTGTTGTTGCGGTTGTGGCGAAAGAACGAGCATTTAACGGGTCAGACCGACTGGCGACAGGTAACGGCATTCAACCCGCAGCCCTCGGACACGAGATCCATGACACCACCCCCAACCCCCCCCCTCCCACCCACCCCCCCCCGCCTCAGCCAGTGGGAACTCTAACCTGATCACTGCTCTAACCTGGGCTGGGTTCCTCCCGAGAGTCAATATCTGTGCCACACAGAGCGACACAGCTGAGAAAAGCGCAGAGTAAATCCTTCTTCTCGTTGTTGTTGTTGTTGTTGGTCAGCCCGTTTCGAAACGCTTCTCAGTATTTACTTTAAAGTTGTTGTGCCTAGACCGGGGTACTTTATGGGCAAACGCGGGCAGCCAATCCGCACGAAGCAATGGCCCCAACACGCCAGCACATTAAGTAATTTTGTTGTTGTTGTTGTTGTTGCACCAATTTTATTTGGCGGATTGTGGCTAGGACACTGGGAGGTAGACACTCCCTCCTCTTTGACCCGTAATTTGTTTTTTTAAGAAACGTAAACAGGCACAGACAGGACTTTGGTTTTAACGTGTCATCCAAAGGACAGTAGCTCCTAATACTGTAATAATAATAATAATCCTTGCATTCAATATAGCAGATTTTCACATCTCATCCATGGTCTCAAAGCGCTTCACAGGATACACTGTAAAGAGAATTGACCGTATATATATTTGTGGGCGAAACGCGGCAGCCGATTGCGCACAGCAGCGTCCCCCACAAACAGTCGCGGATTGAAAATGACAATTTTTTATTACTGTGGGTTTTTTGGAGGGATTGTGAAGTACTTACCCCACCCACCCACCCACCCACACACACACACACACACACTGAAACGTCAGCCCTGACTGCGTGAGTTCAAAGTCTGGCTGTGAGATTCGAACCCGCAACCCTTTTCTCTTTTGCCTGTGAGAGACGGAGAGTGAGAGCTAGGCTGGCACACTTTGCCCTCAGGGCTACAGAAAGCTGGGAGCTTCACTGTGACCGGGTGAGGGAGGAACGCGAGGCGCGATGTCCCAAAATAAATCAGGAGGGAGAAACAGCCGCAGAAAAATGAGACAGTCGGCTCACTTTGCAGCACGGCCTGCGAAGCGCTTTGAGGCGTCTCGAAAGACGCGATAAAGGCGCTGATCAAGGTCAAAATGCAAGAATGATCCGCTGTTATTGTTATTCCAAGCTGGTTTGACACGGGAGCATGCGAGATAGATCATATCCCGCTGTGTGTTTGCTCTAAAGCTCTCGTTCCCACAGGTAACGAGTAACTTGGCAAACACACAACCCACCCCACCTTCCACCCTCAGGGCGTACCGCAGTTACAATGTACACATCTGAGCCAGTCACCTGCCCGCACATGGATTGCCCTGCGTGTGTGTGTATGTACGTGTTTGTCCTCGCATAAAGGGAACATTCAGCCACACGCATTGGCTGCGTCGACGACAAGAACTTGCCCTTAGACTGCACACCCTCTAGCAGACTCGCATCCCGCAGCGCGAAACTTTGCAGAGAATCCCCCCCGTTGAGCGCTTTGAGACGCCTTCCCGCTGCATCGATTGTAAGGATTAGTACGATTAGTACGATCTTATTATCTTATTGTATGATTATTCTTATTGCGATGGAATTATTTTCGACATCACACTGTGGCTGAGGTGGTGACAACGGTAGTCAGAGTATTATATTATTCATTGCATTGGGATTTGATCGGGAGGACGTCTCAAAGGATTCACTGTAAAGTGGAGTGACTGTACACTTGTAGCACGAACGCACTTGAAATGTCCCACAAACAGCCAAGATGCAAATTGGGAATGTTAGCCAGGACAACACGCTGGGGGGGCGGGGGAGAGGGAGAGAGGGAGAGAGAGAGAGAGAGAGAGAGAGAGACATCCGCCCTAACAGGCACAAACACAACTTGGATTTTTGTGTTTAAATCCCTCCGCTCTGTTCCTCACCACCCCTAACCACCCATCTCTCTAACCTCCCTCACCCCCATCACCCCAATAACATTCAAACTGAAAGAGAGACAGGGGCTGGGGAGGAGTGCCTGGTTATCAGGGCGGGCGGAGTGGGGGAGAGGAAGTTTATGGAGAAAAAAACATCCTAGGTTTTTTGCTGAGCAGATCAATGTCTCACACACACACACACACACACACACACGCCTGCAACGTTCTGTAAATCATTCACTCAAAGTTCAAGCCGCGAAGGAGTCAGGGAGGGCTACTGATTTGTTTTTCCTCGGCAACTAGTCGACCGTCTTGGCTCAGGTTCGAGGTGATCAGTCTCTGCGTCAAAGGAGAGGGTTATTTGTTATATTATTCCCAAGTTGGTTCCACACGGTGGTGGTGGGGGTGGGGTGTCTGATTTGGCTCGAAACCGAGGCCCGTTCAGTGGGATATCAAACATCACAGGACAACATAGATGATAAGTTCTGGCTGGAAAGTATAGAGGGATCTTCACTCTCGTGTCTCTAACCTATACCGCTGCCCACTGATCTGATCTGGGAATGTGGATGGACAGCGAGTGTAGAATAGCTTTACTTGTTTGACTCGTGGCAAGGCATGTGTTGGAGCGTCCCGTAGCTCAGTGGTTAGAGCCACTCGCCTTACGAGCGCGAGACCTGTGTATCGAATCCAGGCAGATCAGGGCGAAACCTTGGGCAAGTTTCTTTACTCCACACACACACTCAGGTGCCTAATAATAATCTGTCCCCACGACTGTTTGTGGGGGACGCTGCTGTGCGCAATTGGCTGGTTTCGTCCACAAACATACAGTCGATTCACTTGACCGTGTATTCCGTGAGGTGCTTTGAGACGTCGATAAGATGTGTCAAAAGCGCTATGTCCAATGCAAGGATTATTATTAGGATTATATTATTGTGCTGAGGATAAATAAGTTCCTTCCACAAAACAAGCTCACGAGCTGCGACAAACTCCTCCGATTGTTAGAAACATCCGCGGGAACAATGAGCTGACCCGAGCAACGGCAGTTCAGAGAAACAGAGGCAGTGAAGGGTGGGGGGGGGAACCTCTTTCCCTCCCCCCCAGCCTCTCTCTAACTCCGTCCCTCCCTCCCCCCCCCCCCCCCCCCCCCACCCCCCTCTCCGACTCTCTTCCTCCACCCATCCTCACCCTGTGACAATAGGAGGAACTCGAGCTTTGCTCCACAGCTATTTCTAGAGTGAGTCATCAGCTAATTGAGCTACAAACTATTTCCAGCACAGAAGGAGGCCATTCGTCTCGTCGGTGCCAGGGTTATCACGCTTTATTATTCCTCAAGTGACACGGCGACTGCCCAGCGCCTTGGGACGTCCTCCTGACGCGACAGGTGCTGTGCGAGATGTCATTTTGTTGTTGTTCTCGGCTCCACGTTTTTGAACAGCTCGCGCGCCGACTTAGTTTAGTTCACTGATCAATGACACTCTTGATGAGTTGGGCTTTCCAGACGTTGACCAGGCTCTCGGTGAAAGGATTCTCTCTCACCTTTCGCCCTGGCGCTAACAATCCCGAGACTACAACTCCCCCTCCCTGCCCCCCGATTCCCAACGGAAGGAAATCTCGATTCCCTATTTGCCTCGCTTCTTGAGGCACGTCTCAAGTCCCTCTTCTTTGACCA
Source organism: Hydrolagus colliei (assembly GCA_035084275.1). Taxonomy (NCBI): domain Eukaryota; kingdom Metazoa; phylum Chordata; class Chondrichthyes; order Chimaeriformes; family Chimaeridae; genus Hydrolagus; species Hydrolagus colliei. Next base: position 10,721 of record JAYJKW010000132.1, read on the forward strand.
TGGTTTCGGTCATCCTCCTACCCCCACACCCTCCCTGTCTCCCCCCACCCCCCCCAAGCCCCCCTCCCACCACTACCCCAGCTCGGGTCCAAAACAGGACACACTGTAAGATACAGTGTCTCTGATTCAGGCTGTTTCTTTTAAGTGAATCCAAAGTCCCCTGCCAACCAATCTCAGCTAGCAAATCATCTTTGTACAGCAATCCTTCCCTCGCGTGTTGAACTGCCCTCCACACCCTGGAATTTGCCCTGCTGCCTCAGCATCTCTGCGAGTGTAGTTCTGCTTTTATTGTTTGAACCCTATCTATCTATAGCGAATCCCGTCGGTCTCGTGAATTAGGACGAACGCGTCTTTGCGCGGTTTCGACCGAGGGCAGGGAAGCGGTGGGCTAGTCCCAAGCCAGTCGCACAAGCAATTTACATGGGGGTGGGGGGGGGGGGGGGGGGCAAAAAGATGAGGTGGAGGATGCAAGCGATTGATTCATTGATTAATCAATTCTTCGAATAATAATAATAATAATAATCCCTGCAATGGATCACAGAATAGACTGTAAAGTGAATTGATTGTATGTTTGGCGGGCCAAACAACTGTGTCTAAAGTACACAGAGAAGTAGGGGGAGGGGGGGGAGTGGGGTGGAGAGGAGAGGAAAGGGGGGGAGACTGGTTGTGTGGTTGATAGGAGAGGTCTGAGGTCAGGAAAGGAAAGTGTAGAGAGAGATAAGCCGCTGTTTCCTCTCCCCCCCCCCCCCCCCCCCGAGGGGAGATTCCAAAGCTTGGGAGCGGTCGTCCCAGCAACATGGAGCAGGATTCAACCCAGGATCTGATTAATGTCTGTATTCAGTCATTCGGTAAAGTTCCACTGCTTGATTTTTACGACCGTCCTGAAGACAATCTGTTCATTATCTCACCACAGGTAATAGACGGTTTGAGTCACCCGTCTGCAGCTAATCAATGATAAGTCCTTGTGACTCAGTCCCCAACCCATCCCTTACATGCATTTTGCATGTAAGGGATGCATGTTCACTGCCCTGCATTTTGCCTCCACAGCCACGCATTCAACAGAGCGAAGCTCTGAGCAGTAAAGAGTGTCATCTTATTAATAATAAAAATCATTTGCATTTGGATACAGGGCCTTATCGCGTCATCCAGACGTCTCAGGATATACGTGTTCACAAAGTTCTGTAACACTCTCCCACCCCCACCCCACCCACCACCCACCTTTCGATCTACTCACTTTTTGAAACCCTCCCTTAAAAATACCTTCACCTAAGTTTTTCCATCATCTCTCGGCTGTTCACGGACCCAGTTACTGACCCCAAAACGTTCCCTTGTTGATGTCGCTCCTGGTCTCAGATATTTTTACACTCGGATCGTCTGCAGCGGAAACTAAGAAATCCATTGTATGAAAAAATCAGGGAGGGAGGGAGGGAGGGAGGGAGGGAGGGAATTGACTGTATTGTGTTGGCAAAATACTTGAAGGGTAAATAACCTCTAAATGTCATGTCACGCCAGGCCAGTCACTCACTCGGTGTGTGTCTCTGTCTCTCTCTCTCTCCTGCTTTCCCAGGCTCCCCTATTTCCCGGCTGTTCCCAATTGCTGACGGAGCGGGATTTCGCTGTTCGGACATCATGTCGGTCCACACCTTACACGTGGAGCAGTCCCCAGGGTCCAGGGCGGGTCACTGGCCAGAGTCTATGGTCCTCAACGGTTCCTCGATGGACCGAGCTTTCACCAACGTAGTCTATCCCGGCACCGTCGCCGCTGCCGCCTCCCAGAGCAAAGCCTACGGCCAACATCCGTCGGACCGGTGGGTCTGCCGGCAAGTGGCTATGTCTCCCCCTGGCCCTGGCCCCGGCCCTGGCCTGGGCTACCAACCTCATCCCCCCGGCAACTCTCACCAGACCCTCTCGGTCAAGTCCGCCTACGGGCAGAAGCCGCCTTCGCCGTGCCCTCACACCGTGCTGCGCCGAGCCGCCAGCGACTATCGGCGGACGCCGCGGGAGCCCGAGCGCACGGAGGCTTGGAACATTATCAGGCCAGGGTCGGCGGGGGAACAGAACCCGGGGGATCAGGCCTCGTCCCCGACCTTGGACGCCACCATCGAGAACCTGAACAACCTGATCTTGGAGCTGGACCCGACCTTCCAACCCATCAACAGCGGCGTCAGGGTCACCGGGAACAGCCTCCGGCACGTCACCGGCTCCGGCTCGCTCACCGCCTCGCCGCAGTGTCACGCACACAAGGAGGAATTCCCTGGAGACACCCACGGAACAGGTGACTATTGGCTTCGAGACCACCCGGCTACACACAATCTACTCCACCACACCGTGCTCCAGAGGGAAGATTGAAGCAGTGTAGAGGGAGCTTTACTGTGTCTCTTAACACTGACCTGGGAGTGTGGGCGCACAGTGTTGAGGGAGCTTTACTGTGTCTCTTAACACTGACCTGGGAGTGTGGGCGCACAGTGTAGAGGGAGCTTTACCGTGTCTCTAACCCTGACCCGGGAGTGTGGGCACACAGCGTAGAGGGAACTTTATTGTATCTCGAACCCTGACCTGGGAATGTGTGGATGGCTGCACAAGGGTAGAGGAAGCTTTACTGGGTCTCTAACCCACGAAAGAAGCATGTGATCCTATGTGGGCAGAGTGAGGTCTTGTTCCCTCTCCTCAGTCGCTAGTTGAGGTAGGAGGACGGGTGGGGTGATGGGGGAGATAAGATATGAAAAGTGCTACGTCAAAAAAAATGGAAGGGAGATGGTAAGTTGGGGTTTGTTAGACATTGGTTGCTGGCATGTCTTTTCCTTGTTTGTTTTGGATCTACTCAGAGCCAGAAGTTCAAACAGGATGGGCTGTGGCTCTTTGACAGGCAATGACTCTCGTTAAGTCAGGCCCAGCCCTGGGGCTTGTAGTGCATTCAGTGCTGCGTGATCTCACTCAGCAACAACTCGCTCGCTCGCTCGCTCGGCTCAGCCCAGCTCGCCCGCTCAGCAAACATCCACAGACGAATGCAAAAGTCTTTGAAAACGAGAGGGAATGTCATGGTAACAGTGGGCTGGGAGTTCAAACAATGGGTGTGGCACATTGCTAAGATATTTCCTGTGCAAGTAACTCGCAGTGGTCTGACTTGAGCATGACCATTTCATACCCCATCCATCCACCCACCCACCCCACACACACACACACACACACACACACATATGGGTCTGAGTAGGAACATCACCCATTTTGGCGAATGGCTACAATTATTATTCATATTATTATCATTCGAAGCTTTCAATTAATCGGCAATCTTACTGTCCGACACAACTCGTGGAGTAGCTCAGCGGTTAGAGCGCTCGCCCTACAAGCGAGAGAGACCTGGGTTCGATTCCACGCCGGTCAGGGCGAAACCTCGGGCAAGTTTCCTTACTCCCCCCGCGTCTGATTAATAATCCCTCAACAACAACAACAGCCACAACAAAAACACAGTAATAAAATTGGTCATTTCAATCCACGGCTGTTTCGGGGGGGGCTGGTGGGGGGGAACGCCGCTGTGCGCAATTAATTGGCTGACGAGTTTCGCCCACAAATATATACGGTCAGCTCATTTTACAGTGTGATCTGTGAAGCGCTTTCAGACATGATAAGGCGCGATATCAAATACAAGCATCAATCTAACTATTATCATTACTATTATTAATAAGTGATGATATATTGGACCTTGACAGTATCTCACAATCCACACAACAACAATATATTGCATTTGTACAGTGCCTTTCACGTCAGTGAGTCATCAATGAGGGATTCGCCCGAGCTGCAGGTTGGAAGTAGAGAGGGAAGGAGAGTAAAGGGAGAGTAAAGAACTAACTTTCTTCCCCCACCCAACTTTCCTCCCACCCCACCCACACTATCCCACCAACTTTCTCCCCCTCCACCCACACCCCACTCTGGCTGCTATCTCCATTTGATTCTAATTCCGCTTCCCCAACCTCAGGAATTCTGCTGTACAGCGAATGGGATTCTCCGGGAAGGAGAGGTGAACAGAATTCCGTGAGCCTGACAAAGTACGGAGAGGACCTGGTGGATTCCCCGGGACTGGGCGACATCGGGAGCCCCAACAGCAACAGCCATCACAAGACGGTATGTACGCACGTATAGTGGTTGGGGCGATGTGACAGAGAGATTATCTCACCTAACTTCCTTCCCCCACCTCTCCCTCTCTCTCTCTCTCTCACTCTGTACATCTCAACCACGACAACATCGACATGTGTATCGGGCATTTTCACGTTAGGAGGACATCAACAAGGCTGTGGACAGTCGGTGGACCCGTACCTGAGCTGGTGGTGTTGGGATCAGGAGGGGTAGAGGGCGGGCAAGGGTAGGGGTGGGAGGGTGATGAAGGCAAGGGAGCGGGTGAGGTGGAGGGACTGTGGGATGGAGTCTCAGAGGTCTCACTCTACCTCACTGTGTATCTCCCTCGATCTCTCCTCATCTCACTCCATCACGATATCCCAGTCTGCGTCTGGCTACCGTAGCTCACTGTCAAGTGCGTTGCGGGCAACTCTGTGCCTCGGCATTCCTCGCCATTGCTGCTAATTTTCCGACGTGATGCGCGGTCGACGTTCGAGGCGAACACCCAAACTGACGTGTGGGTAACGTGAAGCTTGAGTGTCGCGTGTTTGCCACCGCGTGACGACCCGACGTTGTTTCTTTCCCCTCCCGCAGTTCGCTCTCCCAGGATACGTCCAGGCTCGGAATGGCTGGAGTGGCCTCACCTCGCTATCCAGGGACATTTCTCAACCGGTCGCCGTCTCCAAACCGCACATTCCCACGGCTGCCCCTTCCTCCTCTCTGGGTAAGCAACGGGACGAGGCAAACGACGGGATTAAAACGGCCGCGAGTCAGGGCGGGCGTGCGGGGGGGGCAACCGTCGCGTCGTCCACCGGCATTTTTGGGGTCACGTTTCCACAAATTCAACACGATGAATCGTGTACACAAGGCATCATAAGATAACACACTGGGTTGGGGGGGAAGAGGAGATCAGAGAGATTGGGGGGGGGGGGGGGGGGGGGTGGTGCGCAGAGGAGTGGAGGGATTTGAAAACAAGGGTGAGCATCTTGAAGTCCATGCTCTCTGGGACAGGGAGCCAGTGAAGCCTGGCGAGGACTTCTGATAAGAATGCTTAGCGCTGAGCGGACAAAACGTAGAGTCACAGAATGATTGGCGCATCGTGCTTAGTGCGTTCCTACGCTCTCTGCGGCTGACGTAACGGGCGGAGATTAAAGCCGTGCCTCTGTTCTCCACAGAAACCCGGTATATCGAGATGTCCCCCCGCCCGAATGGCTCGACAGCGAGAGGAACCTCGACGCGTAACTTCTCCCAGCGCAGCCGAGGCCTCTGCATCAGCCCCAGCGAGTCGCTCTCCACGTCTCCTCAGCAGAACACGCTCCCCATCCTGGTTCCCTCGCCCCACGGCAGCCTCCGCAGAGAAGCCACCGCCTGCAACTACCTCTCCATGTCTCCGGTCTCGGAAAACGCAACCAACTGCTCGCTCGCCCGTCCGACCAGACTCGCTGGGAGCACTGGCTCCTTGCTGTCCACATCTCCTGGGTCGGACATTCTGGGAAGGTACACATTTTCCCCTCCTCTCTGTTCTCTCTCTCTCTCTCTCTCTCTTTAGTCTCCTTCCATTATACCATACAGTGCAGTGTAGGGCTCTTCACGTCGGAAGGATGTCCCAAGGCGCTGGACGGTCAGGGTTTTTTTTTTGTGGGGGTGGGGGCTGGGGGGGGGGGGGGGGGAGACCTGAGCTCGGAGTCAGGAGGGGTTGGAGGGCAGTGGATGAGGCGAAAGTGGCTGCTGTGTTTCACCCCCCACCAAAAAAAAACACTCAGTCACTCCACTATATAGTGCATCGAGTTGAAAAGCTTTGACCTATACCACACCAAAAATACATGTTGTACAGCGTCTTTCACATCAGGAGGATGTCTGGACGACGAGATGAGGTGCTGGATACCAAAGGCCAGGATTATTATTATTACTATTATCGTAACTAACTCGTTAACTAACTTGCTCACGGTTTCCGGTTGTGATTGGCAGCTCCCAGTCCCTGCTGAGCGAGGACGGGAGGATGTACAGATCGGCGTACGGATCGTCCGGATCCTTCGTCAACGTGACCAGCCCGTTCGGCACCTCCCCGGCCTCCTGCAAGATCTCCTTCAGCGACCAGAGGCTTCACGAGGCCTCGCTGCGAGCCAGGGGCGCCGGTCGTTCCGCCTCCCAACACGCGGCCACCTACGCGGGGAAGAGGATGGGTTCCCACCAGCACGGCGCGGCCCAGCCCCAGTACATCAGCAGCTGCCCGGCCTCCGCGGCCACCTCCCTCACCGACATCCCGCTGCTGCTCATCAACGGAGCCCCCGAGCACGGGCAGGGGCAGGGCCACTGGCACAGGAAACCGCCGCCCTCGCCCGGCTACGCCACCGAAGCCAACGCCTCCGGCACCGCGAGGCGCCCCCTCACGCCGCGTCTCAGCGTGGGATCGGCCGGGTCGCTCAAGGCTTCGAGCCTTGTCTCGCTAGATGGTAAGCGCCGGGTGTGGCTGCGTGAGTGTGTATGTGCATGAGTGTGTATGTGTTGTGCGTCTGTATGTGTGTGTGGGTGCGTGTGAGCACCTGAGACTGGATACACCTGTACAGGGTAGTGGTTGGAGAACATTTGCCTTGTGAGCGAGAGTGCCTGGGTTTGATTCCCGGGCGAGGGGGTCAGAGCTCCATTCATCTGGTCCCTGAATTCACCACCGTCTGTCTGGGGGACACCACCGTGCACAATTGGTTCTCTCCTTTCGCCCTCAAAATACACAGTCACTTCACTTTACCTTATATTCTGTGAAGCACTTAGAGACGACTGAATGACATGACAGGCGCTATATATCAACTGCAAGGATTATTATTATTATTATTATTATTATTATGGAGTGGGTTAGAGTTTGGATGCACAGTAGAGGGCAGTATTAGACACTCGCCAGGTCTGGTACCTACAAAACACTCATACTCACATGAGCACACACACACACGCACACGTAGACATACACACACACCTGCAAAACACACGTGTGCTGCAACATGTTTCGACCAGTTCCTCATTGCCAAAGCGTGACCTTCTAACATTCTCTCCATAGACCAATGCGACTCTCAGCCGACCATCAAATTTGTACAGGACACGTCCAAATACTGGTACAAGCCAAACCTCACCAGGGAGCAAGGTAGGAACCGCCTTAACGCTGCGTCTTGAGGGGTGAGGTTGTTCTAGGTGACGGGGTGGGGGCCGGGGAGGGTTGGACGTTCTTCGGTGTTAATGGAGCTCTTGGGTTGAGCTGGGACTCGAGCTATGAGGAGGTTTCTGCGCTCGGATAACGGTCAAAGTGGGCGTGGAGCTCAGTGGTGAGACTCAGCAACAAATGACATTTGTAGAGCGCCTTTCACAGTCAGGTCGGAACCTGAGCAAGGCAGAGGGACAGGGTAGGGTGGAGGGGAGGGAAGGGAGAGAGTTAGGAGAGGAGGGAGAGAACTCGCTAACCCTCTGGCCTCTCTCACAGCGATCGAGATACTGAAGGACAAAGAGCCCGGCTCTTTCTTTATCCGCGAGAGTTCCACCTACGTCGGCTCCTACGGATTGGCCATGAAAGTATCTTCATCAGTCTCGTCGCCAGGAAGTCCCCCTGGCAATAGTGCAGGTTTGTCCACACTCCCTCCCTCCCTCCCTCTCTCCCTCCCTCACACACTTGCTCAGTCACATATTCGCTTACACCCTCGCTAACTCATTCGCGTACACACTCTTTCACTCACTCACTCACACACTTGTTCATTCACACGCTCACACACTCGCTCATAAGCTCTTCACATACACACGGCCCCCCCAGCCCCACTCCCCAGCACATGACTCGGTGGGTGTGTGTATACGTATGTTTGGTTTATATACGTCAGTGTGTGTGCATGTATGTGAGTGCATGTGTATGTGTGTGTGAGTACGTGAGTCCGAGTGTTGTGGGTGAATGAGTGTGTGTTAAGTAAAAGTAATGTATTGGTTTCCTAAACTCGACGTGATGTCTCCTCTGTGTCCCACCAGACTCTCCCAGTCAGCAGATCCGCCACTTCCTGATCGAATTCTCCCGCAAAGGCGTGAGTCTGAAGGGCTCAGCCCAGGAACCTTTCTTCGGTAAGGACATCGCGCGTTACAAAGTTTAATTGTCTCCCTACCCAGCCCACTGTCCCATTAACATGTCCCGCACAACACCCAACCAACCACACACACACACACACACACACACACCCACACACACACCTCACGCCAGACTTCACAAGATATCCACCCAACAGTGAGATACCGATAAAAGTAATGTTGGCAATACTGTAACAATAATCTGTGTATTTGATATCGCGGCTTTTCACGTCTTCTAGATGTCTCAAAGGGGCTTCACAGAATATACTGTAAAGTGAATTGACTGTATATTTGTGGGCAACTAAAAAAATGTGTTGATGAGGGATTATTATTAGGCGTGTGGTGTAAGGAAACTTGCCCAATGTTTCGCTCAAGGTTTTGGCCCTGCCTGGAAATGAACCCAGGTCTCTTGCTTTGTAAGGCAAGGGCTCTAACTACCGAGCTTACAGGACTAGAGCGCCTTTCACTTTGGGTGGAGGTCCCAAAGCGCTTCACACGGTTTACGGATAAACTCCTCGTAACTCAGCGCTGGGGGCTTAACTTGTCACAAAAATTTAAGTCATCGAGCAGTCAATATCCCAGTTGTTTGGATTACTTAGGACTGAGCCAGGACTAATGGCAAAACTCTTTGTATCTCTTTGTTTCGCAGGGAGTCTGTCGGCTCTGGTGTATCAACATTGCATCACCCCCATGGCCTTGCCCTGCAAACTCATCCTTCCCAGAAAAGGTGAGTGACTGTGTATGACTGACTGACTGACTGACCAAATGGAAAATTTGGTCAATCGGGTTTAATATGGAAGCTGGTTCTTTTGAAGAACTGTGCAAAGGAGGAGTGTTTGGACAGGTGTAGGGAAGGGTGGGTGGGAGGGAAGGAGGCGGGCAAGTTTCCTTACTCCATACACACATGCCTGATAAAATTGCCTCCCAAAAAAAATTGGTCACTTCAGTCCACCACTGTTTATGGGAAACTGCTGTGCTCCATTGGCTGCCGCGTTTCGCGCACAAATATACAGTCAATGCACTTTACGGTATATTCTGTGAGGAAGATGTATATTAAAGGCAAGGATTCTTCTTATTATTATTATGCTTGTAACCATGGACATTCAGCCCCTGACTTGCCGTGTGTTGCGTGTTTGCAGACTGTTCGAGTGGTGAGAGCAGCCCAGAGTCGCCCGAGAAAACAGTGTCCCCACTGATGAAGAACGGAGCAGGTAATGATCTGCATGTCACACCCTGGGGTGTGGGTGGTGGGTGGAGTGGGTGGTGGAATGGGATGGGTGGGGGGGGAAATCGGTCAGTGCCAACCTCACACCAGGCAAGGCCAGAGAGTTGCGAACCGCAGCCTTCAACCAAAATATTCAACCAGAGAACCTCCATCCTGCGAAGGCATGCAATTCGGTCATCTTGGACCTCTGGAGGTGTCCTGCCGCTCAGTGGTTAGAGCACTCGCCTTGCAAGCGAGAGGTCTGGGTTCAATTCCAGGCAGGGCAAAACGCCGGGCAAGTTTCACCCGCCGGGAATCGAACCCAGGTCTCTCGCTTTATGAGGCGAGTGCCCTGACCACTCAGCTACGGGACTCCATGGCGTAAAAATGGGTCTCGTTCACGCCACCAAAGCCCCCCACCCCACCTGACGTGGCCTCTTGCCTCTCTCCAGTGTTCAACGTCCTGTACCTGAACTCGGTTACCATGGAGACGCTGACCGGACCCCAGGCCATTCTGAAAGCCACGTCCCTCAGCCTGGAGCGGGAGCCCATGCCGCCCGCCACCGTGGTCCAGCTGAGAGTCAACGAGCAAGGCATCACACTCACCGACAGCAAGCGGAGGTGAGAGAACCAGCGCTGGAGCTCTGGACTAACGCTTTCAAACACTGCCGCCCCCCCCCCCCCCCACCCCACAACCCACACAACCCCGCTCTGCCTCCAGTCACTCTGCCCCCATCCCCTCTGGAACTCCGTTCCCACAGTCCCTCCGCTTCGCCCCACCCCTCGCCTCGCTCCGGTCCTGCCTCAAAAGCCCTCCTCCACGCACGTGCTTTCGACCAACGCTCCTGCTCTCCACCTTCCTGAATCCTTACCCTCCCCCACCACCCACCCCCACCAACTCGGGACAGAATACTGTCTGTCCAGCCCTCTTGGGAAGAAAAAAAAATCCAAAGGAGACAGCACCTCAGATATTGGTCAAGAGATTTGTCTACGCAGCCCTGCGATCCAGACTGAGACCTCAAGCCCTGACATGGGACGTGTTACGCACCAAACCGCCTCTGGCCTGCGCACGTTGTTCATTGTTATTGTTGAGGGAGCTGTTCGCTGAGCCAGGCCAACACTCTCACCACAACGTCCATGACAATTCAGGTGTCTGCCCGCAAGCCGTTCGATCTTGTTCCAGATCACACACTGATCCAACTTTCGCTCAGAATCGCTTTGGCTTCTGCTCTCCACTGTACTGTACTAAACCCCTCCCTCCCTCTCCCCCTCTCTCTCTCTCTCCCTCTCTCACCTCAGGCTCTTCTTCAGAAGACACTATACAGCCAGTACGGTGAATCACTGTGGTTTGGACCCGCTTCAAAGGAAGTAAGTTATTGAAGGAGGACAGGTTGGGACTGATGCTCAGTGGGTGGGGAGTGAATGCAGAGCAAACAGGGAACATTGAAGTGCTCCAAATGGGTTTGAACCATTGTGGCTTATACCCTACTCACTGGAAACACTTCACAAAGAAGACAGAGCCACTGTAAGCATTTGGTGGTGAGGGGAGGTAGGAGTGAGGAGAGGCGGGGGTTTAAAGGCTGTAACTCTGGAAACACCTCTTCCAAAGGTCTTGTAAGAAAATCTAGAACGCTCTCCCTCAATCCCTCCACCTCGCCGCCCTCCTCCCTCCCCCCATTTTTCAAGTCCCGCATGAAAAAACCTTCCTCTTCATCCGTGCTTACGGTCTTCCCCCGCCCCAACCTCCCACCTGACCCCCAACCCGGCTCACAGTCAGTCTCCACCACTGTTTAGCGCTCTGAGACGCTACCCTGGCGTGGAGGGCACTATATAAATGCAAATTGTTGTTGTTGTATTTTCAAAACAGTCATAGGAAAGGAACCTTCCCTCTCTCGCTCTCTCATTCTCCCACACCACTTCCGAAACTTACCTAAACAGTGCACAGTCGCTACACATGCAGCCCACACCGCGAAGCGCTTCGAGGCGTCCTCCCCTCCGTGAAAGTCGCCGTACCGAATGCGTTTGTTGAAACCCAGAATTTGAGTGTGGATTGAGAAGCCGCTTTCCTGTTAGAGGCCTTTCATCTGGCTCTTGACAAGATAGTTCGGAAGCAACAAGACATTGGTGATGGCTGACCAACCCTTTCTGGCTCATGAATTAGCCTCTGTGAGTTCTCACATTGAGCCACAGCTGTGACTAGCCTGTAATGTTCTTTAAACCACAGTACACAATGTTGATTCAATCCAACATTTTTATTGCAACTTTACAATACCCTGTTTCAATCCAACTCCCTCTCAAGTCATTATTCCCCAGAATCCTTATGTACCTATCCCATACTTAATTGCCACTTAGATGGTTAACTCTAATATGCAACACAGGCAGCCATCTAGCCAGACCTTGGGGAATGGGATTGGAGTAGAGAGCGCCAACGGGGGAAGCGAGCACCAGGACAGACCCCAGGGCTGGAAGAGCTGTGCTCGCCTCTTAATCCCCCTGGTTCTCGATCAGCAACGACTGTTCAGTGACGGACGCGGGAATTCTTGGGAGTACTGACCTCCAATCTCTTCTCTTCTCTTTTCCCAGGTGGAGAAAGGACAACGAGCCCTCGAGGTGAGATATGATTGGTGCGATCTGTCGCTCTTCGTGTTGCGATTTGTGTCTGCGTCTGTGATCAGAGGAACGGCGAGCGCACCCTCTCCACAGACAATCCACCATCTCTCCTCTACACTCACTCACTCACTCCCTCCCTCACCCCCCGCTTCCATAATCCCTCCATTACCTCCCCTCTACATTCACTCAACCACCAACCCTTCATACTCTCTCCCTCCGCATTCACTCGCTTCAGCATCTCCCCTCTACTTTCCCTCGCTCCATCATCCCCCACTCCACACTCCTTACATCACCTCCCCTCTTCACTCACTCCTTCCCACCACTACCTCACCTCCTTCCCTCCCTTATCTTCCCCTCTACACTCACTTGCGTTGTTATGCCGATGTGAATGGCACTCTTATCAATGTAATTTTGTTGTCGTTTGTGTGTTTATAACGTGGGAATCCCTTTTGCAGGATGTTTGGGTTCGTGGCCAAGAGTCAACTCAACGCGGCCGAGAACATGTGTCACCTGTTCGCAGAGTATCAGCACGACCAGGCGGCCTCCCTGATCATTAACTCCATCTCCAGCATCCTCCCCGGGCTCCAGAGGGCGTGAGAGTGGAGGGGGAACGGAGAGAGAGAGAGAGACGGCGAGTGCGAGAGAGAAAGAGAGGGAGGCAGTGCAAGAGAGAACATAAGAACATAAGAATTAGGAGCAGGAGTAGGCCATTGAGCCCCTCGAGCCTGACCCCCACCATTCAATAAGATCATGGCTGTCTATTCTCACTCCACCTGCCTCCCCCCACCCGCCTTATCCCCATATCCCTTAATCCCTTTATCCACAAGAAATCTATCAATCTCAGTCTTGAATATGTTTAAGGACCGACTGAGCATCTACAGCCCTTTGGGGTAGAGAATTCCATAAATTCACTACCCTCTTGAAAGAAGAAGTTTTTTCTCAACTCAGAAAGAGAGAGAGACAGGTGGAGGGTGGGGGCAGGTAGCGAGGGCGGATGGTGGAGAGAGGGCGAGTGGTGATCAAATCACTTTGAGAGTTGAAATGCGCCGTGCAAATTGTAGCGTTTGGCACTGACTGGCGGCTGAGGATGTCGTGTGGGATAAGATGGCGCTGGGCTTAGTCGAATGCTCGGGCTGCGATCTGCCAACGTGGGCAGAGCACAGAGCCAGCCTCGGCCGTGTGTGCCATCTTCACTGTGTAAATAAACAATGGGGGGACTAGTTAAATTATTTGATGTTCTCGCCCGCCCAGTGAATGTATTTTTCCCCAACACTCTCTGTACCTTTTAATCCCCTTGTTTGCAAGGGGGGGGGGGGGGGTAGCTGGGAAACGGGGTGGGGGGGGGGAGTGGATGGGGAGGGGTGGGAGGGTTAGTAAAATTATCTGAACTATTTATCTCTGTGATCGAAACCTTGTCATTTCAAAAAAATCCTATTGCAAATAAAAAGGCAGTGATCTGAGCAATGTCTGTTTCTTGTTGGAAACTTGGGGGCGCGGGTGGGGGGGGGAGGGATGTGGGGGGGGGGGAGAAGTGTTGGGAGCCCGTTGAAAGTGGGGTACATAGAATTAATTTGGATAAGCTTAAACTCGGTGATAATACTAGTAATCCTTGCATTTCATGTAGCGCCTTATCACGTCTTCTAGACGTCTCAGAGCACTTCGCAGAATATACCGAAAAAGGTGAATCGACTGTATTTTGTTGGTGAAACGCGGCAGCCAAGTGCGCACAGCAGTGACCCCACAAACGGTTGCAGAAATCACCTCCACACACACACACACACACACACACACAAAAGTAAAAGAGTATCACGGAATAGGTGACCTTTAGTGAACTGGGATTTTGGACTGCTGCATGTTCCACTAATAGAAGGTGGGTAGAGAGAGAGGCAGAAAACTCTCTGGGAAAGGGCTGAATGGGGTCTGTGATCCAGTGCGGAATTAAATCATGCGCATCCGAACTGAAGCGCGAGTTATTTCAGACAAGAGGCGACTGTGGTGGAATTATTGCTGGAAAGAAATAAGGAATTGAAGCCAGGTGTCGAGACTCTTTGACCTCACGATCGATTCTGTTAATAACAATTATTATTGTAACCCTTGCACACTTTTCACATCTTCTGGACGTCTCAAAGCGCTTCACAGAATATACTGTAAAGTGAATTGACTGTATAATTTGTGGGCGAAACGCATCAGCCAATCGCGCACAGCTGCGTCCCCCACAAACAGTCCTGGATTGAAACGATCAATTTTATATATATTTTTTTGAGGGATTATTATTAGGCGCGTGGAGTAAGGTAGCTTGTTGAAGGTTTCACCCCGGCTGGAACTGAACCTAGTTTTCTCACTCGGAAAGCGAGTGCTCTAACCACTGAGCTACAGGACTCCCAATTCAGTGCGACAATCCACTCTCTGGATCCCAATTATCTCCCAACAACAACAACAACTGACATGTGTAGATCGCCTTTCACGTCAGGAGGGACGCCCCGAGGAGCTGGACATTCAGGGATCCGCACCCCAGCTGGAGGCTGGGATCAGGAGGGACGGAATGGGGAGGGATACTTGAGCTTGAACCCGCAACCTCGAGACTCGAGTCGCAAGAGCGCTATCGTCGAGTGAGCCAGGTTGACACGGCGACATGTGCTTTAAACGCCTTTCGCGTCCCAGCAAAGAGCAACAAAGAGCCATCATCTGGACAGCAAAATTGTCGGATTGGTCCCGTTCCTGTAGACAGACATCGCCATCTGGTGGTAGTGCAGCAGGTGATAGTGTCAGATCTTCATCATACCCTTCACAAAACCAGTGTCTCCAGCTGATCCGTCCACCGATCGGGGGTTCATAGAACAACCAAATTACATGTGTATAGCGCCTTTCACGTCAGGAGGACTTTCCAAGGTGCTGGACAGTTACTGCTTCAGACCAGAGCTGAGGCCGGGGGGTGGGTGGGGGTGGGGGTGGGGGTGGAGGGAGCGAGGGAAGTGGGGGATTAGGAGTTGATGATGGGTCCATCGAAGAGGAGAGTCTTGAGGTGAGACTCGAAGGAGGCCAGGGAGGGGGCGAGCGAGGCGGAGGGACTTCGGTATGGAGTTCCAGAGGTTGGGGGCAGAGTGGCCGAAGGTTCGCCCCGCCCATGGTTGGCCGGGTGGATGGGTCGGGGGGGACGTGGAGCAGGCCAGAGCCTGCTGAGTGGAGTGGAGGATGGGGGGGGGGAGGGGGGCCTGGGCAGGCTGGTAAGGGGATAGAAGGTCACGGATGTAGGGTGTCTACATAGCAACCAACCAAACTCCGGCTATGAAAAGAAATCAAACGAGCTGGAGATACTCAGTATAGCCTGCGCCAGTAAAAACCCAAAGAATAAAAACACTTTTGATCCTCATCATGGCTAATAAAACATTAGCCTTTTTTTTTAACAGCTTCTTTCAAAGCTGCTTATATCTCCAGCATCACCTCATGAAAAGTGTTTTTTTGGAAACTCCCCAGGCAGTTTTACCACTGAGCGTATAACCCAGATGAACAGCCTCTTTCTTCTGCAGTCCCCGCGAAAGCGAGATAGGTTTACTCTGCTGGGAGTCAGTGGAGGTAACTATCGGGAGTTTCTATCCTAAATTTAAGACTCCAATGGGAACTTAATTTTGTCTGTACCTGAACTATCCCCTCCTTAAAGGTCTCCCATTGCTCCCATTACAGTTTTACCCATCAATCTTGCCCCCTCCCCTTTCAACCCTCTGAAATTAGCCTTCTCCCAGTTGGCTTTCTTCACCTTGGGATTGTTCCTTGTCTCTTTCCAGAGCTGCAACAAATCCGATTTACGCTGAGATCTCTCTTACCCAAATGCTCGCCCATTGTCACACACTCCAGTTATGGAGTGTGTGGACACTCCATTGTCCACACCATTCCCCAGAACTAGATCAAACACTGCTTCCTTCCTGTTTGGGATAATTAGTTTAAACTGTCTCCCTACAGCGTTAGTGAACTCTCCTTCGAGGATAAGACACCAAGTCAAATGCAACGATTATTATTATTGATCCCAGCCCTGTTCAGGTGCAACCCATCTCCTCGGCTTATACAGGTCCCACCTGCCCCAGATCCCAACTGGATTCACTTTCAAAAGATAGATTTATTCTAGGAAATAATAGTTTGGAGACACAGTATATGAGCAGAGTCCTGTAGCTCAGTGGTTAGAGCCACTCGCCTTCCAAACGTGAGACCTGTGTTTCGAATGCAGGCAGTTCAGGGTGAAACCTTTGGCAAGTTTCTTTACTCCACATGCCTAATAATAATCCGTCCCAAAATAACCTATAATAAAACAAAATTGGTCATTTCAATCCACGACTGTTTCTGGGACACTGCTGTGTGCAATTGGCTGCCATGTTTCGCCCCAGATTGTACAGTCAAATCACTTTACAGTATCAAAGCAAAAAAATACTGCGGATGCTGGAAATCTGTAACAAAAACAGAAGTGGCTGGGAAAACACAGCAGGTCAGGCAGCATCCATGGAGAAAGGAAAGTGAGTCAATGTTTCGGGTCCGCGACCCTTCATCAGAACCGAGTTTTTGTTTCACGTTGCATTACATTGTGTGTGAAGCGCTTTGAGACGTCTAGAGGGCACGAAAAGCACTTTGAGACGTCTCAAAAGACGCGATAAGGAGCTACGCCGAATGCAAGGATTATTATTAGTATTCAACGCCTTCACTTGCGAGACCAATTTGATGTGCGCCTTTCAACAACAACAAAATTATATTTGTACAGCGCCTTTCACGTCAGGGGGTTTTCCCAAAGCACTGGATCAGACCACCCGGATCACAGGGAAAAATGCCCCAAGTCCAGTATTTAATTTGGGATGTGGTTTTCTCCTTAAGAGCAGCAGAAAATAAGCTTCCAATGCCTGGGTTGCGCCAACCTTCCAAAAGAAAGAAATGGTCTACAATTTAAAAACAAAGGGTTTAGTTTTTCCAACGAGTTGAGGGGTTGAGTTTGTACATAATATCCACCGACGACTTTGGAAATCAAACCCTCTTGTAGAAATCTATTCTCACTGGAGCTCCATTCCATTCCAGAGATATTTCATAGCATTGTAAAGCCTACAGCTGGTCAAATCTTGGCAGATAATCAACCAACAGCGTTGCCATGGAGTGAAATCTCGGGATGGCTCTCCGTGAAGCAGAGAAAGTTAAAGGGAGTTTAATAGAGGTGTGCAAAATGATGAGGGGATTTGATACGGAGCGAACAGGGAGGAACTGTTTCCACTGGTAGGTGGGTCGGTAACCAGAGGACACATTTAATGAGAATACGTCAAAAGAAACAGAAGGGAGTTGTGGAGAATTTTTGCATTCACACACACACACACACAAAGAGTTGCTTGGATCTGGAATACACTGCCTGGAAGGGTTGGTGGAAGCAGATTCGATAACAAATGTTACAGATATTTAACATTTGGTGGGTGGGTGCAGGGGGGGGGAGGTGGACAAATTTTCACAGCTAAGAGGGGAGAGCCGGGGAGAGGGACCGATTGGCAATTCTTTCAAACAGTCGGCGGGGAGGCACGATGGGCCGAATGGCCTCCTTCTGGGCGGTATAATTCTACGCTTCTAGGACTCGAGTCCGGAGTCCAGTGGCTCGAGTGAAACACTATCCATTTACATCTGGGACCTTGAATTGAATCCAAGCCAGGCAGATGGTGGGGAGCCAGCCTGGGTCCAAATTGATGTGGTTCCTGCAAAGAATTCAAGGCCGGTAATCCAACTCCAGTTTTATAGTGTGTGGGGTGGGCAGGGGGTGAAAAGTGTGGAGAGGGGTGTTAGTTGCAGGTGGGAGTCAGGGAGGTGCTCTGAGCAAACGGTAGGGTTGATTTGGAAATGCTCTTTGCTTCCATCAGCCTGAGAATGAGGTTACTCATGTTTCACAGCAACTTGGGAGCTGAGGAAAACGGCTGGGATGAATGAAGTCTTCAATCGCTCCACGTCCCAGCAGGTTATAATCTTATTATTATTATTATTATCATTATCATGAAGCATGCTGTGTGCTGAGGGTGTGAGACCGGTCGCCGTGACTGGCTTACGGATGGGAACAGAGATGACAAAAGAAGGATTGACTTGATTGACTTCAAACCAAACTGAAAAGTCAAGTGAAACAGTCCCGAAGCTCAAAGCCTCAAGACAAGTGGGAAGCCTCGCTCGGATTCTCTGGACCATCCAGAGTAACATGCACTCAACTATGAAGACTAAAAGGACAGCGCTATCTCACCTTACCTTCTCACCAATGGTAATTGGAAGCACAAAGTCCGGCTGGCTGGTGTGGGAACCACCGTTTGCTCATTGACGTGAACTGTGTGCCAAGCGAAGCACCCGGATTGCCGACGGTTTGCGAGCCCTTGTTTCAAAGGGTGGGGGTAACAATGGCACTATCCCTACATTAACGCCGGTGTTTAATGACTGCCCTGGCAAGCTATGCGGTTTTAGCTGGTTAGCCTCCAGCAGTTATCCCCCAACGCACTCAGATGTGTCCATGTGTAGGCGGGATAATAATAATAATCACAATAATAATCCTTGCATTTGATATCGCACTTTTCACATCTTCTAGACGCCTCAAACGCTTCACAGTACAGTATACTGTACTGTAAAGTGAACTGACTGTATATTCGTAGGTGAAACGCGGCCGCCAATTTGCGCACAGCAGCGTCCCCCGTCACCCCCCCCCCCCCCACCACACACAAACAGTCGTGCACCTGGGATTCTCAGTTTGAGATCTGCTGTGTCAGGAGTCACAGTACTCAGTGTGAGCCAGAGGCTATTCCAATGTTAAGAGCATTTGATACTCGGCTGCAGAAAGAAGTTTATAGCTGACATTGAACAGATGTCCTTCCAATGACCTTGCCTCACACGAGCCCCACTGTTCTCAGGTTTTGGACAGCTAATGCGAGCGAAAGAGCCAATCAGATTGCTGGCTGTACTTTCCTTATCAACTTATGTAATTGATATTGTTGTTTCAGGATGAGCTCCATTGACTTATCTATTTATTTTATCTCTTCCCCTCTCCCCCAATCCTTCCACATGTCCTGGATTCCCGCCAGAACTGAGCTCGACTGCATCTCAAAAACCTTGGAATCCAACTCCCTCTCTCTCTCTCTCTTTCCTGAACTTGTCAGACGCAAAACATGGAATTGTGCCTTTCGGGAGCCAATTGCACAGAGCTCCTCGTCTCTTTTTGGACGCGGAGGCCAAAAAAAAAGAATCATAATCTCCGCGATTAGATTGTTAGACACAAACAAAAACACGGCACACGCTTGGGAAATCTTTTCTTGTCCAGCAAAGTTGTCTCCAGAGCAGTTCTTTTTATTAAAGACTTTTTTTGTGTGTGTGTGTGGGTGGGGGAGAGGTGGCGGAGGGGCGATTACGGATGGAATTGTAAACTGAATGAAGACAAGCAGTGATGGAGAGGGAGAATGGAAGAGTTTCCTGTCAGGCTTGGATCCAAGCGCTCTCACTCCCGAATCCGAAAGTCGGGATTTCGATCCCCTGTTGTTGAGGCTGGAGCTCAGAGTCTTGGCCTCCGATATCCCAGTGAAATTTCGTAATGGCATCGGATTGCTGAAGGTAGCCCATCTTGTATAGATGGGATGTTGAACCGAATACACAAGACAGTAAAAGGTGTGTTATTAGCAGAAACTCCCCCCATTCTCTTTCCCAGTGCTGTCACGGGAAGAACATGCAAGCGAGACTCCAGTATGACGTTTGATTCAAAAGACGGCATCTCTGAAGATACGTTTCCCCCCAACCCCACACCCCCCGATACTGACCGAGACTCCCCGATTAAACTGCGAGCTCAGGACATCACACGGAAACCCAAAAAACCTCCAGCTCAGAAGCTGACAGTTTGAGTATCCTAGGCTCTGTCTCGTGTAAGTAAGTGACGACAACATGAATGAAGAGGCTCACAGAGAAATGTTCGTAATGAGGCAAACAGGACTGCAGGTGAATTGGAGTTGGGTTCATAAGTCCTATTCAGGCCGCACGCAAAATAGTGTAGACTTTGTAGAGGTGTATAAATGGGACTGAGAAAGTGTAGACAGAATAATACTTTACGATGGACCAAGGCAGTGGAGTTGCGACGGGCAATTTCAAGACAGACGCCGGGAAGTATTTCTTTACGCATTAATGATTAACATCGAACACTGAGACTTGCCTGAAAAACAGCTTAATGCTATGATGGGAGGAGAGTAGGTTGGGTGTGCTGGAAAAATGAGATTAAATGGGACAAATGACCCACTTCTTCCAAACCTCTTGTGAATTAGGAAAATAGAGACAGTTAGATTTAATCTACCATTTTGACCAAAGACTCACATACTTGAAAAGAAAGTTACAAAATTATATATATTTTTTGAAAAATGACAGGAAAAATGGAAACAGATGTCCACAAAGCACAGAATTAAGGTTTCTGTATTAATGTTCAAGCAAAAAAAATATTTTACAATAAAAAAAACACTTCAAAATACCTGTCATGTTTCCACATCTCCACCTATTTAGTGTGATTCCACTTGCGTCACTCGCTCCGTACACCGTTACTCTGTACACTCTCACTCTGTGCATCGAATTCCGTGCACCTTCACTCCTATTATATCCCATCACTCCCCTCAGTCATACTCTCTCTACACCCCTTCGGTTTCCAACCAACCCCTCTCTCCACCTTCTTTCCTTCTCCCATGTGCCCCCTCTCCCTCCCCCCAATCCCCCTTTCTCTTCCCCCTCCATTCCTCTCCCATTCCTTCCCCAACCCCCCCCCCCCCCCCCCCCCCCAAGCCCCAGCCCTCTCCCATCTTCTCATGGAAGTACACACTTCACTCCGCTCTCTCATTCCGTAAAGTCTCGCTCTGCGCATCCTCATTCCAAACACTGGCACTCAATATCCTCAATCCTCACTCCCGTGCATTTCCTCATCCGAACCCTAATTTTGCACTAGGAAAAAAAAACGAAAACATGACAATGACTTGAAAAACAAGTTTGGTCAAACCGGATGATTGGACTAAAAGATGGGAGCATAGCTTAACAAAAACCCTCTGAAACAGGCAGTCAAAAAGAACATTAAAAAAAGGTACAAAATACTTTTGAGGGGGGGTGGGGGAATTGTGAGATTATTGCAGTTGTGAAGGTATTGTTTGAGGGAGGGAGGGGGGGGGGGGGAATGTGCGTTAACACTGACCTGTATTGTTTCTCTTGTGTTTGGAGTTGTTCATCCACCGAGACAGAAATGGACACCGGCTGAGCCCTCATACACAGAACAACCAGCCTTGCCTCCAAACTGAGGAATTGTGCTATCCGCCTGATAGGGTGGACATTACAGATCTCGCTTGCGGAGGGAGGGGTGGGTGGGGTTGGGGGAGATATTGGAAACGAGAAGGCCAATGATCCCCTTCCCAAGTTATATATGGCTTTACGGCTGTCTGTAGGACGTTGCTTTATGCAAGACTAGCTGCTGCATTTAACCTACAAACTACATGCGATAAGTTCAAACCCATAACTTTCTGACCTCCCAAGGCGAGAGTGACACGAACTGAGCTAGGCTGACACCTGCGTGACATGTGTGTTGGGAGGGGGATATATGTGGGGCGTGTATATGGTGTGTGGGAGGGTGATCGGAGCATGTATTTGTGCGCGTGTGAGGAGCTGGTGGGAATTAGATGCTTCGAACACCTGCGAAAACCAACCAGTTATTGATGGAAGGTGGGGGGGGAAAGGGGGAATCTTCCTGCTCGACTCACGATAACATGGGGGGAGTAAGTGAGTGTGAGTGTGTGAGCGTGGGTGAGTGGGTGGGTGGGTGGGGGGAGAAGCTTTTAATGGAGTGTATCTCAACCTGAGCACCAAACAATCATCCGAGTGCTGAGGTGCTGCGTCGTGAAAGGGGTAGGAT
The DNA here is from genome assembly GCA_035084275.1 of Hydrolagus colliei. NCBI lineage: Eukaryota > Metazoa > Chordata > Chondrichthyes > Chimaeriformes > Chimaeridae > Hydrolagus > Hydrolagus colliei. The sequence goes on from JAYJKW010000132.1 coordinate 32,635, forward strand.
GGTGGCTGGGGGGGGATGGGGGGAGAGGAGGTTATGACTGGAAGGGGATAGGGGTAATTGGTGGTGGGGGGGGGTCAGGGATTCGGTGCGTCAATGCAAGACATCTCCCTCCCCCTCCACCCCCCTCGCGTGCGGCAACAAGCAAAGAATAATGAGCGAAACAGGCCCCCCCCCCCCACCCCCCCCTCCCACTCCCCACCACCCCCGGGAGTGTGTGGAGTGGATCCAGTAAGCGGAGGGGATTTTAGAGAGGAGCAGAGGAAGGTTTGGGACTGGCTGGGCTGCACAGTGTTGGCAGGTAAGTCGGTCGTGGCCGGAGCTGACACGGCAGTTCGCGGCTTAGACCGAGGCAGTGAGCGTGGGCGCTTCCTCTCTCCGTATCAACAGCACCAAAGGGGACTTGTAGTCCTGGGGAGAGTCCCCGAATGCGTCTCCCTTGGAGACGTCGCCCGCACCCCACCCTCCTCACCCCACCCTCCCCTCCACCCCCCCACACCAGCTTCCCCCCTCATCTCTCCCCACCCCAACCCTCCCTCATTCGCTCGTCTGTTCCGCCAGCGCCCGCTGGCAATCAACCTCGCCGGTCACCTCTGCGCGACTCGCTATCTTCATGCCTGTCTTGGGATCCACACACCAGCACTTGCCACGTTGCCCGTGCATCGAGGGGTGGCACTAAAACAGGGGGAGACACAGAGAGAGAGAGAGAGAGAGATAGAGAGAGAGGACAGAGAGAAAGAGAGAGAGGACAGAGGACAATAAATATTATTATTATTGCGTTTGATATAGAATCTTATTATGTCTTTGAGAAAGGCTATCAGGATCTGTGGCGAATTGGGAGAGCATTGGGTGCTTTTCTGACTCTCTAACCCTGACCCGAGAGGGCGGACGGACACACGGTGCAGATTGCAGAGAGGACTTTACTGCGACTCTAACCCTGACCCGGGTGTACACATTGTAGAACAAGCTTTACCGTGTGTCTAACCTGCTGTGTCACTGATCTGGGAATGAGTGTGTGGTATGTAGTAAGTAGGGGGGAGCTTTACATGTTGCCACACACCTGTTTGGAGTGAAAATATCCTTTCCTGTCGCAGTTGGGGATGGGAATGTTGTACAAGTCTTCGGGCGACTGACCCTGTGACATAGCAAACCTCTCCACCGCTCTCTGTAGCTCTCCATAACACGGACCCTAGGGAACAAACGCAGTCAGCATAGCACAGGGCTCATCACACCATCCCTCCCCACCACCTTCTGCCTCCGAGATGACATCCATCACACCAACTGAGACAGGCACTGACGTGGATTAAGAGTGAGAGTTGGGGGAGCTAGTGGTGGAGAATTGTGTGGAAACTTTGGGAGGGAATTGGATCAAACCAGCATCTCTCTCTCATGGCTCAGCCCTTGTATAGAGGGTGGGGGTGGTGGGGCGTAGAGGGGGGGATGCTGAGGGAGACAGATTTGTGATAGAGCCACCTCACTAGTGAGGAGCGAGGGAGGATAGGAGAGAGGGATTAAGGTGAGGAATAGAATATCAGTTAGGCCCTTTTGATCTAATTCATCTAGAAAAAAACATTTTTTTCCATCTCAACAGCTTTGAGCTGTTCTTTATTTAACATGGAAATGTCGTGCGGGATTTCTAGCAATAAGAAGAATAATCCTTTCATTTGATTATGAGCGCTTTTCACGTCTGCCGGGCGTCTCAGAAGCTCTTCACCGGACATGCGGCAGAGTGAACGGACGGTATATTTGCGGGCGAAACGCGGCAGCGTCCCCCCCCCCCCCCCCCCACGCGCACGTGGCGGATCGGGAAAGCCGGCCGGTTCAAATGTTTAGACGGCGGGACGGCGGTCGGGAATGTTGCGGGAATGCTGGGCTCACCATTATCCGCGGCTCGTCCCGGCTCAGGCTGGGGCTGTGGTTTTTGGAGCGGCTGCTGGTGTGGGATTTCTCCCGGATCCGCGCCCAGTACCTGGCGATGCACTTCTTGTCGTGGGTGTGACAGGGGATGTGGCCGCTCTCCGTGTGATCCAGCTCCCAGTAATCTTCATTCTCTGTGTGTCGGGGGGGGAGATGGGGGAGAGGGGGGTGGGGGAAGAAGATATAAGAGAGTTTCAGTCGCCGGGGAAATCGCTGCACGCAAAACGACACCA
>JAYJKW010000223.1:0-34756 GCA_035084275.1 Hydrolagus colliei
TGGGGAGGAGATAGACAAGCAGATCTGCAAGCGTATCACGGAGAAATGCAGAGCTAATAGAGTAGTGATAATGGGTGACTTCAACTATCCCAACATAGACTGGCAGAATAGTAGAGTAAAGGGCAAGGAGGGAGAAGAATTCCTGAAGTGTGTGCAGGACAACTTTCTTGATCAGTATGTTTCCAGTCCAACGAGGAAAGAAGCATTGCTGGATCTAGTTTTGGGAAATGAGGTAGGGCAAGTTCAACAGGTTTCTGTAGGTGAGCATCTAGGGAATAGTGACCACAATATCGTTAGATTCAGAATAATTATGGAAAGGGATAAGGAACAATCACAGGTGAGGACACTCAACTGGAAAAGGGCTAATTTCAATGAGTTGAGGTGGGACCTAGCCAAGGTGGATTGGAAAGAAAAATTGGCAGGTAAGACAACTAACGAGCAGTGGGCAGCGTTCAAAGAGGAGATAGTTCAGGCACAGGTCAAAAGCATTCCACAAAGGTGAAATGTAAGGCATCCAAACCTCCCTGGATGACTAAGGAAATCGGGGCCAAAATCAAACAAAAAAAAGAGGCTTATGATACGTGTCAGGCTCAAAATTCAGAAGGGAACCAAGCAGAATATAGGAAGTGTAGGATAGAACTAAAAAAGGAAGTTAGAGGGGCAAAGAGACTGCATGAAAAACAATTAGCGAGTAAGATTAAGGGGAACCCTAAGGTTTTTTACCAACATATTAAGAGTAAAAGGTTGGTCAAGGAGAGGGTGGGGCCAATTAGGGACCTAGGAGGAAATCTCATTGTGGAGGCAGAGGGCATGGCTGATGTACTGAATGAGTACTTCGCCTCTGTCTTCACAAAAGAAAATGATACAGCCAATGCCATGGTATTAGAGGAGAGGGTAGGAGAAATGGATAGAATAATTATAACCAGAGAGGAAGTGCTAAAAAGGTTGACGTCGCTCAAGGTGGATAAGTCACCTGGTCCGGATGGGATGCACCCTAGGTTACTAAGTGAGGCACGGGAGCAAATAGCAGGGACTCTGGCCACGATCTTTCAATCTTCCTTGGACACAGGGGTCGTGCCAGAGGACTGGAGGATAGCTAATGTTACTCCCTTGTATAAAAAGGGGCAGAAGGACAAGCCTGGTAACTACAGACCAGTCAGTCTAACGTCGGTAGTGGGCAAAATTCTAGAGTCCATAATCAGGGACAAGGTAGATCTTCACTTAGAAAGATATAGGCTAATAAAGGACAGTCAACATGGATTTGTTAAAGGCAAATCTTGCCTTACAAATCTGATAGAATTTTTTGATGAGGTAACGGAATGGGTGGATAATGGTAGCGCAGTTGATGTAGTTTACATGGACTTTCAAAAGGCATTTGACAAAGTGCCACATGAGAGACTTATTAAGAAATTAAAGGCCCATGGCGTAAAAGGGACAGTGGCAGCGTGGATCCACAACTGGCTGCGAGACAGAAAGCAGAGAGTTGTAGTGAGCGGCTGTTTTTCAGATTGGAGGGAAGTGAGCAGTGGTGTGCCGCAGGGATCGGTTTTGGGACCATTGCTGTTTGTAATCTACATCAATGATCTGGACTTGGGTGTACGGAGTACAGTTTCCAAGTTTGCAGATGACACTAAGTTAGGGAGAATAGTAAACAGTGAGGAGGATAGTAGCCATCTGCAAGAGGATATAGACAAATTGGTAAAGTGGGCAGACACATGGCAGATGAAGTTTAATGCAGAGAAGTGTGAGGTGATGCATTTTGGGAGAAGAAATGAAGGGAGGCAATATAGGCTAGATAGTACAATTTTAAATGGTGTGAAGGAACAGAGAGACCTGGGGATTTGTGTTAGTGACTCGTTGAAGGTGGCAGGACAGGTAGACAAGGCTGTTAAGAAGGCATATGGGATACTAGGCTTTATAAATAGGGGTATAGAGTACAAAAGTCAGGAAGTGCTGACTAACCTCTATAGGACTTTGGTGAGGCCTCAGCTGGAATACTGTGTTCAATTCTGGTCACCACACTACAGAAAGGATGTGAAGGCATTGGAAAGGGTACAACGAAGATTTACTAGGATGGTGCCAGGATTGAGGGACTTCAGCTATGAGGAGAGGCTAGATAGGCTAGGGTTATTCTCTCTGGAGCAGAGAAGATTGAGGGGAGACCTAATAGAGGTTTATAAGATCATGAGGGGTTTCGACAGGGCAAATAGAGAAAAACTATTTCCACTCGTGGGTGAATCTGTGACTCGTGGTCACAGATTTAAAATAGTTTCAAGGCGCAGTAGAGGGGAGCTGAGGAGAAATTTTTTCACTCAGCGAGTTGTTCGAATCTGGAATGCATTGCCTGAAAAGGTGGTGGAGGCTGATTCGATAACAACTTTTAAAAGGGAATTAGATCTTTATTTAGGAAGAACGGGTCTATTAGGCTATGGGGAGCGGGCAGGGCAATGGGATTGAATCGCTCTTTTCAAAGAGCCGGCACAGACTAGATGGGCCGAATGGCCTCCTTTTGTGCCGTAAAATTCTATGATTCTATGATTCTATGATTCTATGATTATTAAAGATGTATTCCTGTAATTAAAAATTGCTTTTAGAGACGTCCACTGGCATGCAAAAAACATATGACCGCAAAGATAAACAGTGCGACTTTATTTCACGTTCAGTTTTGTTCCCAGAGTGAAAAAACATCAATGTCGCACGAATTTGGCATAAAAATAGTTTCACCGTCATCTGATCGAGCGAACTCGGGCATTGACAACCACACTTCTCCACTGATCCCTTCTCTCCATGCAGCCTGAACACTCCCGCCTGCCAATACCCAAATCGCGCTCCAGAGTATCGATGTAGGTTAGGGTCGGTCTACCTCGTGTTCTGTGACCGTGCAATGGTTCCCATATGATAGTAGGACTATGGACAGTTTCCTCCCGGCTTCTCCAGCTATGTCCGCTAAACCTAAGACGCCTCTGCGGTAATGTCTGTGATACCAGTGTGGTAGTGTACCATATAGCTCACTATTTGTCAGATGCTGTCGCCAGTAAACGTTCAGGGCGTCTCTTAGAAGCCTGGTATATACCTCATGAGTCACCTAATCTCCTGGTCGAGGTTTGCCTAAGTGTCCAGCATTCTGCTCCATATAGGAGCGACTTTCAGCCCTCGTGTTAATGCACATTCATTATAATATGGAAATCGATATTGGTAGAGCGGTTGACGTATTGGCTTCAAAGCGACCGAGGCGTCTCGAATATGGAACGCTATTAAATAATTAATTTCCCCTCCCTTATTTTTTCAAGTATTTTTTCATCAGATCAGTATTGCTTGATGGGTCACTTCCTTTAATTTTGATTATAAATAAATAAATAAAAACTAACTACACTATTGCTCACAGTTCAACGATATTTTCAGGATAATGCTGATAACAGGCTTGTAACACGTGTGAATTAACTGTTTGACACTGATTTTCAGTTTCTGTATATTTTCTTGTCTTTTATAAAATTTGCTTTGCTGGAATATCTGAGCACATAATTCATACTTTACTCTTACATTATTGTTCATTATAGTCCGAAAGAAATTTAGTCTTAGGATAACAATGCAGAACAACTTATTAATTACCGTCAATCCGTTTATGATCATTTTCTCTATACGCATACATTTATCAAGCATTCGTCATTGTACTGCGTTAATTGGATTGTAATTTACTTTATCGTTCGCATTCCTTACATCATCGAGTCAACAATCGTGTTTGCTTTTATCGGCGAACACATTCTACCTTCCCAATTAGACACGGACTACCGGGGAAAATAAAAACACTGAATAAATAATGATGCTCTTAAACACCAAGGGCATGAAACATTTACCTTCATATTGGATCTTCTGAACCGATTAAATAAGACCTCAAACTGTGTAAAACGTCGGAGCCTCGAGGGGGCTTAGGGGGCAGCCCACAAGCCCCCGGCCATTGTTGGTCCCATCACTAGCAATTCGCACCCCCCCAAAAAAAATCCTGCGTACGGCCCTGTTGATGGCTCCTCAGTAAATACTGAGAACACAGTGGAACCTAGTGCGAGTGTCTGGCAGGTCACTGCTTGACAAGCCATCGGGTGCTCTGTGGCCCGCAGGTTGGCCTGCTGTAGAGTGGGATGGAGAGCAAGTGAGGATCTGCCCATTCAGATCTGTCCATTTTTTGATATACATATATATATAAGAGGCTTAATTCTCAGTTACTTTAAGCATTCTGTGTACTCTGCTAAAAATTGACTGAAGTCAGCTGAAGCTGTTCCCTGGCAACAAAGTCTTAAGAGAATCACCTGATATTTTTCTGGTTTCAGTAAGAAATGTTAGTATTTCAAACTTTGCCTCTGAGAATCAGTCAATGCCTCCATTGTCCCTGCTGCCAGTGCACAGCAAGGTCTTTACATTCCTCACACTTTCCCAATGCTCCATCCTGCCAACATCCACAAACCCTTCACAAACATTGTAATTATTGGTTGATATTAAAGCTGTAATACTTCATCACAAAAGCTCCTTCAATGAATCAAAATGATAACTTTCTGTCGCTCTGACTGACTGCTCTGATTGGCAGAAAAATAATAATCATTTGATACAAATGATTGCATTTGAAACAGCACTTTTCAGTTTAGGAGGACATTTCAAAGGTTATACTGTAAAGTGGAGTGACTCTTGTGTTTTTGTGGGTAAAACACGGCAGCCAATCTCGCACAGCATTGTCCCACACACATTCATGGATTGAGGGATTTAGTGACTATATCTTTTTATGGGATTGTTGTCAGAATAATAATCCTTGCATTTGATATCGGGCCTTTTGACATAATTGAGACGTCTCAAAGCGCTTCACATAAAAAGATACTGTGAAGTATACATAAGAATATACTGTAAAGTGTAGTGACTATATTTTATGGGAGAAACACAGTGGTGATTGAGTGACCAAATTTTGCGGAGAAAGCGATTCTACCCCCAGAAAGCGATCTGCCAATCAACTATAAGCAGGTTCCTACTATTACAGCAACTACTATATTCAATATTTCTTGACTGATTGATGGCTACTCAACAAATACTGAGAACACAGTAGAACCTGGTCTAGTGCAAGTGTCTGGTAGGTTACTGCTTGACAAGCCATCGAGTTCCTACTATTCCTATTGTAAACTGGCCATGTTTCTCTGCTTTGCAGGTCCTCGTGATGGAGCTCAACCTTTGTTTCATCATGAAACAAAGACTGAAAAATTGAAGAAGAATATTTTCAACAACTGGAAAAGTCACATCATTATTGATTTCCTTTCTCAGTCAGTCATTCAGCTCTCGAGAGAGGGAACTCTGATTCCAAAATCTAATGTTCTCCAAATCCCAGAGACCTGACAGATTTTTCAGGATAAATATGAATAAACTATTTCCACCAGTAGTAAATCTAGTTTTAGTTAATGACCCCAAAATACAGGGATAGGAGGGTTTTTTTCCTTAGAGGGTTATTGGAAATCCCTACCAAAAATCTTGAACTAGAATCTATAATAGGGAATTTGATAAATATTGAAAAAGGAAAATATAAAAGGGCCAGGTTCGGAATGGATTACTCTCAGAAAACTGGCCCAATGTGTAAAATTCTAAGATTCTACAACAACAACAACAAATTACATTTATAGAGCGCCTTTCACGTCGGGAGGACGTCCCAAGGCGCTGCACAGGAGGCGTGTGACCCGAGCTGAGAGGGGAGTGTTTGGGAAGGGGTGAAACACGAAGGGGAGGTCGAAAAGTTCGGGGTGGAACAAAAGGCACGGTCGAAGAGGAACGTTTTCAAACCGGCCTTGAAATAGGAAAGGGTAGAAACGAAACGGAGGGATTGAGGGATGGCATTCCATAGGGTGGGAGCGGAGAAACTGAAGGCCTGGCCTCCGATGGTGGGGCGGTTCGGGCGGGGGGCTTGGAGCAGGCCAAGGCCTGCTGAACGGAGGGTCCGGGTGGGCTTGTAGGGGGAAAGTAGATCGGTTAGATAGGGCGGGGCAAGGCCGTGTAAGGCCTTGTAGGTGAGGATGAGGATCTTGAACTCGATCCTCTGGAGGATGGGGAGCCAATGGAGACGAGCGAGGGTGGGGGTTATATGGTCGCGGAGGCGGGTGCGGGATAGTACACGGGCTGCAGAGTTTTGGATGACCTGCAGCCTGTGAATGGAGGAACTGGGGAGGCCGACGAGGAGAGAGTTTCCATAGTCCAGCCGTGAGGTGATGTACGCGTGCACGAGTGTTTCGGCAGCGTGGGGGGGTAAGATAGTTGCGGAGCCTGGCAATGTTGCGCAGGTGGAAATAAGCGGTGCCGGTCAAGGCGCGGATGTGGGGGAGGAAGGAAAGTTTTTGATCGAACATGATGCCGAGGTTCCTGATTGGCTTTGTGAGGTGGAGAGTGCAGCCTTGGATGTTGAGGCTGGCAGCGCCCAATGTGCGGAGGCGCTGGCTTGAGCCAATCAGGAGGGCCTCGGTCTTACTCACGTTCAATTGCAAAACGTTGTCCCTCGTCCAGGACTCGATGTTGGACAGACATGCTGTCAGAACATCGATGGTCTGGGGATTGAGGGATGAGGCAGAAAGATACAGCTGGGTGTCGTCCGCATACATGTGGAAATTTACCCCATGTTTGCGGATGACGTCGCCCAGAGGGAGCGTGTAAAGGGTGAAAAGGAGGGGGCCTAAAACAGAGCCCTGAGGGACGCCATGAGAAACTGTGCGGGGGTTTGAAGAAAAACCGTTGTCAGAAACGAAATGTAAACGGTGGGTCAAATAGGAATGGAACCAGTCAACGACTGTGCCTTGAAGGTTGAGGTGGGAGGAAAGACGTTGAAGGAGGATGGTGTGATCGACTGTGTCGAACGCAGCAGACTGGTCAAGGAGGACGAGGAGGCAGAGGTAGCCCTGGTCACAGGCGGTTAGGATGTCATTTGTAACCTTAACCAGGGCAGTTTCTGTGCTATGAATTGGGCGGAAACCTGATTGGAGGGGTTCAAAAAGTGAGTGAGTTGAAAGGAAAGAGCGGAGCTGGGAGGCAACCACTCTTTCAAGGACCTTGGATAAAAACAGGAGGTTGGAGATGGGTCGATAACTTGATGGTTGCGACGCATCAAGGGAGGGTTTCTTCAGGATAGGGGTGATGGTGGCTGTTTTAAGGGAGGTAGGGACGGTGCCTGAGGAGAGGGAAAGGTTAATGGTGTCAGAAATGAGCGGGGCCAACAAATGGAGCTGGGTACGGAGGAGGGGGGTGGGGATGGGGTCCAATGAGCACGTGGTTGGTTTCATGGAGGTAATTATTTTTGTGACTGAAAACGGGGTGGTGGGGTTGAAAGTGTGAAATGGGGGGTGAGTAGGGGTTGAGGTAACTGATGAGGGCGCGGAGGTGGAGGAGTGGTGAGGGGAGGAAACCGCAGAGCGGATTCTCTCAATTTTGGACTCGAGGAAATCCAGCATCTCCTCACAATGATCGTTTGAGGAGAGGATCTGCGAAGTGAGGCTGGGGGGGGGGGCGGAGGAGCTGGTTGGTGGTGGCGAAGAGGAGGTTGTCCTTCGCATCCAGGATTTTCCTGGAGTAGAAGGCTGATTTGGCGGTGGCTAGGGCGGCCAGATTTGAGCCAGGTGCGTTCAACTGCTCTCACTTGGCTTTTAAGGGAACGGAGGTGAGTTGTGTACCACGGTGATGATCGGGAATGGAGACGGTTTTGGAGGTGAGGGGGGCCAGGGTGTCGAGGGTAGTGGAGAGGGTGTTGTGGAGGGCGGTGGAGGCGGAGGATGGGTCTGTACAAAAAGAATGCCATTGTGGGAGGAGGTCGGAGGTTTCTAGGGCAGAGGTGAAAGTTTGAGGGGGAATCTTTTTCCAGGGCCGGTAGAAGATGGTGGTGGGTTTGGAGGTGGAGGGGGGAGGGATAGAGGTGTTGCAGGAAATGAAAAAATGGTCGGAAATGGCCTTGTCTGTGATGGTGACGCCGGTGAGGCTTCAGGTGATCACCAGATCGAGCGGATGGCCGTGGGTGTGGGTGGCATTGTGAATATGAAGGGAGAAGTTGAAAGACGAAAGTAAAGAGGAAAATTGAGAGGAAATGGGGCAGGAGGGGGTGAAATGGAGGTTGAAATTGCCAAGAATAATAAGGCGATCAGAGGAGGCACAAAGGGAGGTTAAAAGTGAAGACAAATCTGAAATAAAAGTGGGGGAGGGTTTGGGGGGGCGATAAACTAATAAAATTTTGAAAGAATTGTGGGAGGAGTGAGAAAGGGTGAGCTGTTCAAAAGAGGGGAAGGAGCCGGAGGAGTAGGGGGATAGGGCGAGGGATGACTTTGGAAATGAGGGCCACGCCACCGCCACGACGGTTGGGATGAGGAGCATGGTGGAATGTGTAGTTGGGTGGTGTGGCTTCAACAAGGGGGAAAGTGTCGCCTGGGGTGATCCAAGTCTACAATAATCATCTGCATTCAATTCTGACTAGTTCCATTGTGTTGAGATTTTTCTGTTCAGATAATTCCTGTGAAGTGTTTTAGGACATCCTTGATTAGGTCTTCTCTCAATCTTCTCTTTTCCAAAGAGAATAAACCTAGCCTATCTAGCCTTTCCCCATAACCGAAGTCCCTCAATCCTGGTACCATTCTAGTAAACCTTTGCACCCTTTCCAATGCCTTAACATCCTTTCTATAGTATGGTGACCAGAATTGGACACAGTACTCCAGCTGAGGCCTAACCAAAATTTTATAGAGGTTAGTCAGCACTTCCTGACTTTTGTACTCTATACCCCTATTTATAAAGCCTAGTATCCCATATGCCTTCTTAACAGCTTTGTCTACCTGTCCTGCCACCTTCAAAGAATCGCTAACACAAATCCTCAGGTCTCTCTGTTCCCTCACACCCCTTAAAATGGTACTATCTAGCCTATATTGCCTCCCATCATTTCTTCTCCCAAAATGTATCACCTTATACTTCTCTGTATTAAACTTCATCTGCCATGAGTCTGCCCACTTTACCATTTTATCTGTATCTTCTTGCAGATGGTTACTATCCTCTTCACTATTTACTATTCTCCCTAACTTAGTATCATCTGCAAATTTGTGAACTGTGCTGCCTACACCCAAGATCAGATCATTAATATATATTTTAAAAAAGCACTGGTCCCAATACCAATATCTGCTCCCTCTGGGCAATATCATTCACAGACATGGGGAAACATTCACATATATGCCGATCACACATAAATCTACTTATCCAGCTGTGATGCCATGTTCTCTCAGGTAGTCTGGTGGAGATCAGGGCTTGAATGAGTGCAAACGTCCTAAAACACAATAGTGACAAGACAGAAGCCATATCCATTGGCTCCCATCAACGTCTTCTCCCCTGCAGCTCTGATCTCTTCAACCTCCCTGGACTATGCCTCAAACTTACCGAACCAGTGCATGACCTAGGCATCAGGTTGGCCCTACAGCTCCTTCCTTCCCCACATCCCATCTGACCAGGACCTTCCTCCTCCACCTCCGCCATATTGCACGACTGCCTTGGTTTAAGTCACCAATCAAATTCTCTTAATTTGTGACCAAACCTCCCTTTGCTTCCTGATTCTCTCCAACCTCTCTGCCAGCTTTCACACTGTACATAGGTCCTGCTTCACCATCTCTCCTCCCTGCAGCAACTCCATGGATCTGTCCTTTGCTGTTCTCACTGCACAGATGCTTACTCCATATCATGGAGCTGATCTGCAACTTTGCTATTATTTGACCTCCAATTTCTGCAGCTGCAGCCAGGCTCTCACTTGCTCAGCTTTCCCTCAAATACATCCGCACCATGGCCTGCCTCTGTGCCACTCTCAACCCCAGTCTGATCAAACCTTCATCCATCCCTTCAGTACATCCAGGCTCAACTATTCTAACACCTTGTTTGTTGGACATCCTTCCTAATCTGCAAACAAGCTGCAGACCATCCAGAACTCTGCAGCCGTTGTTCTCGTTTCATCGGATGCTGAGTTGGGGGCTGGGATGGGGCGGTGGAGGACAGCGGGACAGGAAGGTGTCTAAAGACGCAGTCGAAGAGGAACATCTTGAAGAAAGCAAGGGAGGGGGTCAGGTGGAGGGACTATGGGATGGATTTCTGGAGGATGGGGGCAGAGAGACTGAAGGCCCATCCACCAATGGTGAGGCGGGGGTCGTGAAGCAGGACATTGACCCAGAGAGGACAGAGCAGACAGGTTGGTAGGGGAAGTTAGGAGGTTGTAGAGGTGGAGTGGAGCAAGACTATGGAGGGCTTTGGAGGATAGAGATCTTGGATTCTATCATGTATGTGATGGGAAGCCACTAAGCCAGTAGAGTCAGGAAAGAATAGGGTAACAGTGCCTGGTACAGGAGAAGACATGGAGCAAACCAGAGTGTGCTGAATGCAGGGGGCAGTGAGGTTCATGGGGGACAGCAGGTTGGAAAGATAGGAGTGGGCAAGGTCATCAACTCCAGAACTCCCACTCCAACAATCTCGATGCCCTTGCCCCCTCATGTCCCATCTCCTGCTCATACAAGTCACACTGCTCCATGTCTCTCCCATGACCCGCCCGTGGATGGGCTTTCTGCCTCTCTTCCCCCACACTCTGGAATGGAATGGATTCCACAGTCCCTTCGCCTCGCTTCCTCACTTTCTTCCTTCAAGGCCGGTCTCAAGATCCTCCTCTTCGATCATGCCTTCTGCTGCCTTCCCAACTCTCTCCCTGCCCTCGTAACACTCTTCCGCCCCTCCCCCCTAACCTGCCCCTGTCGCTTGTTCAGATCCCGACCTGACTGTTTAGCGCCTTGGGACATCCTCCCAATGTGAAAGGTGCTCTAGAAATGTAATTTTGTTGTTGTGAAGGAGAGTGACTGAGGAGGATAAGTTGTTGTAGAAGGAACCCCAGAGGGGAAGGAGTTCAGGTGACTCCAAGGCAGTGGAGACAGAGGTGAGGTAGGGAGAGGGGAGATTTTTCCAAAGGCAACAGAAGAAAGCACTCCACTCACTATCATGGATCTCATGTGGTGTTCCTCGCTCTGTTCTCGGTTCCCTCCTCTTTCAACCTCTACATACTCCCCCTCGGTGGCATCATCCGCAGACTTGGGGTCAATTTCCACATGTATGCGGATGACACTCATCTCTACCTCTCTACCTCCACCCTCAATTTCACAACCATAACAGATTGCCTGTCAGACATCAAATCCTGGATGAGAGCCAACTTTCTACAGCTGAACATCAGCAAAACTGAGGCTCTCCTAATTGGCTCAAGCCAGTGCCTCCACACCTCAGGCACCGGCAGCATCAGCATCCAGAGATGCGCACTCCACTTCACCAAGCAGTCAGGAACCTGGGCGTCTTGCTTGACCCTAAGATGTCCTTTCTCACCCAAATCCGTGCCAAGACCAGCATCACTGCCTTACCCCTCAGGTCACTGAAACCCTTACACATGCATTTGTTACCTCTAGGCTCGACTACGGCAACTCCCTCCTTGTTGGCCTCCCCAACTCTTCCTTCCACAAGGTGTAATCATCTGAAACTCTGCAGTTCATGTACTCTACCACACCAGGCTCCGCAATCCCATCACCCCAACCCTCGCCCGGCTCCACTGGCTCCCTATCCATCAGAGGATCAAATTCAAGATCCTTCTTCTAACTTTCAAGGCGTTGCCCCCTTCTACCTCTCTGACCTGCTGACCACCATCAACTTGTCTGCTCTCTCAGTTTAGGAGACACCAGCCTGCACCATATCTCCCACCCGACCCACACTACCATTGGTGGCCAGGCCTTCAGACTCTCTGCCCCTACACTTTGGAACTGCATCATATAATCCCTTAGCCTTGCTCCCTCTGTTGCCTTGTTCAAGACTAGTCTCAATGAAAATATTGAAAGTTGGGGGGAGAAGACCCAACATTAAGATATATTTGTGTTAATGCCGAAGTACCTCAGTGAAGATAAGGTGTTGTGCTGTACATATTACAATTGTTTGTCCCCATAAACTAAACAATGGTAACACAATCACAAGTTGGCACAGACACGATGGGCCGCATTACCTACTTTTGTGCTGTAAAATTTCATGAATTCACCTCTTTGTGGTGTATCTATGAACCTTTGCTACCATTATTTGAGTCTTGCGACATTCCCAACATATTGTAAGGTCTTGTCTGGACGTATGGCCATTTATCGCCACAGGTCTCTGAAGTTCAGAATCTGTATAAAAGGATCAGGGCTCAAGTTGACTTCACTGGGAATATCTAGTTTATAATATGATGGCGTGAGAACAGGTTAAGGTTTGATGGCCAGTGAGGTGGGAAGATCTATAAAGTTCTGCAGCCCTATCTTTCAGAGAATGTCTTAGAATGACAAGTTGGTGAAGGTAAGTGTGAGGAGGGAGGAGGTTAGTGAGGGTAAGTGTGAGGAGGCAGGTGAGTCATTGAGGAGGGAGCACCTCAGCTCTCAGACAGTGTCTGACACAACTATAGTTGAGAAAACAACAAAATTACATTTGTAGAATGCCTTTCACTTTGGGAGGACATCCCAAGGTGCAGAACAGTCAACAACAACAAGAAGTTCAGGTTATATAGCACCCTCCGTGCCGGATGGCGTCTCAGAGTGCTTCAGGGGTCAGAATACAAGCATGGGAGGGTGGGGAGGTGGGGGGGAGAAAGGGTTGGGATGTGGGATGGCAGAGAGGATAGGATGGTGACTGAAGTGCACAGTCGGAGAGGAGAGTCTTGTGACTGATCTCGAAGGAGGCAAGAGAAGGAGCAAGGCAAAGTGATTGTGGGATTAAAAAATATAATTTTTTGATGAGGTAACGGAATGGGTGGATAATGGTAGCGCAGTTGATGTAGTTTACATGGACTTTCAAAAGGCATTTGACAAAGTGCCACATGAGAGACTTATTAGGAAATTAAAGGCCCATGGCGTAAAAGGGACAGTGGCTGCGTGGATCCACAACTGGCTGCGAGACAGAAAGCAGAGAGTTGTAGTGAGCGGCTGTTTTTCAGACTGGAGGGAAGTGAGCAGTGGTGTGCCACAGGGCTCAGTTTGGGACCATTGCTCTTTGTAATCTACATCAATGATCTGGACTTGGGTGTACGGAGTACAGTTTCCAAGTTTGCAGATGACACTAAGTTAGGGAGAATAGTAAATAGTGAGGAGGGTAGTAGCCATCTGCAAGTGGGCAGACACATGGCAGATGAAGTTTAATGCAGAGAAGTGTGAGGTGATGCATTTTGGGAGAAGAAATGAAGGGAGGCAATATAGGCTAGATAGTACAATTTTAAATGGTGTGAAGGAACAGAGAGACCTGGGGATTTGTGTTAGTGACTCGTTGAAGGTGGCAGGAGAGGTAGACAAGGCTGTTAAGAAGGCATATGGGACTTTATAAATAGGGGTATAGAGTACAAAAGTCAGGAAGTGCTGACTAACCTCTATAAGACTTTGGTGAGGCCTCAGCTGGAATACTGTGTTCAATTCTGGTCACCACACTACAGAAAGGATGTGAAGACATTGGAAAGGGTACAAAGAAGATTTACTAGGATGGTGCCAGGATTGAGGGACTTCAGCTATGAGGAGAGGCTAGATAGGTAGGGTTATTCTCTCTGGAGCAGAGAAGATTGAGGGGAGACCTAATAGAGGTTTATAAGATCATGAGGGGTTTCGACAGGGCAAATAGAAAAAAACTATTTCCACTCATGGGCGAATCTGTGACTCGTGGTCACAGATTTAAAATAGTTTCAAGGCGAAATAGAGGGGAGCTGAGGAGAATTTTTTTCACTCAGCGAGTTGTTCGAATTTGGAATGCATTGCCTGAAAAGGTGGTGGAGGCTGATTCGATAACAACTTTTAAAAGGGAATTAGATCTTTATTTAGGGAGAACAGGTCTATTAGGCTATGGGGAGCGGGCAGGGCAGTGGGATTGAATCGCTCTTTTCAAAGAGCCGGGACAGACTAGATGGGCCGAATGGCCTCCTTTTGTGCCGTAAAATTCTATGAATCTATAAGTTCCAAAGTTTAGGGGCAGAGAGGCTGAAGGCCTGGCTACCAATAGTAAGGTGGGTGGAGTGGGATACATGGAGCAGAATAGAGCCTGCTGAATAGAGGGGAGTGGACAGGTCGATAGGGAGTCAGCGAGTCAGAGAGGGAGGAAGGGGCAAGGCCGTGCAGGGCCTTGAAAGTGAGGGTGAGGATTTTGAATTATATCCATTGAGGGATGGGGAGAAGTGGAGCCAGGCGAGGGACGGGATGATGTAGTCATGGAGCCTGGTGCACCAGAGGACACGAGCTGCAGTTTTGGATGATATGCAGCTTGTGGAGGGAAGCGTTGGGGAGGCAACAGGCGGGGAGTGCCATAGCTGAGTCTTGAGGTTACCTAAGTGCAATTGAAAATGGATGATGAAAGGATAAGAGGATTCTGGGAAAGTGACTGGGTAGATTTTGAAAGAGGTTGATTTGTAGAGTGTGAATAAAAGGGCTGAATGAATCTACTTTTCTGTGCAGGATTATAGTGAGAGAAAAAGAAGCCAGGTCTGAGAGGCCAGGCAGAATCATAGTATCATAGCCTGGGTTTTATCCCTGAATTAGAGAAAACCGAGTCTAAATCAGTTCAGCCTAACCATGGTAAAAAAAAGAATAGGAGTGGGAAGGAGAATCATAGAATTTTACGGCACAAAAGGAGGCCATTTGGCCCATCGAGTCTGTGTCGGCTCTTTAAAAAGAGCAATTCAATCCCACTCCCCAGCTCTCTTCACATAACCGTGTAAACCCGTCCGCCCCAAATAAATGTCTACCTCTCTTTTAAAAGTTGTTATCGAATCGGCCTCCACCACCTTTTCAGGCAATGCATTCCAGATTCAAACAACTTGCTGAGTGAAAAAAATTCTCCTCCTCCCTCTCTGCTTTTTTTTTAAACTATTTTAAATCTGTGACCACAAGTCACTGATACACACACCAGTTTTTTCCTGTTTACCCTGTCGAATTCCCTCATGATCTTGAAAACCTCTATTAGGTCTCCTTATAACCTTCTCTGCTCCAATGAGAATAAATATAGCCTCTCTTGCCTTTCCAGATAACTGAAGTCTCTCATTCCTGGTACCATCCTGGTAAATCTCCTCTGTACTCTTTCCAATGCCTTAACATCTTTCCTAAAGTGTGATGACCAGAATTGTACACAGTACTCTAGCTGAGGCCTAACCAACGTTTTATAGAGGTTAGTCAGACCTTCCTGACTTTTGTGCTGTACGCCCCTATTTATATAGCCTAGTATTCCATATGCTTTTTTAACAGCCTTGTCTACATGTCCTGCCACCTTCAAAGAATCACTTACACAAGGTGAGGTGGTGACTACCAGCCTGGGGAGCCCACAGCCCCATATCATCTATCGCATCTGTGGTTGGGGATCAAAAGAATGAATAAAAGTCAGAAAAGAGGAGGAGGTATATATAAAAGACACTATACTGTTTAGCATCTGGAAAGTTGCTAAATAGAGCATGGACAGAACAGCTTTTATAAAGAAAGGACTGATGGCAGTTTGCGACACCACAAAAGAAAGTCTGAAGTGAGTGTACGCAGACAGAGAAATAAAAGATGTACAAGGTCACATGTGTCTCATACGAGGAGGTGATGAACTTCAAGGATGTTGGACACCCTCCAGAACCAAGGGGAGGAGATTATGACACCGTACGAGGTGAAGACGGCTTTCCAGGAGCGCCAGTGACAGGAGAGGAAAGCTCTCGTTAGGATGAGTGATCCTCAAGTGCTGGAGTCTGACATATAGGTATGTTTGCAAAGGCACCATGTTGAGGTTCTAATTATGAACAACAACAACAAAATGACATTCATGAAGTGCTTATTATTTCGGGAGAATGTCCCAAGGTGTTAAAATCAGGTCGGGACCCGAGCAAGGGGGAGGGTAGGTAAGGGGGTGGGGCGGGGTGGGGTGGGGTGGGGCGCGAGAGCGTTAGGAGGGGAGGGAAAGGGTTAGGAGGGGAGAGAGAGAGTTGGGAGGGCAGGAGAAAGCACGGTCAAAGAGGAAGGTCTTGAGACCGGCCTTGAAGGAGACGAGGGAGGGAGCAAGGTGAAGGGACTGTGGGATGGCGTTCCAGAGTATGGGGACAGAGAGGCTGAAAGCCTGTCCGCCGATGTTTGGGAGAGTTGGGCGGGCGACATGGAGCAGGCTGGAGCCCACTGAATAGAGGGGGTGAGGAGATTCATTGGGGGACAATAGTTTAGAGAGATAATAATAATAATCCTTGCATTTGATATAGCACTTTCCACATCTTATCGACGTCCCAAAGTGCTTCACAGAATATACTGTAAAGTGAATTGACTGTACATTTGTGGGCAAATCATGGCAGCTGATTGCGCACACAGCAGTGTCCCACAAACAGTCGTGGATTGAAATGACTAATTTTATTATTGTGTTTTTTTTGGGGGGAATTATTATTATTAGGCGTGTGGAGTAAGGAAACTTGCCCAAGGTTTCGCCCTGACCTGCCTGGATTCGAACACAGGTCTCCCCAGCTTGCAAGACAAGTGCTCTAACCACTGATAAGGAGTCTGGAGTCTGGACATGTGAGTGGGAATTGTGGCTGAGAAGAGGCGAGGGGAGTGTGGCTCGTATTCCCTCTCCGTTTACCATTGAGAGCTTCAGGGGCACATGGCATATTACCCAGGATAGACCCGACACTGGAGATGCGGTCAGGTGGGTCATCATGTGTGCTGGAACTGCAAAAGCTTTGGCCAACTGGCAAAGGATTGTCTGATGGGCAAAAAATGTGATATGTGCAGGGAATCAGGGCACCTTTACCGAACTTGCCAAAGGAGATATGGACGGAAATCAGCCCAGATTCATCACCTCAAGGACCAGGCCAGGCAACAGGTGGTGGAAAGAAGACAGGAGGCAGCACGAAAACAACTGGGACAGAAATAAATAAAAGGGAAGCAATAGGAGGGAAAGGAGCAGGCGAACATGGAATCAGGTAGTGAGAACTTAACAAAGATCAAAGGGAAAACCAGCGAGGTACAGTAGATGGAATTGTCAGAAGGGAAAAGTTCCACTTATCAATGTGGAAACAAGGAAGAGAAAGAGGGACAGTGGCAGGTGAATCATAGAATCATAGAATCTTATGGCACAAAATGAGGCCATGAGGCTCATCGAGTCTGTGCCAGCTCTTTGAAAAGAGGAATTCAATCCAACTCCCCAGCTCTCTCCCTATAACCCCACAAACCCGTCCTCCCCAAACAAATGTCTACCTATTGGCTAACACCCACAAATACACAGTCAATTCACTTTACAGTATATTCTGTGAAGCGCTTTGAGACGTTTAGAAGATGTGAAAAGCGCTATATCAAATTCAAGGATTATTATTATTATTACCACTCTTTTAAATGTTGTTATCGAATCGGCCTCCACCACCATTTCAGGCAACGCATTCCAGATTCGAACAACTTGCTGAATGAAAAGATTTCTCCTCACCTCCCCTCTGCTTCTTTTAGAAACTATTAGGTGGTCGGTAAACAGGCACAAGAAAAAGATGGAGAAGAGGAAAAAGAGGGCTTGAATACAACCAAAGAAGGTTGATTTGAGGAGCACAGATTTGGACAGCGAAGAAGAGAGGAGGAAAAGGAAGTGAAAAGGTGGGAACCCCCAAAATGCAGAGACGTTTGGTTGAGGTTTCTGCCACTTCCTCCAACACTGGGACCAAGGGAACACAAAGTGGGTACTCAAAATATGAAAATACTTGTGGGACAAGATGGAATGGCGATCGAGAATCCAGTCAGCAGCCCAAAGGCATTGGGAACAGACCAGAGCAGCAGACGGAAAAACAAAAAGGTGTAAGTATATAGAGTACGATGTCACTGAACATAGGCAGCCTGAACATGCCCAGAGTATGTAAAACAAGGTGCTGTGTGGCGATACTTCAGTACCTGTCTCGGGTGAAGGCGGATGTTCTGTTTCTGCTGGAGTGCTGGATCCCACACTGGTGGATTGGACGTCATCTACAATGAAGCTCCTATCAGGGTAATCAACCTCTGTTCAGGGATGAATGTACTCGTGGCCCTGTTCCAGATGTTGTCTCCTTTTTTGGTCACATCCAGATCAGTCATTCTAGTAGGAGATTTTAATTGTGTATTGGAGAGAGATGGGAGATGGAATAAGAACATAGAACATATGAATTAAGAGCAGGAGTAGGCCATTCGGCCCCTCGAGCCTGCTCTGCCATTCAATAAGATCACGGCTGATCTTCTCACCTAACTCTGATTACCTGCCCTATCCCCATATCCCCTAATCCCTCTATTTTTCAAAAATCTATCAATCTCAGCCTTGAAAATGCTCAAGGACTGAGCTTCTACAGCCTTCTGGGGTAGTGAATTCCATAAATTCACTACCCTCTGAGTAAAGAAATGTTTCCTCAACTCTGTTCTAAAAGGCTGACCCTTAATTTGAGGGTGACCCCTGGTTATAGATTCTCCTACCAGGGGAAACAGTCCCTCAGTGCCTAATTTATCTATCCCTTTAAGAATCTTATATGTTTCAATAAGATCCCCCCTAATTCTTCTGTACTCTAGAGAATACAGCCCTAGTTTATTCAACTTATCCTCATAGGTCAATCCCCTCATCCCAGGAACTAACCTAGTGAATCTACGCTGCATCCCCTCTACGGCAAGTATGTCCTTTATTAAATAAGGAGACCAAAACTGCACACAATACTCTAGGTGCGGTCTCACCAGAGCCCTATACTGTTGCAGCAAGACTTCCCTACTCTTATACTCTAAACCTTTTGAAATGAACGCTAGCATGCCGTTCGCCTTCTTAGTTGCTTGCTGCACCTGCAAACTAACTTTTTGGGACTGGTGTACAAGGACACCCAAATCCCTTTGAATACTAACACTATCTAACTTCTCTCTCTCCAGAAAATAATCTATTCCATTATTCTTGCTACCTCGGTGAATAATTTCACACTTGCTAACATTGAATTCCATCTGCCACCTACTTGCCCACTCCCCTAGCCTATTTCTATCTTGTTGCAATCTTTTTGCATCATCCTCAGAGCTCACTCTGCTACCTAGTTTAGTGTCATCTGCGAATTTAGACACGTTACATTCAATGTTCTCATCCAGATCATTGATATAAATAGTAAATAGCTGAGGCCCAAGCACTGATCCTTGTGGCACTCTACTAGTTACATCCTGCCAATTCGAGAATGATCCGTTTATCGCTACTCTCTGCTTTCTACCCGTTAGCCACTCTTCTATCCATGTTAATATTTTCCCATTAATGCCTTGGGCCTTAATCTTGAGTAACAGCCTTTTGTGTGGCACCTTGTCAAATGCCTTCCTAAAATCCAAATATACCACATCTACTGGTTCCCCCTTATCCAACCTGCTGGATACATCCTCAAAAAATTCTAAAAGATTAGTCAAGCATGACTTCCCTTTTGTAGAGCCATGTTGACTCTGCCTAATCTTTTTATGGTCTTCAAGGTATCCCATAATAAAAGTCCTTAATAAAAGACATAGGTCTTTTATTAAGGACTCACGAATTTTCCCTACAACTGACGGCAGACTAACTGGTCTATAGTTTCCCATATTTTCTCTCCCACCCTTCTTAAATAGTGGAGTTTACATTTCCAATCTTCCAATCAATGGGGAGCAGATCTGGTGGGAAAATAGATGCCTCGTCCAGGCTGCCCCAAAGAGTGGTGATGGACGGGCAGATGCATGACATTTTCAAGGCTCCAGTAGATGGGGCACCCAAATGATTTACCTTTTCCAGACCAGATGAGTCCATCTCTTCATGGATAGACTTCCTATTCTGTTCAAGAGGCCTAGACGTGAAAAATACCAATGATCAGCCAGCATTCTTTACTAACCATCGCCTCCTGCTGACAAACCTGCAAGTTCGAGAAAGCAGGAGGACAGGTCGGGTGACGTGGAAGTTGAACATGATACTAATAATCCAAGAAAATGTTGAGGAGTTGCGGAAGGAGTACCAACTCAGGGATACCAACGGTTCTTGCCAAAATTGGTTTCAGGCAGAGAATTCTAAATTGGGTCAGTTTGCTCTTCAGAGATATCTGTAGTACAGTGGTGGTAAATGGAAATGAAACGCAGACTTTTACCATCAGATTTGGAGTCAGGCAAGGCTGTCCCCTCTCCCCAACCCTATTTGTCTGCTGCATAGAGCCCTTTGCACAGGCAATCAGAAGCGAGGAGAGCATCAAAGGTGTCACCATCCTGGGTAGTCACGGCTCACAGGCCAAGGTTTCCCTGTATTTGGATGATGTCACAATCTTTTGTTCTGACAGACTAACGATCGAGAGTCTACTGGGCATCTGCCATCTTTTTGAACAGGCTTTGGGTGTCAGGGCAAGTTGCCAAAACAGTGAGGTGACGTACTTTGGCAAATGGCGAGATCATAAATCTATATAATTTGTGGTCAAACATTACATTAAATTCCTAGGCATCTGGTTTGGGCATGGCATGTAGGAAAAACTTGGAGGGCAGAATAAAGCAGGTCAAGAAGAAACTAGGGTGGTAGCAACAGCGCACGCTGTTAATCACTAGGAAAAATTTTGTGATCCAGTGTGAGGTGATCTCTGGTTTGCAAGTCTAAAAAAAAGCAGTACTACTGCGGTCACCAGAGCCATCTTTAGATTTATCTAATCCATTCACGCCCTTGCCCCCACCTATCTCTCTGACCTGCTATCTCCCTATCAGCCTGCTGGGACACTCCGTTCAGCAGACTCAAGCCTGCTCCACGTCCACCACCCTAAATGCCCAACCATCGGGGGGCCACACTTTCAAGCCTCTCTGCTCCCATACAGTGGAACTCCATCCTGCAGCCCCTCCAGCTCGCTTCCTCCCTTTCCTCCTTCAAGGCTGGTCTCAAGACCTTCCTCTTTGACCGCGCCTTCAGCTCCCCCACTAACTCTTCCCCTCTCCCACTCTCCTTCCCCTTCCCCCTACCCCCACTCCCCTGCTTGGGTCCTGACCTGTCTGTTCAGCGCTTTGGGACATCCTCCCAACGTGAAAGGCTCTATAATAAGTGCAATTTTGTTTTTGTTGTTATCTGGAGCTCTGGGATGGATTCTGCAGGGCCACGATGCACAAGGCTCCAGAAAAGGGAGGGAGGGGTGTCCCTGGCAGAGTCTGGACTCTCATGGCCACTTTTGTGTGACGCAGTGTTCGAATATTCCAGGAGCCCCGATATGAGGGCACTCCATGCAGATATATGCTAGGTTTCTATCTGTACCCAGTGTTAGGATAGGGATAGCAGACCTGCCATGGAACACTCCTCTGGGTTGGAATGTCCCAAGGTATTTAAAAGAAATACACATTTTTTTGTCCAAGAACACAGTGGATCCCTGTAGGATTACCAAGTGGTAAGAGCTGACACAGCACCCTGTGTATGGCCTCTTCCCTGGGACGCACAGAGAGACTGACATCTGATGTGCCTGGAGAATGATCAACTTGGTGAAGGAAGGCCTTTGGGTCAGACTTCTGATACTGGATGGTCTTCATGGGGGAGATGGGTCAGTGAAGGCTGGCTGCAGACTGGTGCACTTGAGAGTCAGGGTGTACATCACCAGAGACGCACTGGAGCTGGGCTTGGCCAAGGACAGATGGGTGCTGACCCCATGGGTTAATGCCACCACCCAGCACGGCACCTGTGCTCAGAGAAGTTTTTGTAAAGAGTCACTTGACCTGTAACCAGAGAGCATCCTGAAATGTACTGTATGATTGTGTGGGTGGGGAAAAGTAGCTACCATAAAGGGCAGAGCAATGAAGTGGGGTTCTGTTGGGCCTGTTAATTATCCAGTAAGTGAAGGATGGCAGAGCTGGGACTAGCTCAATTGTAACTGCTCCCTGTAGATAAAGGCAGCAGCGTAGAGAAGCAAGGAGGCCCTGGTCCAACACGGGAAATATGGGAGACTGTAGTGTCCATCACCATTATTAATGAGCACTGTGTAGTTGGGAAGGGGATAACAGATTTTTTTTTCTGTAACAGGTTTAGGTTTTTATTTCCACAAAACAAGTGGAATATTTTGTTTTTTGTTGTGATTTTCGTTGGGGTAACAGAAAAATGGAGCCGGTTTTGTAAGTTGCACTTTTGTCACAGTTGTGTATTTTTTTTTCGTATGTTTGTTATGGGTATTTTTTTTTAAATTAAAACTATTCATGGCAGTTTAAGTACTGTAATATGTCTTTACCAATAAATATATAATTGTTCATTAAAAGGGCCAAGTGGCAGAGCTCTGTACATTGTGTTTTGGGATTGAATAACATGACATGGTGTCAGAAGTAAAAATATAACCTGGAGTTAAATTGACTATGAGAGGGAATGCGGATTGAAAACAAAATGTAGAGAGAAGCGGAATTAAATTTTGTACCAAGGTATGTGCAGATATCAAGACCACTGAAGTTGTTTGCAAGTTTAAGCACAATTGGCAACGGTTTGAAAGAGACTTTATCATTTTTGGATAAGCAGCAAACATAATGAAACTGCCACAGGAACAGCAACCTGCCATATTTTTAAACGTTGCTGGTGAGGAAGCAAAGGCCCACAGAATCACTCAACCAATAATGTGCAGTACTGAGAACCCTACATAAAAATTGCAACTACAGAACATTAAGACACAAAATGATTTGTGGCCAAATCATAGTTGGCATAAAAAATAATAGATAAATCGGATAAAACGTTTGAAAAAAGAGTACCTGACATGAGAATCAGCAATGGAGATAATAATGATTGGAGAGATGATAAAAAATAAATATCAGAGAGATGGGGAGAAAAATGGAAATGGAAATAGATGAACTAGCCAACAGGCAAAGTTGGGATAATACAGATGAAGAGCATGGAGTGCAGAGAATATACAGCCCAAGAGGGAAGCCAAACAGAATGAACAAATGTGGATTAGAAAATCATATGAGGAGATATCCTGCAGAAGAAAAATAATTCTATCAATACAAACGATATGGTCTTTATGCAAGATTATGCAGGAATAGACAAGAAAATGTAGGGAGATATAGCAGATATAAATCACAGGAGCAAAGTCAAACAGAAAGAAGAGAGCACAAGAGGTCAAATAACCTGAGGAGAACCAGAATTGGGCAAATTAAGGGAATATGAAAGAACTGACAGCTCAGAACAGACTCCAGAGAAAATGAACAAAAACACTGAAGAAGTGGAACTCATAAAGAGTGTGTACACAAAAGCAAAAAAGAGACAAATGAATGATATATGTATGGTGTAAAAAGGGAAAGTAATTTCATGCAAATTAGATACAGGGGCATAGGCCAGTGTAATGGCATGGGAAGAATATATAAAATCGGGAGAACCAAATAAGGAAAAAAATGGAGAAAGGGAAAACAGTCGCTAGAGTAAAGATAGAAGTGATACACAAAGGAGGACAATATAGAATAAAATTCTACATTATAAAAATAAACGCTGATATTTTATTAGGGTTGGAAGATACAATAAACTGGGAATGTTAAAAAGAATTGGGAATGTGAAAATAGAGGAAACTGAACCAAGGAAGAGAGAAGAAGTAGTAGGACAATAGATGTTTGGAATGAGAGGACTAATGAAAGGAGAGAATACAATACAATTAGAACAGACAGTACCACCAGTAATTCGGTCATAAGCAGACTATCAGAGACAATGAAAACAAGACTGAAAGAAAAATTGGACCAAATGAATAGTGACTAAATAATAAAAAAGGTAGATAAACCCACTGAGTGGGTGAGTGCAGTGGTAATCATAGAGAAACCAGACAAATCATTAAGGATGTGTTTAGATCCAGAACAGTTAAATAGGGCTATAAAAAGGGAACATTATGCATTCCCACTTTACTACATGGAGCTAGTTACTTCTCAATATTAGATTGCTCTTCGGGCTATTGGCAAGTCAAATTGTCAAAGGATAGCATGTATTTGACAACGTTTATGACCCCATATGGGAGGAATTGCTTCCAAAGAATGCCCTTTGGCATCAAGTCAGCACAAGAGGTGTTTCAAAAAAACTTATCACGAATATTAGAAGAAATACCAGGGGTGATCAATTATATTGATATTTTAACATATGGTAAAACATGGAAGGAACACGAGGAAAGGTTGGAGAAGGCATTGAAAAGATGTTTGGAATAGGACGTAACCAAAGTAAAATACTTGGGACATATAATTACCCAACAAGAGTTAAAAATTGATCCGCGAAATGTAAAAGCAATAAAAAAAAATGCCAACAGATAAAAAATCTGTGCCCCTTGTTTTGGATTCTCCCACCAGAGGAAATAGCTTCTTTGTATCTACCCTATCAAATCCATTTATGATCTTAAATACCTCAATCAAATCACCATCAATCTTCTAAACATAAAGGAATATAATCCAAGTTTATGTAGCTTTTCCTTGTAACTTCTGGTGAACCTGCCCCGCATGCCCTTCAGGGCCAGTATATCTTCCCTGAGGTGTAGGTGCCCAAAACTGAACACAGGCTCCAGGTCTAACGCCCTATACAGCTGAAGCATTATTTCTTCCCCTTTGTATTCCAGGCCTCTTCGAGGTAAAGGCCAACATTCCATTCACGTTTTTGATTATGTTTTGCACCTGGGAACTAGTTTTTAGTGATTTGTGGAGATGGAACCAAATCTCTTTGCTCTGCCACGGTTCTTAATTTCTCCCCATTAAGAAAATATTCTGCTTTATCTTTTTTCAGTCCATGGGGATGACCTCGTACTTCGCTACATTGAACTCCATCCTCCACATCTTTGCCCACTCACTGAATCTGCCTAAATCTCTTTGTAACTTCCTACTCCCATCTACAACAACAACAAAATTACATTTATAGAGTGCCTTTCACATCAGGAGAATGTACCAAGGTGCTGAAACTATTTACTGAAAGTACAAACTACAACCACTGAGCCTCCAATCTTAGTGTCGTCTACAAAGTTGGATATAAAACTTTCTATTCCTTCATCCAAGTCATTTATATATATGGCAAACAGCTGAGGTCCCAGTACGGACCCCTGGGGGACACCACTTGTCACTTCCTGCCAATCAGAGAATATTCCATTTATCCCTACTCTCTGTTCCCTGCCTCTCAATTTATTACCAAATCATATCACAAATTTCCCTCCGAATCTGTGCACTTCTATTTTTGCTAATAACCTTTTGTGTGGAATCTTTTCAATGCCTTCTGAAAATCCATATAAACGACATCCATTTTTGAGACCTCCTCAAAAAATTAAACGAGATTAGTCAGACACAAAATACCCTTCATAAACCCATGCTAACTCTCTTTGACAAACTCATACCCCTCCAAGTGTTCAGTCACTCTGTCCCTGATGGTGACAGAATATTTTGTCCCAGCATTTTCCCTACAACTGACGTTAAGCTGATAGTTTCCTGGAGTTCTTCACGAAAAACCGTGCCGGGGACCATAGTTGACTGGATTAGAGTGAGTCGTGGTGAGCTTGTGGGCTTGACGCCTCCAGCGGTTGGGAAAGCCAGGAATGTAGATAATATTAATAATTGCATGTGATATAGTACTTTTCATGTCTTCTGGATGTCTCAAAGCACTTCCCAGAATATACTGTAAAGTGACTTGACTGTATATACGTGGGCGAAACACAGCAGCCAATTGTACACAGCAGTGTCCCACAAACTATCAATGATTAAAATGACCAATTCATTATTATAATATCAATGACAACAATACAAACAAAATAATAATAATATCAATAACACAGCAATTTACACCCTCCACATGTAGATGTGTCAAAGATTAACATAATAATTGTGGATATGTCCTGCTTTCCTGTCAATCAATGATTACCATGGAGACAATGGACTGTCGCAAACGGGACCACAATACACTCGGTGTCTGGAGCGGCTCACAGGCGAGCGGAATCTGCGGTGAGGCTTACCCGGGGCTTTGGAGACTTTGTCGTTGTAAATCATCATCGCGAATTTCGACGTCAAGCACAACAAGTTCTAACACAAGGCCTGAGGCTTTAGAGATCAAGTGGGCCATACCCTCAGGCCTGAAGCACCTTCGCCACCATTGCCGACTCGCCGAGGCTTCAACCAACCAGCGACCGGCAGCCATGTGATGTCATCACACCCGCAGCTTTTGAATTTTTTCAAAATTCATCTTTTTAGTTTCTGGACTCACGGGGAAATTTGTGTGACCGATGGGATCGTCAAAGAGGAGAGTCTTGAGGCAGGACTTGAAGGAGACCAGGGAGGGGGCAAGGCAGAGGGACTGTGAGATGGAGTTCCAGAGATTAAGGGCAGAATGGCTGAAGGCTGACCCACCAATGGTGGGGTGGGTGGGTCGGGGGATGTGGAGCCTGCTGAGCAGAGGGACCAGGTGGGTTGGTAAACGGTTAGGAGGTCGCAGAGGAGGTGGACAAAGTCATGGAGGGCTTTAAAGGTGAGGACCAGGATCTTGAATTGAACCTTCTGGGTGATGGGGAGCCAATAGAGTCGAGTGAGAATGGGGGAGATGGGGTCATGGAGCTTGAAGCAGTAAAGGACACAGGCCACAGAGTTCTGGATGATCTATAGCCAATGGAGGGAGGAGTTGGGAAGGTCAACAAGCAAGGTGTTGACTTAATTGAGCCAGGATGTGATGAAGGCATAAATGAGAGTTTCCACGGCCTGAAGGGTGAGGTACTGGCGGAGTCAGGCAATGTTGCAGAGAAACCATGATAGATAAGGTTAAATAAATAAAAACGCAAATACTGCAGATGCAGTATTTGGAATGGTATTTGCTGTTTGTTTCAGATGGAAATCTGAAACAAAAACAGAAATCGCTTGGAACACTCAGCAGGTCAGGCTAAATATATATTAGCCAGGCATAGAATACTTAAGGAATTAATAAGCGATAATACACCACAATTTGCAAGTGCTGAATATAAAAAAATTCACAAAACAACAACAACAACAAAAATTGCACTTATATAGCGCCTTTCACATCGGGGGGAACGTCACAAAGCACTGAACAGTCAGGTCAGGAACCAAGCGGGGGGGGGGGAAGGTTGGGGTAGGAGGAAGGAGAGCAGGAAGAGTTAGTGGAGGGTGTGAAGGCATGGTCGAAGAGGAAGGACTTGAGACCGGCCTTGAAGGAGGAAAGGGAGGAAGCGAGGCGGAGAGGCTGCGGGATGGAGTTCCACAGTGTGGGAGCAGAGAGGCTGAAGGCCCGGCCGCCGATGGTTGGGCGGTTAGGGCGATGGACGCGGAGCAGGCCTGAGTCTGCTGAACAGAGGGTGCAGGCGGCTGATAGGGAGACAGTAGGTCAGAGAGATAGGCGGGGACAAGGCCGTGCCTTGAAAGTGAGGACGAGGTTCTTGAATTCGATCCTCGGGGGAGGTCAACATAGGGTCAAAGACCACAGGATATCCATGAAGCAATGGATTGGGGGAAAGAACAATATAAACACAAAAGAAAATGTGAAAGAAAGCCGAGGAATCAAAGGAAGATAAACATTTGGCTTTACTAGCCACAGAAATACACCAATAGATGACTAGGACAATCACTAGCACATATGTTAATGTCCAGAAGAGATGGAATAATATGGGAGGAAACAAAATTGAGACCATGGTAGACAGACAAAGAAATTGGAAGAAACAAGGGCAAGAACCACAGAAGGAAAAAACTTTCAAAAAAGGAGAAAAACTTTCAGAGCAAAAACTTAAACAACAGAAAACTGGAGGGGAGAACCCCAGATCCCATTGGGTAAAAGATGGAAAGGGAAAGATATATGGATATATATATGAAATCAGGGGAAATTAAACAAAGAACAAAAGGAAAATACAGGAGAAAATGAAAAGCAAAAGGAAGAGCAAGGAGTGGCAGATTAACCGGATGCAGGAGATGAATAAAAAGACCACAAAGGATAATGGAACACGATTGAAAATAAGAAAAATAACTAAAAGGATGATTTTGCATATTTGCTTTAAAGTAACAATTGAATATGGATGATGCAAGGATAAAAGGATTCTGGGAAATCGACTGGGCAGATTTGAACAGTAATCAAAGGATCGAGTGAATCTATTTTATGTTTTGGATTAAATAATATTACACTAGGGCATAAATTGGGGTATAGAATACAAAAATAGAAACTTTTTCCATTGCCGAGTGGGTCGGTAATCTGAGGCCATCAATTTAAATTAGTTGTTAAAAGAAATAGAGGGAATGGGAAGACAAATTTTTCACGCAGGGAGTTGTTAGGATCTGGAATGCCTTACCTGAAACATGGAAGCGGATTCGATAACAACGTTTAAGAGAGAAACAGATAGTTATTTGGGGAGAATGGGTTTGCAGGGCTATGGGGAGAGTGGGGAGTGGGATGGATTTGGACAGCTCTTTTCAATGAACCGGCACAGACACGATGGGCTGAATGACCTCCATCTGTGCTGTAAATTCTATGATTCTACATTAAGTTATACTATACCCCCACATCCATGCCTTGACCGGCACCGCTTATTTCCACCTGCGCAACATTGCCAGGCTCCGCAACTATCTTACCCCCCGCACTGCCGAAACACTCGTGCACGCGTACATCACCTCGAGGCTGGACTATGGAAACTCTCTCCTCGTCGGCCTCCCCAGTTCCTCCATTCACAGGCTGCAGGTCATTCAAAACTCTGCAGCCCGTGTACTATCCCGCACCCGCCTCCGCGACCACATAACCCCCACCCTCGCCCGTCTCCACTGGCTCCCCATTCTCCAGAGGATCGATTTCAAGATCCTCGTCCTCACCTTCAAGGCCTTACACGGCCTTGCCCCGCCCTATTTAACCAATCTACTTTCCCCCTACAAGCCCACCCGGACCCTCCGTTCAACAGGACTTGGCCTGCTCCAAGCCCCCCGCCCGAACCGCCCCACCATCGGAGGCCGGGCCTTCAGTTTCTCCACTCCCACCCTATGGAATACCATCCCCCAATCCCTCCATTTCGTTTCTTCCCTTTCCTCTTTCACGGCCGGTTTGAAGACTTTCCTCTTCGACCGTGCCTTTTGTTCCACCCTGAATTCTTCGACCTCCACTTCGTGTCTCACCCCTTCCCAAACACTCCCCTCCCAGCTCGGGTCACACGCCTCCTGTGCAGCGCCTTGGGACGTCCTCCCGACGTGAAAGGCGCTCTATAAGTGTAATTTGTTGTTGTTGTTGTTATACTAAACTAAACAAAGACTAAATTTAAGAAATTAAAAATTTCCACACGATCTTCAATATGAAACCCCAGAGCCAGAGTATTGGGGTGACTGAGACTGTGGGCACTGACTGCCATCTACAGGATCATGCACGGACAAGTCTGATCAGTTGAAACACCTTCCCCAACTCCGGCTTTGTTCCCAGCTGCTTCTGTTGGCTTCTCATTCACAATAAACCATAATTTATTGAGGTGGAGGAGGAGGTGAGGGAGAGGGGTGTTGGGTTGGTGGAAAGGGAGAAGAGAGAGAGGGGGAGGAAGAGGTGGAGAGGGGAAGGGTGGGGGAGAAAGGGGAGGAGAAGGGAGGAGGAGAGGGAGAAGGGGAAGAGGTGAGGGAGGAAGGGGGAGGAGGAGATGAGGGAGGAGGGGAAGGAGGAGAGGGAGGAGGGGGAGAGGGGAAGGAGAAGGGCAGGGAGAGGAGAGCGGGAGAAGGGCGGGAGAGGGGAGAAGGTGAAGGAGCAGGGGAGGGAGGATGGCGATGGAGTGAGGGAAGGTGAGACATGTTTCATCTGATCAGACTGACTGTTGTCCATGTGTGATCCAGCAGATGGCAGTCAGAGCCCACAGCCTCAGTCACCCCAAAATCCTGGCTCTGGGGTTTCATATTGAAGATCATGTGGAATTTTTTTAATTCTTAAATTTAGTCTTTGTTAAGTACCTTCAGCCTTGAACTTCTCGCCTCAATAAAACATACACAATTCTAGCAATAGGAGATAATATGTTCCCTCTTGGTGACATCATCCGCAGACACGGGGTCATCTTCCATATGTATGTGGAGGACACCCAACTCTATCCTTCTGTGATTCCAGGACCACTACTGTCCTGACAGACTGCCTGTCAGACATCAAGTCCTGGATGAGAGCTAACTTTCTATAGTTGAATGTTAACAAGACCAAGGCCCTCCTGATTGACTTGCGCCAGCGACTTCACATATCAGGCACTGTAGCATGAACCTCCATGTTTGCACACTCAAACTCACGAAGCCAGTAAAAGGCGCTATATAAATGTAAGTTTTGATTGATTGATTGAATATCTTGGCCCAAAAGCCACTGAAACCCTAGTCCATGCCTTTGTCAACTCTTAGCTGGACTATTCCAATGCCCTCCTTGCTGGTCTCCCCTCAACCACAATTCATAAAATCCAACTAATTCAAAATTCTGCCGCCCACATCCTCACCCGCACCAAACGTCACTCCCCCATTACCCCAGTCCTTACCAGACTTCACTGGTACCCTATCCCAGAGAGGATCGATTTCAACATCCTCACTCTTGTTTTCAAATCCGTCCACTCCTTTGCATCCCACTCCAACCTCCTCTCTCCTCAAACCAGCACCCGTTGCTTTCGCTTCACTGGGTCTGGCCTCCTTGTTCCCCCCAGACCTCCGCTCCACCATCGGCGGCCGTGCCTTCAGCTACTATGCCCCAAGGCTCTGGAACTCTCTTCCTTACTTCCTTTGCCTATCCCCCTCTCTTCCCAGTTTCAGATCTCAGCTAAAGACCTTTCTCTTCGACTGTGCCTTTCGCCCCCTGCCCCTTGCTCGTCCCCAGGATCCATTGTTGTGAAGCGCTCTGAGACGCTATCCGGCATGGAGGGCACTACATATAAATCAAAGTTGTTGTTGTTGGAGGGTCAGCCAGCATTCTGAGCTTCTTGCTTGAACTCAAGAAGTTAACCTTAACCTGTGAAGGGTTCTACTATTCTACTGATAACCGAAGCTACCACAATGAAAACCGAATTTGTTTGTGGTCAGCTATGTGTCTCTCTGCCTCCTTGACCTCTTTGCCGCGTTTGACACTGTCGATCATTACATCCTCTTACACCACCTAACCTCCCTCCTCAATCTCTGTGGATCTGCCCTTGCGTGGTTCGTCTCCAACTCTCCCATCGTCTACACTTTGTTGTCATCAACGGCTTCTTTTCTGGTCTCCTCTTCGATGGACCCCTCCCCCTGTCCTCAGCTCAGGTCTGAAGCAGTAACTGTCCAGAGCGTTGGGACGTCCTCCTGATGCGAAAGGCGCTATACAAAGGTAATGTTGTTGTTGTTGTAGCTCATTGAGTAGAGCTC
The DNA here is from genome assembly GCA_035084275.1 of Hydrolagus colliei. Classification (NCBI taxonomy): domain Eukaryota; kingdom Metazoa; phylum Chordata; class Chondrichthyes; order Chimaeriformes; family Chimaeridae; genus Hydrolagus; species Hydrolagus colliei. Next base: position 31,275 of record JAYJKW010000223.1, read on the forward strand.
TGGCCTCGCTCATAAACTACAGTCCTGTAGCTCAGTGGTTACAGCCCTGGCCTCACAAGCATCAGGGAGAAATGCTGGGCAAATTTCCTTAATCCACGTGCTTGATAATCCAGGCCTGTTTGTGGGAATGCTGCTATGCACAATTGGCTTCCAGATTTCGCTCACAAAACGCACTTCTGAATGCGCGCTCGCCTGCGCAGTACAAAAACCCTGAAAATATCGATATATCGGTATATGTCGATATGAGCCCATCGATATATCGAAATCGGAAAATTTCCATATCGACGGACCCTAGTTTACAGTATATTCTGTGAAATACAAGGATTATTATTATTACTGTTTTCCACTACAGTGACATTCCCCACTCACTCAGCCCCCTCTAACCACCCTCCCACAGGGCCCCCTTAAACTACCTTTATATCCCTGCCAGGAACACCCCCCACCCCTGAAAACTACCCTGTGAACTGGGAGAGGGGGGCCTGGGGCTGGGATATGGACTGGTTGGGGCGCTGTGGCTGCGGTGGCGGCTGTAATGGGTGTGTGTGTGTGACGGTGTACAAGGTGGGTCTTTATGGGGGTATGTGAGGGTGTATGGGGTGTCTGGATGAGGGAGATCTTTATGGGGGGGTGTGAGGGGCTGTATGGGTGTATCTGGGAGGGTTGTGAGCGTGTATCGGGGTTCTGAGGGTGTATGGGGTGGTCTATATGGGAGGGTTCTGTATGGGGGGGTGTGTGATCGTGTATAAAGATGAATGGGGGGTGGTATAGGGGTGTCTGGGGAGGCTGAGCATGTATGAGGAGGCTGTATGAGGGTGTGTGAGGGTGTATGGGGGGGTGTGAGGGTGTATGGGGGTGTGTGAGGGTGTATGGGGGTGTGTGAGGGTGTATGGGGGTGTGTGAGGGTATATGGGGGGGTGTGAGGGTGTATGAGGGTGTGTGAGGGGGTATGAGGGTGTGTGAGGGTGTATGGGGGTGTGTGAGGGTGTGTGAGGGTGTATGGGGGTGTGTGAGGGTGTGTGAGGGTGTATGGGGGTGTGTGAGGGTGTGTGAGGGTGTATGGGGGTGTGTGAGGGTGTATGAGGGTGTGTGAGGGTGTGTGAGGGTGTATGGGGGTGTGTGAGGGTGTATGGGGGTGTGTGAGGGTGTATGGGGGGGTGTGAGGGTGTATGAGGGTGTGTGAGGGTGTATGGGGGTGTGTGAGGGTGTATGGGGGTGTGTGAGGGTGTATGGGGGTGTGTGAGGGTGTGTGAGGGTGTATGGGGGTGTGTGAGGGTGTATGGGGGTGTGTGAGGGTGTATGGGGGTGTGTGAGGGTGTATGGGGGGGTGTGAGGGTGTATGAGGGTGTGTGAGGGTGTATGGGGGTGTGTGAGGGTGTGTGGGGGTGTGTGAGGGTGTGTGGGGGTGTATGGGGGTGTGTGAGGGTGTATGGGGGTGTGTGAGGGTGTATGGGGGTGTATGGGGGTGTGTGAGGGTGTGTGAGGGTGTGTGAGGGTGTATGGGGGTGTGTGAGGGTGTATGGGGGTGTGTGAGGGTGTATGGGGGTGTGTGAGGGTGTATGGGGGTGTGTGAGGGTGTATGGGGGTGTGTGAGGGTGTATGGGGGTGTGTGAGGGTGTATGGGGGTGTGTGAGGGTGTATGGGGGTGTGTGAGGGTGTATGGGGGTGTGTGAGGGTGTGTGAGGGTGTATGGGGGTGTGTGAGGGTGTATGGGGGTGTGTGAGGGTGTATGGGGGTGTGTGAGGGTGTATGGGGGTGTGTGAGGGTGTATGGGGGTGTATGGGGGTGTGTGAGGGTGTATGGGGGTGTGTGAGGGTGTATGGGGGGGGTGAGGGTGTATGGGGGGTCTGTATGGGGGGGGTGAGGGTATATGAGGGGTTTCTGGGGGGGTGAGAGTGTATGGGGGGGTCTGTGTTTGGGGGGGCTGTGTACAGTGGGGGCTGTGTGAGGGGGAACTGTGTGGGAGGGGGTGCTCTGTATCAGGAGGGGCTGTGTGTAAGGGGGGGCTGAGTGTGAAGGGTGGCTGTGTGTGGGGGGGGTGGGGCGGCTGTGTGTGGGGGGGAGGTCTGTCTGCGTGGGGGGTGGGGGTGGTTGTGTGTGATGTGGGGGGGGGGCTGTGTGTGTGTGGGGGGGGCTGTGTGTGGGGGGGCTGTGTGTGTGGTGGGGGGGAGGGGGGCTGTGTCTGGGGGGGGCTGTGTGTGTGTGGGGGGGGCTGTGTGTGGGGGGGGGCTGTGTGTGTGGGGGGGGCTGTGTGTGTGGGGGGGGCTGTGTGTGTGGGGGGGGGCTGTGTGTGGGGAGGCTGTGTGTGTGGGGGGGGCTGTGTGTGTGGGGGTGCTGTGTGTGTGGAGGGGGCTGTGTGTGTGGTGGGGATTGTGTGTGTGGGGGGGGGCTGTGTGTGTGGGGGGGGGGGGGGGGCTGTGTGTGTTTGGGGGGGCTGTGTGGGTGTGATGGGGGCTGTGTGTGGTGGGGGCTGTGTGTGTGTGTGGGGGAGGGGCTGTGTGTGTGAGGGGGGGGCTGTGTGTGTGTGGGGGGGGGCTGTGTGTGTGGGGGGGGGGCTGTGTGTGTGGGGGGGCTGTGTGTGTGGGGGGGCTGTGTGTGGGGGGGCTGTGTGTGGGGGGGCTGTGTGTGTGGGGGGAGAGGGGGGCTGTGTCTGGGGGGGTCTGGGTCTGGTGGGGGCTGTGTGTGGGGGGGCTGTGTGTGTGGGGGGAGGGGGGGCTGTGTGTGTGGGGGGGGGCTGTGTGTGGGGGGGTCTGGGTCTGGTGGGGGCTGTGTGTGGGGGGGCTGTGTGTGGAGGGGGGAGGGTGGGCTGTGTGTGTGTGGGGGGGGCTGTGTGTGTGTGGGGGCTGTGTCTGGTGGGGGCTGTGTGTGGGGGGGCTGTGTGTGTGGGGGGGAGGGGGGGCTGTGTGTGTGGAGGGGGGGGCTGTGTCTGGGGGGGGCTGTGTGTGTGGGAGGGAGGGGGGGCTGTGTGTGGGGAGGGGGGGGCTGTGTCTGGGGGGGGCTGTGTGTGGGGGGGAGGGGGGGCTGTGTGGGGGGAGGCTGTGTGTGGGGGGGGGCTGTGTCTGGTGGGGGCTGTGTGTGGGGGGGAGGGGGGGCTGTGTGTGTGGAGGGGGGGGCTGTGTCTGGGGGGGGCTGTGTGTGTGGGGGGGAGGGGGGGCTGTGTGTGTGGAGGGGGGTGCTGTGTCTGGGGGGGGCTGTGTGTGTGGGGGGGAGGGGGGGCTGTGTGTGTGGAGGGGGGGGCTGTGTGTGGGGGGGAGGGGGGGCTGTGTGTGTGGAGGGGGGGGCTGTGTCTGGGGGGGGCTGTGTCTGGGGGGGGCTGTGTGTGTGTGGAGGGGGGGCTGTGTGTGTGTGGAGGGGGGGGCTGTGTCTGGGGGGGGCTGTGTCTGGGGGGGGGCTGTGTGTGTGTGGAGGGGGGCTGTGTGTGTGGAGGGGGGGGCTGTGTGTGTGGAGGGGGGGGCTGTGTCTGGAGGGGGCTGTGTGTGTGTGGA
>JAYJKW010000387.1:2500-34743 GCA_035084275.1 Hydrolagus colliei
TGGGGGGGGGGGCTGTGTGTGTGTGTGGGGGCTGTGTGTGTGTGGGGGGCTGTGTGTGTGTGTGGGGGGGGCTGTGTGTGTGTGTGGGGGGGGGGGGCTGTGTGTGTGTGTGTGGGGGGGGGGGGCTGTGTGTGTGTGTGTGGGGGGGGCTGTGTGTGTGTGTGTGTGGGGGGCTGTGTGTGTGTGTGGGGGGGGGGCTGTGTGTGTGTGGGGGGGGCTGTGTGTGTGTGTGTGGGGGGGGCTGTGTGTGTGTGGTGGGGGGGGCTGTGTGTGTGTGTGGGGGGCTGTGTGTGTGTGGGGGAGGCTGTGTGTGTGTGTGTGGGGGGCTGTGTGTGTGTGTGTGTGGGGGGCTGTGTGTGTGTGTGTGGGGGGGGCTGTGTGTGTGTGTGTGTGGGGGGCTGTGTGTGTGTGTGTGTGTGTGTGTGGGGGGGGCTGTGTGTGTGTGTGGGGGGGGCTGTGTGTGTGTGTGTGGGGGGCTGTGTGTGTGTGGGGGGCTGTGTGTGTGTGTGGGGGGGGCTGTGTGTGTGTGGGGGGGGGCTGTGTGTGTGTGTGGGGGGGGGCTGTGTGTGTGTGTGGGGGGGGGGCTGTGTGTGTGTGTGGGGGGGGCTGTGTGTGTGTGTGTGGGGGCTGTGTGTGTGTGTGGGGGGGGCTGTGTGTGTGTGGGGGGGGCTGTGTGTGTGTGTGGGGGGGGCTGTGTGTGTGTGGGGGGGGGGGCTGTGTGTGTGTGTGGGGGGCTGTGTGTGTGTGGGGGGGGCTGTGTGTGTGTGTGTGGGGGGGCTGTGTGTGTGTGTGGGGGGGGGCTGTGTGTGTGTGTGTGGGGGGCTGTGTGTGTGTGGGGGGGCTGTGTGTGTGTGTGTGGGGGGCTGTGTGGTGTGTGTGTGGGGGGCTGTGTGTGTGTGTGTGGGGGGCTGTGTGTGTGTGTGTGGGGGGCTGTGTGTGTGTGGTGTGTGTGTGTGGGGGGGCTGTGTGTGTGTGTGGGGGGGGCTGTGTGTGTGTGTGTGGGGGCTGTGTGTGTGGGGGGCTGTGTGTGTGTGTGTGGGGGGGCTGTGTGTGTGTGTGTGGGGGGCTGTGTGTGTGTGTGGGGGGCTGTGTGTGTGTGTGGGGGGCTGTGTGTGTGTGGGGGGGCTGTGTGTGTGGGGGGGGGGCTGTGTGTGTGTGTGAGGGGCTGTGTGTGTGTGTGGGGGGGTGTGTGGTCTGTGTGTGTGGGGGCTGTGTGTGTGTGTGGGGGGGGCTGTGTGTGGGGGGCTGTGTGTGTGTGTGTGGGGGGGGCTGTGTGTGTGTGTGGGGGCTGTGTGTGTGGGGGGCTGTGTGTGTGTGTGTGTGGGGGGGGCTGTGTGTGTGTGTGGGGGGGGGCTGTGTGTGTGTGTGTGTGGGGGGCTGTGTGTGTGTGTGTGTGGGGGGCTGTGTGTGTGTGTGTGTGGGGGGGGCTGTGTGTGTGTGTGGGGGGGGGGCTGTGTGTGTGTGTGTGTGGGGGGCTGTGTGTGTGTGTGGGGGGCTGTGTGTGTGTGTGTGTGGGGGGCTGTGTGTGTGTGTGGGGGGCTGTGTGTGTGTGTGTGTGTGAGAGAGAGGGAGAGCGCCTCTCCTCTGTGGCTGTACCTGTTGTGTGATGGCTGGCTGCTCCTGCACACACTCCCCGCCCTTGAAGATTGAGGTCCAGGCGGAGTAGATGAGGCCGCCGGCCACAGCCACCGTCACCCCCAGCAACCCCACCCGGTACAGCTGCTGCTCCATCAGGGACAGACCCCCCCCCACACACCCCCCACACACCCCCACACACTCACCCCCCACACAGAGAGAGTCTAGCGCAGATCAGCCATCAGCGCAGCCCCGGCCATGTGTCCCCACCCCCCGGAGATCAGGCCACTCACACACTGACTCACTGACTCGCTCTCACTCACTGACTAACACTCACTTTCACTCACTCACTCACTCACTAACACTCACTCACTCACTCACTAACACTCACTCACTCACTCACTAACACTCACTCACTCACTCACTCACTCACTAACACTCACTCACTCACTCACTAACACTCACTCACTCACTCACTAACACTCACTCACTCACTCACTCACTAACACTCACTCACTCACTGACAATCACTCACTCACTAACTCACTAACACTCACTCACTCACTAATACTCACTCACTCACTAACACTCACTCACTCACTAACACTCACTCACTCACTAACACTCACTCACTCACTCACTAACACTCACTCACTCACTCACTAACACTCACTCACTAACACTCACTCACACTCACTCACTAACACTCACTCACTCAACTCACTCACTAACACTCACTCACTCACTAACACTCACTCACTCACTCACTCACACTCACTCACTAACACTCACTCACTCACTAACACTCACTCACACTCACTCACTAACACTCACTCACTCACTCACTAACACTCACTCACTAACACTCACTCACACTCACTCACTCACTAACACTCACTCACTCACTAACACTCACTCACTCACTAACACTCACTCACTATCACTCACTCACTAACACTCACTCACTATCACTCACTCACTAACACTCACTCACTCACTCACTTTCTCTCTCACTCACTCACTCACACTCACTCACTCACTAACACTCACTAACACTCACTCACTCACTAACACTCACTCACTCACTAACACTCACTCACTAACACTCACTCACTAACACTCACTCACTCACTAACACTCACTCACTCACTAACACTCACTCACTAACACTCACTCACTAACACTCACTCACTCACTAACACTCACTCACTCACTAACACTCACTCACTAACACTCACTCACTAACACTCACTCACTCACTAACACTCACTCACTCACTAACACTCACTCACTAACACTCACTCACTAACACTCACTCACTCACTAACACTCACTCACTCACTTTCTCTCTCACTCACACACACACTGACTCTCTCTCTCTCACACACACTGACTGACTGACTCCCCCTCCCCAGTCACTGGAGCTGAGCAGCTGCTTTGTGATGAGCTGCTCCGTCACACTGAGCAACCTCCCTCCCTCCCTCCCTCCCTCCCTCACTGACCCATTCACTCACTCCCTCTCACCCTCATTCACTTACCAACTCACTCACTCACTCTCTCCCTCCCTCCCTCCCTCCCTCCCTCCCTCACTGACCCATTCACTCACTCCCTCTCACCCTCATTCACTTACCAACTCACTCACTCACTCTCTCCCTCCCTCCCTCCCTCCCTCACTGACCCATTCACTCACTCCTCTCACCCTCATTCACTTACCAACTTACTCACTCACTCTCTCCCTCGCTCTCTCTCTCTCCCTCCCTCACTCACTTTCTCACTCTTTCTTTCCCTCACTTACTCTCTCCCTCACTCTCTCTCTCCCTCCCTCACTCACTCACTCTTTCCCTCACTCACTCACTTACTCTCTCCCTCACTCTCTTTCCTTCACTCTCTCCCTCACTCTCTCTTTCCCTCACTCACTTACTCTCTCCCTGAATCACTCACAAAGTCACCCACTTTCTGCCTAATTCATTAAGTTACTTCCTCCCTCACTCATTCACTTACTCTCTCCCTCTCTCTTTCCCTCCCTCACTCATTCACTTACTCTCTTGCTCACCCACTCACTCACTAACTCACACACTTTCTCCCTAATTCACTCAGTTACTCTCTCTCTCTCTCCCTCACTCACCCACCCACTTAGTCACTCACTCACCCACTCTCACTCATTCACCTCATTCCCTCCCTCACTCCCATCCTCACTCACCCAGAATAAACTATATATTTGCGGACAAAACTCTGCAGTGAATTGCGCACAGCAGCATCCCACAAACAGCCATGGATTGAGTGACCAAATTATTATATTCTTTTGAGGGATTAATATCAGGCATGTGGAGTAAAGGAAACTTGCCCCGGGTTTTGCCCTGACCTGCCTGGGAATCGAACCCAGGTCCTCTCACCAGGCAATTCCCAGCAGGACAAGTTTCCTTCCTTCCTCTGCACATCTGTTTGCTGAGCAGTAAGTATACCCCGTGAAATGTTTCTAGACATCTCCCATGTTATAACACATTGTTTGGCCTGGCTCAGCCGGTAGCAATCTAACCTCTGAGGCAGAGATTCAGTGGCTTCACACACAGTATATTCTGTGAAGCGCTTTGAGGCACCTCGACCACATACATCAAATGCTAGGTTTTTTTTCTTTTTTCTTGTCTGATAGAACGGGTCTAATAAATGAGAATTGATTGTAAATGTACCTTGCGACAACTAGTAATAATAATAATCCTTGCATTTGATATAGCGCTTTTCACATTTTATCGACGTCTCAAAGCGCTTCACAGAATATACTGTAAAGTGAATTGACTGTATATTTGTGGGCGAAACGCAGCAGTCAATTGCGCACAGCAGCGTCCCACAAACAGTCGTGGATTGAAATGACCAATTTTTTTTATTATGTTTTGTTTTTTGGAGGGATTATTATTAGGCGTGTTGTGGAGGAAGGAAACTTGCCTGGATTTGAACACAGGTCTCACGCTTGTAAGGCGAGTGCTCTAACCACTGAGTTACAGGACTCCAGACTGTATCAATTCCAAGTCCTGATGGCGGGGGGGGGTGGGGGAGGTGAGGGTGCTGGACCCCATAGCCTATTGAGCCAGGGTGACAATGTGGGTGTAGACATCGCACATGCTCAGGGTATCTGATGTTGTGAGTGTCAGTCACTCTCCACAGCTGTGTGTTCTGCCCCTCCCCACAATTCAATACAAAATCTCAACCCAATCGCGATCAACTGTTTGAGCATCAAGCAGTGGCTTCTGAACACTTACCTGCACTGGTTAATAGTGTAACTCATTGGGTATCTGTGCCGGGCCATCACAGCAGCGTCTTGGGACATCCTCCTGACAAAAGGCACTGTACACGTGTAATGTTGCTGTTAGAATCATAGAATCATAGAATCATAGATTCATAGATTCATAGAATCATAGAATTTTACGGCACAAAAGGAGGCCATTCGGCCCATCTAGTCTGTGCCGGCTCTTTGAAAAGAGCGATTCAATCCCAGTGCCCTGCCCGCTCCCCATAGCCTAATAGACCCGTTCTCCCTAAATAAAGATCTAATTCCCTTTTAAAAGTTGTTATCGAATCAGCCTCCACCACCTTTTCAGGCAATGCATTCCAGATTCCAACAACTCGCTGAGTGAAAAAATTTCTCCTCAGCTCCCCTCTACTGCGCCTTGAAACTATTTTAAATCTGTGACCACGAGTCACAGATTCACCCACGAGTGGAAATAGTTTTTCTCTATTTGCCCTGTCGAAACCCCTCATGATCTTATAAACCTCTATTAGGTCTCCCCTCAATCTTCTCTGCTCCAGAGAGAATAACCCTAGCCTATCTAGCCTCTCCTCATAGCTGAAGTCCCTCAATCCTGGCACCATCCTAGTAAATCTTCTTTGTACCCTTTCCAATGCCTTCACATCCTTTCTGTAGTGTGGTGACCAGAATTGAACACAGTATTCCAGCTGAGGCCTCACCAAAGTCCTATAGAGGTTAGTCAGCACTTCCTGACTTTTGTACTCTATACCCCTATTTATAAAGCCTAGTATCCCATATGCCTTCTTAACAGCCTTGTCTACCTGTCCTGCCACCTTCAACGAGTTACTAACACAAATCCCCAGGTCTCTCTGTTCCTTTACACCATTTAAAATTGTACTATCTAGCCTATATTGCCTCCCTTCATTTCTTCTCCCAAAATGCATCACCTCACATTTCTCTGCATTAAACTTCATCTGCCATGTGTCTGCCCACTTTACCAATTTGTCTATATCCTCTTGCAGATGGCTACTATCCTCCTCACTGTTTACTATTCTCCCTAACTTAGTGTCATCTGCAAACTTGGAAACTGTACTCCGTACACCCAAGTCCAGATCATTGATGTAGATTACAAACAGCAATGGTCCCAAACCGATCCCTGTGGCACACCACTGCTCACTTCCCTCCAATCTGAAAAACAGCCGCTCACTACAACTCTCTGCTTTCTGTCTCGCAGCCAGTTGTGGATCCACGCTGCCACTGTCCCTTTTACGCCATGGGCCTTTAATTTCATAATAAGTCTCTCATGTGGCACTTTGTCAAATGCCTTTGAAAGTCCATGTAAACTACATCAACTGCGCTACCATTATCCACCATTCCGTTACCTCATCAAAAATTCTATCAGATTTGTAAGGCAAGATTTGCCTTTAACAAATCCATGTTGACTGTCCTTTATTAGCCTATATCTTTCTAAGTGAAAATCTACCTTGTCCCTGATTATGGACTCTAGAAGTTTGCCCACTACCGACGTTAGACTGACTGGTCTGTAGTTACCAGGCTTGTCCTTCTGCCCCTTTTTATACAAGGGAGTAACATTAGCTATCCTCCAGTCCTCTGGCACGACCCTGTGTCCAAGGAAGATTGAAAGATCGTGGCCAGAGTCCCTGCTATTTGCTCCCGTGCCTCACTTAGTAACCTAGGGTGCATCCCATCCGGACCAGGTGACTTATCCACCTTGGATAAGTGCTGTTGTAGAATGGCTGAAAGCACAGCCATCGATGGTGGGGCAGAGGGTCCAGGGAACAAGGAGTGGGTGGGAGCCAGTTTAGTGAGGTAGTGGTGTAGGGAGGGAGCCAGGTGGAGAGATAGGTGGGGAGGCCAGGGAGTGAACGGATTTGAATAGAAGAATGAGGATTTTGTAATCGATCCGCTCTGTGACAGGGAACCAATGGAGTTTGACATGACTGGGGTAAAGGAAATACGGAGTTAGTGCGCGTAAGACTGGAGGCGGCGGAGTTTGAACTAGTTGAATTTTGTGAATAATGGAGCAGGGGAGACTGGCGAGGAGGGCATTTGAGGCGGGAGGTGGCCAACCATAGAGATTGTCGACAACTGCTCTAAACACACCAGGACACATTAAATAAAGAATCAAACGTTGGCAGTTATGTTAACCAGTTTATTCACAGCAAGTCTAATACCAAGGGTTGGCAGAGTGAATTATTCAATGTGGTCTCAACGCATTTCCATCAGGTGGAACCCACAATCACCATCCGCCCTTCCCACCCTTCTTCCTTCTTCTGCTGCTGTTTTTTCTTGGAGGCCGCGGAGGGTTTCTGCTGCCGCGGAGGCACCATGTTGCTGGAGGATCCCAGAGGCTATGGTTCCCGGCCGGGGAGAGGTGGGTGGGGCTGCTTGCCATCTTGCTGGCATCACTGTAACACAGGCAAATAATAATATTAATAAACCTTGTATTTGGACACAGAGCCTTTTCAAGACATCTTTGAGACGTCTCAAAGCGCTTCGCAGAATATGCTGCCAAAGTGAATTGATCTGTATATTTTGTGGGCAAAACACGGCAGCCAATTGCACACAGCAGCGTCCCCACAAACAGTTGTGGATTGAGTGACCAATTTATTATTACCCTCAGAAAAGCGATCCGCTAATCGATTAACAACCGGGTTCCTACTTGCTGCTAGATAAACAGAGGCGCATGGAGTAAGGAAACTTGCCCACCGTTTCGCCATACCCAAGAATCGAACCCAGGTCGCGTGTCGAGTCCTCTAACTACTGAGCTACAGGACTCCAGATTCATTCTTAATATGGACTACGAAGAAGGATAATTACAGTAGAAAACATTTCCAAGTTCTTCAGGACAATGTTAATGCCACTAATCATTTTGCTTCGCTCCTGAAAATGTTTCACTACGATTTTACTTGAGCATGGAGCCGGCATAACTTCACGCTTTCAGCCTCTCTGCCTCCACTCTCTAGAACACCATTGGAGAGTCCTCCCAGCTTGCTCCCTCCCTCATCCTGTTCAATATCCATATCAAGATCCACCTCTTTGATTGCTCTTTGGGATATCTTTCCCCTCCCCCACCACTCTGGCTCCCACCTCCAGCCGAGCCACTAAAGCAGACTGTGCGGCACTGAAGCGTGAGAGGCGCCATATAAATATACATTTGCATTGTATCAGTTGCTCTTGTGTGAGAACAGCGTCGGTAAACTATTCATGGGGAACCACTGAATCATTAAATCATACAGTGCCACCCCGCCCTGCAGCAGAAGGAAAACGCTATGAGGAGCCCTGATCTCACCAAACAACAACAACAACAACAACAAATTACATTTATAGAGCGCCTTTCACGTCGGGAGGACGTCCCAAGGCGCTGCACAGGAGGCGTGTGACCCGAGCTGGGAGGGGAGTGTTTGGGAAGTGGGGTGAAACACGAAGGGGAGGTAAAGAGTTCGGGTGGGAACAAAAGGCACGATCGAAGAGGAAAGTCTTCAAACCGGCCTTGAAAGAGGAAAGGGAAGAGACGAAACGGAGGGATTGAGGGATGGCATTCCATAGGGGTGGGAGCGGAGAAACTGAAGGCCCGGCCTCCGATGGTGGGGCGGTTCGCTCGGGGGGCTTGGAGCAGGCCAAGTCCTGCTGAACGGAGGGTCGGGGTGGGCGTGTAGGGGGAGAGTAAATTGGTTAAATAGGGCGGGGCAAGGCCGTGTAAGGCCTTGTAGGTGAGGACGAGATCTTGAACTCAATCCTCTGGAGGATGGGGAGCCAGTGGAGACGGGCGAGGGTGGGGGTTATGTGGTCGCGGAGGCGGGTGCGGGATAGTACACGGGCTGCAGAGTTTTGGATGACCTGCAGCCTGTGAATGGAGGAACTGGGGAGGCCGACGAGGAGAGAGTTTCCGTAGTCCAGCCTCGAGGTGATGTATGCGTGCACGAGTGTTTCGGCAGCGTGGGGGGAAAGATAGTTGCGGAGCCTGGCAATGTTGCGCAGGTGGAAATAAGCGGTGCCGGTCAAGGCGCGGATGTGGGGGAGGAAGGAAAGTTTTTTGGATCGAACATGATGCCGAGGTTCCTGATTGGCTTTGTGAGTTGGAGAGTGCAGCCTTGGATGTTGAGGCTGGCAGCGCCCGATGTGCGGAGGCGCTGGCTTGAGCCAATCAGGAGGGCCTCGGTCTTACTCACGTTCAATTGCAAAAAGTTGTCCCTCGTCCACGACTCGATGTCGGACAGACATGCTGTCAGAACATTGATCGTCTGGGGGTTGAGGGATGAGGCAGAAAGGTACAACTGGGTGTCGTCCGCATTACATATGGAAATTTACCCCATTTTTGCGGATGACGTCGCCCAGAGGGAGCGTGTAGAGGGTGAAAAGGAGGGGACCGAGGACAGAGCCCTGAGGGACGCCGTGAGAAACTGTGCGGAGGTTGTGGGGGGTTTGAAGAAATAACATTGGGAAGAACAAAATGTAAACGGGTGGGTCAAATAAGAGTGGAACCAGTCAAGGACTGTGCCTTGAAGGTTGAGGTGGGAGGAAAGACATTGAAGGAGGATGGTGTGATCGACTGTGTCGAACATAGCAGAGAGGTCAAGGAGGACGAGGAGGCAGAGGGAGCCCTGGTCACAGGCGGTGTCATTTGTGACCTTGACCAGGGCAGTTTCTGTGCTGTGGATAGGGCGGAAACCTGATTGGAGGGGTTCAAGAAGTGAGTGAGTGAAAGGAAAGAGCGAGCTGGGAGGCAACCACTCTTTCAAGGACCTTGGATAAAAACGGGAGGTTGGAGATGGGTCGATAACTTGATGGTTGCGAAGCATCAAGGGAGGGTTTCTTCAGGATAGGGTGATGGTGGGGGCTGTTTTAAGGGAGGTAGGGACAGTTCCTGAGGAGAGGGAAAGGTTAATGGTGTCAGAAATGAGAGGGGCTAACCAAATGGAGCTGGGGTGCGGGAGGAGGGGGGTGGGGATGGGGGTCCAATGAGCACGTGGTGGGTTTCATGGAGGTGATTGTTTTTGTGACTGAAAGCGGGGGGTGGTGGGGTTGAAAGTGTGAAATGGGGGGTGAGTAGGGGTTGAGGTAACTGATGAGGGCGCGAGGAGTGGAGGAGAGGGTGAGGGGAGGAAACCGCAGAGCGGATTTCTCAATTTTGGACTCGAGGAAATCCAGCATCTCCTCACAACGAACGTTTGAGGAGAGGATCTGCGAGGGTGAGGCGGGGGGGGGCGAAGGAGCTGGTTGGTGGTGGCGAAGAGGAGGCGGGTGGTTGTCCTTCGCTTCCAGGATTATCCTGGAGTAGAAGGCTGATTTGGCGGTGGCTAGGGCGGGAGCGGTAAAATTTGATGCGGTCCAGCAAGATTTGCCGGTGGACCGTGAGGCCAGATGTGAGCCAGGTGCGTTCAACTGCTCACCAATCATACAACAACAAAATTACATTTGTATGGTGCCTTTCATGTCGGGAGGACGTCCCAGGGCACTGGACAGTCAGAAATATACATAGTTGTAGAGTCCGTTTATACAGAAATGACTGAGATGTGTGCATCACCAATTGTGGCACAGAAATTGCCAGTGTCTGTAAAGGGATAGACTGACCTGCCTCATCAATGGGTTGTTGGGAGAAAAAACTGTGATGGTCTGAAGCAGCGGGTGTGGGTATGAGGGGGGAGAGGAAGTGATCGAGGGCTGAAGGAAGTTCCTGGGTGGCAGGCGTTTGAGCTGTTGAACTCTTCAGCTCGTGCATTCTCCCGTACCAGGCTTCGCGACCACATCACTCCCACTCTCGCCCGTCTCCACTGGCTCCCCATTCCCCAGAGGATCAAATTCAAGATCTTGTTCTCACTTTAAAGGCCATTCACAGCCTTGCCCCACCTATCTCTCTGACCTACTGTCTCCCTATCAGCCTGCCTGTCCCCTCCGTTCAGCAGACTCAGGCCTGCTCCGTGTCCACCGCCCTAACCACCCAACCATCGTCGGCCGGGCTTTCAGCCTCTCTGCTCCCACACTGTGGAACTCCACCCCCCCAGCCCCTCCACCTCGCTTCCTCCCTTTCCTCCTTCAAGGCCTGTCTCAAGAACTTCCTCTTTGGCTGCCCCACTAACTCTTCCCACTCTCCTTCCCCTTCCCCCCTACCCAGCCCCCCCCCCTCCCTCCCCCCCCCCCCCCCCCCCCCACCGCTTGGGTCCCGACCTGATTGTCAGCGCTTCGGGATGTCCTCCTGATGTGAAAGGCGCTATATAAGTGTAATTTTGTTGTTGTTGTTTCTTAGCTGGATGAAGTCAGACAGTGTGAATATGTTTTCACGGCAGAAGAGGTTTAACCATAGCTTCCTGATAAGAGCAGCAATCTGTATGGTGCAGGTAGCTCGGCAACTGGCCCTAAAACCCACAACCCCAGCCTCGGCAGCAGCCCCGGTCAGGCTTCAGACCGCAGCGCCTCTGCATCCCCCAGCCTCACAACCCTTGGGATGATGCCGCCCCATTGACCTTCGCTCCTGGTCCCCCGCGTGCGCAATATGGCTGCCGCCATGACCCGAGCTTCCCTCCCCTTTTCAAATTTTTCCCCTAACCCCCCCTCTCCGTTATTCCTTCTCTACCCTTTTTTCTCTTCGCCCTCCTCGGCCTACTGTCCCTGCTCGACCCTCCCACCGCTTCCCTCTGTTCCAGTATTGGAAACCTCCGTCGGGCTCACGTGGCACTCGGCGCTGGCTGTCCAATAGCAGTCACACCAAGTGCCCTGTCCCCCACCATCCCCGCAGCCCCACCGGACACAAACCCGGGGGGTCAACCTCTCCTCCCTTATTCAGATCCCCCACCCTCCCCACCAACCATCCCAGCCCCCCTCACACCCCTCGGCCAATTGCTCTTTCCGCATCGGCCTCCAAAATGTCCACTCTGTCTGCAACAAGACCCTGGCCATCAACGATCTCATCCTTGGTGAGAACGTTGACATCATGGCCCTGACGGAGACTTGGATCACCCCAGGCGACACTTTCCCCCTCGTTGAAGCCACACCACCCAACTACACATTCCACCATGCTCCTCGACCCAACCGACGAGGCGGTGGTGTGGCCCTCATCTCAAAGACATCTCTCGCCCTATCCCCCTATTCCTCCGGCTCCTTCCCCTCTTTCGAACAGCTCACCCTCTCTCCACTCCTCCACAATTCTTTCAAAATCCTATTAGTTTATCGCCCCCCCAAACCCTCCCCCACTTTCATTTCAGATTTTTCTTCACTTTTAACTTCCCTTTGCGCCTCCTCTGATCGCCTTATTATTCTTGGCGATTTCAACCTCCATTTCACCCCCTCCTGCCCCATTTCCTCTGAATTTTCCTCTTTACTTTCGTCTTAGCCACCCCGCTCCGCCCTAGCCACCGCCAAATCAGCCTTCTACTCCAGGATAATCCTGGAAGCGAAGGACAACCACCGCCTCCTCTTCACCATCACCAACTAGCTCCTCCGCCCCCACCCCCCCGGCCCCCGTCTCGCTTCGCAGATCCTCTCCTCAAACCACGCTGCGAGGAGATGTTGGACTTCCTCGAGTACAAAATAGCGAGAATCCGCTCTGCGGTTTCCTCCCCCCACCTCTCCTCCACCCTCCATCCGTTATTTGAACCCCCACCCACCCCCCCTTTCATACTTTCAACCCCACCACCCCGTCTTTAGTCACAAAAATAATCACCTCCATGAAGCCCACCACGTGTTCATTGGACCCAATCCCCACCCCCCTCCTCCGCACCCAGCTCCACCTTTTGGCCCCCGCTCATTTCTGACACCGTCAACCTTTCCCTCTCCTCAGGCACCGTCCCTACCTCCCTTAAAGCAGCCACCATCACCCCTATCCTGAAAAAACCCTCCCTTGATGCATCACAGCCATCAAGTTATCGACCCATCTCCAACCTCCCGTTTTTATCTAAGGTCCTTGAAAGAGTGGTTACCTCCCAGCTCCGCTCTTTCCTCTCAACTCACTCACTCCTTGAACCCCTCCAATCAGGTTTCCGCCCTGCTCACAGCACGGAAACTGCCCTGGTCAAGGTCACTAATGACATTTTAACCGCCTACGACCAGGGCTCCCTCTGCCTCCTCGGTCTCCTTGACCTCTCTGCTGCGTTCAACACAGTCGATCACACCATCCTCCTCCAACGTCTTTCCTCCCACCTCAACCTTCAAGGCACAGTCCTTGACTGGTTCCATTCCTACCTGAACAACTGCCTACATTTTGTATCTTCCAACGGTTTCTCCTCAAACCCCCGCACAGTTTCTCACGGCGTCCCCCGCACAGTTTCTCACGGCGTCCCCCAGGGCTCTGTCCTCGGCCCCCTCCTTTTCACCATTTACACGCTCCCTCATTCGCAAACATGGGTTAAATTTCCACATGTATGCGGACGACACCCAGCTGTACCTTTCTGCCTCATCCCTCAACCCCCAGACCATTGATGTTCTGACAGCATGTCTGTCCGACATTGAGTCCTGGACGAGGGACAACTTCCTCCAATTGAACATGAGCAAGACCGAGGCCCTCCTGATTGGCTCAAGCCAGTGCCTCCGCACATCGGGCGCTGCCAGCCTCAACATCCAAGGCTGTACAATCCA
Organism: Hydrolagus colliei; assembly: GCA_035084275.1. Lineage (NCBI taxonomy): Eukaryota > Metazoa > Chordata > Chondrichthyes > Chimaeriformes > Chimaeridae > Hydrolagus > Hydrolagus colliei. The sequence goes on from JAYJKW010000387.1 coordinate 15,909, forward strand.
CCTCACAAAGCCAGTCAGGAACCTCGGCATCACGTTCGACCATAAACTCTCCTTCCTCCCCCACATCCGTGCCTTGACCGGCACCGCTTATTTCCACCTGCGCAACATTGCCAGGCTCCGCAACTACCTCACCCCACACGCTGCCGAAACACTCGTGCACGCGTACATCACCTCAAGGCTGGACTACGGAAACTCTCTCCTCGTCGGCCTCCCCAGCTCCTCCATTCACAGGCTGCAGGTCATCCAAACCTCTGCAGCCCGTGTACTATCCCGCACCCGCCTCCGCGACCACATAACCCCCACCCTCGCCCGTCTCCACTGGCTCCCCATCCTCCAGAGGATCGAGTTCAAGATCCTCGTCCCCACCATCAAGGCCTTACACGGCCTTGCCCCGCCCTACTTAACCGATTTACTCCCCCCCTATAAGCCCACCCGGACCCTCCGTTCAGCAGGTCTTGGCCTGCTCCAAGCCGCCCACCCGAACCGCCCCACCATTGGAGGCCGGGCTTTCAGTTTCTCCGCTCCCACCCTGTGGAATTCCATCCCCCAATCCCTCCGTCTTGCTTCTTCCCTTTCCTCTTTCAAAGCCGGTTTGAAGACTTTCCTCTTCCACTGTGCCTTTTGTTCCCCCCCCAATTTTTTGACCTCCCCTACGTGTTTCACCCCTTCCCGAACACTCCCCTCCCAGCTCGGGTCACACGCCTCCTGTGCAGCACCTTGGGACGTCCTCCCGACGTGAAAGGCGCTTTATAAGTTCAAGTTGTTATTGTTGGTGGTGGTGGTGGTAGTGTGTATCAATATATACATCTGTCTATATATCTTAACTGTAAATATAAAAGCTTACCTCTGCCAAAGCTAAAGAGAGGGTTGTGTGGATGTGAGGTGTGCGGATCACACAAGGTCACTGAGAGGAGTAAATTACGAACCCGATTTGCATGGGCTCAACTTCCCACATGCACATAATACACAAATACACAAATACAGCACAACAGCGGATATCTGCCAACTGTCCACACCTCCACTTGATGAAGAAACTGGACAATGGGCCAAGATATGGCAGCAAAAAACTTGCTTGGGGGACGTTAAGCAATTGCATACCAGGTTGCTAAGGACGAAATCTGTGCCTCTTAATAACCTCTTGTGATCTGCACACATTCTCACATCCACACCTGCTGTAAAAAAGATTTTATATTTACAGTAGAGATGTACAGACAGAGAGATACAGACAGAGAGAGAAAGAGACGTGTGTGTATACATATTATATATATTGTTACCATATATCTCCGCGTATAAGGCGCACTTTTTTTCAGGTCGGAAGATCTCGAAAGTAGGGGGTGCGCCCTATACGCAGGAACAAGCAATTTTGAGCCTCGGAAATACAGTAAACAGGAGGGGCGGCCGGCGCGCTGTCAGCCGGGGTTTGGTCAGTGTCCGGCGGGGGTTGGGAGGAGCGGGTGACGGGGCTTCGGCCTCGGCCGCCCGGGCAGCGGCAGCAGCAGCGGACGTCAGTGCTGTGCTTACCTTCTGCCGAACCCAGTCTGCCTGCCTCACTCCCTGCCGCTCTCTCTCCCTGCCTGCCTGCCTGCGTGCCTGCCTGCCTCTCTCTCTCCCTCTCTCTCTCCCAGGCTGCCGGCCTGCCGCTCTCCCTCCCTCCCTCCCTTCCTGCCTGCGTGCCTGCCTGCCTCTCTCTCTCCCTCTCTCTCTCCCGGGCTGCCAGCCTGCCTCTCTCCCTCTCTCTCTCTCCCGGGCTGCCGGCCTGCCTCTCTCCCTCTCTCTCTCCCGGGCTGCCGGCCTGCCTCTCTCCCTCTCTCCCTCTCTCTCTCCCAGGCTGCCGGCCTGCCGCTCTCCCTCCCTCCCTCCCTGCCTGCCTGCCTCTCTCTCTCCCTGGCTGCCGGCCTGCCTCTCTCCCTCTCTCTCTCTCCCGGGCTGCCGGCCTCTCTCTCCCTACCTACCTGTCTCTCCTGTCTCTCCTCCCTTCTGCCGGCAATATCATTGAAAATGCTTCCGTTTTTTTTCACCAAGAAAAGGTCAAAAACGGGGGGTGTGCCTTATACGCGGGTGCGCCTTATACGCGGAGATATACGGTATATATTATATAGTAAAATGTATAAATGTAATTATAAATGTATATAGCAAAACTGGGTGAAAGTGTGAGAGTAAAATGCAGAGAGGAAAGAATCCTTTCCTTTCATCCACATCTTAACTCACTAGTCTAGCATTCGGCAGCATTATAAATAAATAAAAACTGGGAGAAAATGACATCGATTTTTTTTTGCAGACACTTACAGTTCAGTTGCTCCCCCTGTCATCGCCCCCTGGGTTCCTTTCCCAATCTGCTCCTTCTTCTTTCCCTTCTTCCTCCCACGGTAATACGAGCGTTCCCGAATAGGAAGCCAACGTTCTGGGTCCGGAGTCGCTTTGGGGTCATAGTTTTTTGGTAGTTTCCCTGTGTAATAAAACATAAGGAGATGATTTATACAGGCAGGTTTAAGATCGGTTCTGCCTCCTCTGCTAACTGAGTCTCTTCCACAAATATAACAATGACTCCTTGCCTGAAAAGGTGGTGGAGGCCAATTCGATAACAACTGTTAAAAGAGAGGTAGACGTTGATTTGGGGAGGACGGGTTTGCGCGGTTATGGGGAGAGAGCTGGGAGTGGGATTAAATTGCTCTTTTCAAAGAGCCGGCACAGATTTGATGGCCCAAATGGCCTCCTTATGTGCCATAAGATTCTATGATTCTATGACCCTCTACGAGTTCAAGTAATTCTAGACAAATCTCTGCCTTCTATGTGTTGAATATTTCTATATGTTTATGATATGGTGACCTGGTCACTCACTTGGTAGAAAATTTACCCCTACGTAAATATATTGAACTAGCTACGTAAATACATTGTCAAATAACTCCACTTTACAATATATTCCGTGAAATGCGTTGAGGTGTCCGGCAGAGATGAAAGGTGCTATTGTCGAACACGATGATTATTATTATTTAAAAATATAAAACCTTCGCTAATATTCCAGTGATATAGTGACTAACATTTCCCTCCAGCACAGCTGCCTTATTTATTTAGCTATTGAGTGAGTGAGTGAGTGAGTGAGTGAGTGAGTGAGTGAGTGAGTGAGTGAGTGAGTGAGTGAGTGAGTGAGTGAGTGAGTGAGTGAGTGAGTGAGTGAGTGAGTGAGTGAGTGAGTGAGTGAGTGAGTGAGTAGGTGAGTGAGTGAGTGATTTATTGATTTATTGATTTATTGATTTATTGATTTATTGATTTATTGATTTATTGATTTATTGATTTATTGATTTATTGATTTATTTCTGTCCTACAATGTTTTGACCTGGTGAACAACAAGTCAACTACTGCTACCGGTCTGTGAACTTCGCTCTTCACGCTGGGCCACTACCCTGTGTGTGGGACCTCCTATTGTTACCACCCAAGTTTATCAGTATTTACTTCATTTGTCAGCATCCAGTCCCAGCACAAAGCCTAACAAGCAAATCTTTATAACAGTTTGTCCACAATTAACAACAGGGTTCCTGCTAGGAGAACAGAGGCGTGTGGAGTAAGGAAACTTGCGTAATGTTTAGCCCTGTTCGGGAATCAAATCTAGGTCCTCTTGCTTGCGAGGCGAGTGCTCTAACCACTAAGCTGCAGAACTCCACATTAACCACCATTGCCTCTAGTTATTTTAATTGTTACTGGCAGATTTTAAAATGTGTATTCTATGCACAAAAGAAAAAAACACAGTACAGCCCATGTTTAATGTTTGCCTTTCACAATTCTGCCCGGTCTTGATCTCTGGTGCTTTCTGAGATCCTATCCTTGCACTTGGTAGAGCCTTTCACAGGAGAACGCCATCTGTAGGTCAGTGGTTAGAGCACTTGCCTTACACGTGTGAGACCTGTGTTCAAATCCAGGCAGGTCAGGGCAAAACTTTGGGCAAGTTTCCTTACTCCACACACCTAATAATAATCCCACAAAAAAACTCCATAACAATAAAAATTAGTTATTTCAACCCACGACTGTTTGTGGGACACTGCTGTGCACAATTGGCTGCCGCGTTTCGCCCACAAATATACAGTCAATTCACTTTACATTATATTCGCTGAAGGGTTTTGAGATGTCTAGTAGACGTGAAAAGCGCTATATCAAAATGCGAGGATTATATTATTATCTCAAAGTGTTTCACAGGGTATACAGTAAAGTGTAGTAACTGTGTATTTATTGGCAAACTTGGCCCAATTTGTGCACAGCAATGTCCCAAATAGCCATGAAAGGAATGAGCATTTTTATTTGGGGTATTCCTGGTCAACACAACTTGAGAAAGATAGAAAGATAATTCGATGGAATGTTTTGTCCATGCCCAGAATTACAAAAATGACTTACTCCATGTCTCAAAGTAATACACTGTCAGTTAAGAAAGAAAACTAAACAAAAGCATAGCAACTGTCTCCATCTCTGAGAGGGGGAGGCTGGTGTCTAAAAAATACCTTTCTTTTTCTTCTTCTTTTTCTTCACATCTCCTTGCCTTTAAAACAAAAAACATGAACACTTCAAGCAAATTGCCAATACGATCCATTCCAGATAAAAGTCACAGGAGAAAACATGTACATGTATACCTAGACCAGCGGTTCTCAACCAGGGGTACATGTACCCCAGTGGGTACAAAATTACTTCCAGTGGGTACAGGTGGTGGTACATTGATTTATTTAGCTCTTATTTAGTGTTTTATAATCTTCCAAATTGCATATTTAATTGTTTTTCCCCTCGTTTTGTATGTGCTAGTTATTTTGTTATATAAGAAAAGCTTGGTCATAAAATACAAGTGGAATGAGGGGGGTGGTGTGTGTGTATGTGGTTAGATGGGAGTACACAATAATGTTGAAAATTAACAAGGGGTACATTACTCAAAACGGTTGAGAACCACTGAACTAGACAATTCAGAGCTACGGATGGATATATTTTTTAAAAACTGGAATATTACAGGGAAGTCTAGGTTTCTACAGAAACACAAAATTATATATTTCAGATTGTGGAATCAATAGTCTCAGTTGTTAAGAGAAACTTCAATCCATGGATCAATTGATTTTCCTAGTCAGCCAGGTGTCTGACATGCTCCAATCCACCACCATGCTAAAGGGTATCCAAATCCTAGAGTTCCATGCATCCCACCCACACATGGCAATTCCTGGTTGTTGGAATGGAATGCTCTCTCCATGGGGGGACGGCCACTGCTTAATTCCAAAGAATATTGGGCGCAGGTTGGCAATAGCCAAGGTTTGGGGTACCCGGAGTGTGCACTGAGGTACTGATGGAGTTTAGACAGCTACAAAGCGCAAGCTTGACAAGCTTTGCTATTCAGCTGGGCAACAGTGTAACAAATGCGTGGTTCAACTGTGAGGACGATTACTGGAAACTGGAAACAGGATGTAAACAATATTCTGACCACATCAAATTCAAAGCAATTAAGCTCTCCACGTACCCCTGTTCTTTCACTTGGATTTCACCTGCTACCTTTGCAGCCTTTTTCCTTATATATGTTGCCCCATGTGAACTCTCTAAGGCATCAACATCTACTTTCAAAGACATGGTCTCGGGTGAAGGTAGATGCTTGCTAAGTCTGTGCAAGAAACGTTCAGGAAATTAAAGCGCCAAAAGATTGAGAGCAATAAACTTCTGCCTTACAAACGCAAGACCTGTGTTCGAATCCAGGCAGGTCAGCGCGAAACCTTGGGCAAGTTTTCTACTCCACACGCCTAATAATAATCCCTCCCCCAAAAAAACACAATAATAAAAATTGGTCATTTCAATGCACAACTGTTTGTGGGGCAATTGGCTGCCGAGTTTCGCCCACAAATATATACTCAATTCACTTTACACTATATTCTGTAAGCGCTTTGAGATGTCGATAAGATGTAAAAAGTACTATATCAAATGCAAGGATTATTATCATCATTTACACAAATGCAGATTAGCCAGACATACTCTCTCCTTTAACAGCAAACCCCATGCTCTTAATAATATAAATTCTGACTAAAAGGCTAAACTGTTTGTTGTAAAATCATTTTCTACAGTACGGAAAGGATACGTCTTGGCCTTTTCTGGGTCCACCAATGAATATGCTGAGATGAGCTGTGCCAAAGTCCATATGTCTTCAGGATTCTGTCTGGGATGACAAGACCTGGTATTAGTTGTCAAAGAGAAGCATGATTGAGGTATGAAGCAAGTTGACGTATCTCCTTCCCTTCCTGTCCTCTCTCACTTCTCTCCTCTTGTCTCTCAAATCCTCGGTGAATTATTTACCAGATTGGGTAACTGCCCCGCCGTGATCCAGGGCTGATGTCAGTCACTCTGCTCCCAGTCTCCGGGTGTGCGTTTGGCTGCCACCCGACCCGAGCCACCCCCTCCCAAAATGCCCCCACTCCTACTCCCCCACCCTTCATTACCCCCACTCTGTCCTTCTCTCCTACCAGCCTCCCCGCCTTCTTCCCCTCCTGGAATCTCCACCACCCTCTGCCTCCAATTGGCTGGCTCCGGCCTCCTCATTGCCCCTCATAGCTATTATGTCCTGAAACTCTGGAACCCTCTCCCCTAATCCCTCCATCTTGCCCGCTCCCTCCCTTCCCCACTCCCTCCATCTTGCCCCCTCCCTTCCTCCCTCCCTCCATCTTGGCTCCCTTTCTCCCTTACAGCAGGAAACTACTATTGTATCAAACAGGGTGATATAGTGGAGGAGGGCAGAGAGAGAGAGAGTGAGACCACAGAATCAAATCAATCACAAATGAACAATCACTCTGTGTTGCAGGAAGATGAAATGCTCTTCCAATCACCTGGTTTGAAAACCACTGCTATACCCACCCAGTGACTCAGTTACACTCTGAAAACCTTACTGTAATCTGAAATACTGAGATAATCTGATCTATTCAAAGGTAAGAAAATAAAACCTCAACAAGACTCACCTCCAGAGCTGCTCTAAGTCACTGATTGCTTCTTTCTGTCGCCCATATTTCAGTTTGAAGTTAGCCGCCTCCCTCACCAATAACAAATGACTCGGAGAATTAGCCTGTGTTTGAAGAAAAATTAACTCATGTAAAGTGTAGGAAACAATAACAGATTACATTTACACACGCCTTTCAACAACAACAAAATTGTGAAGCATTATTATTATTAAAGTATCGCCTTAGATGATGAGCTCCAAGTAGTGACACAGGTTTTGAACCCACAGTTTTCTGAGTCAAGAGGTGAGAGTGAGAGTAAGCATGGCTCGAGAACTGAGCTCACCTCATGTTTTTCGTACCACTGGATGGCCTGGGAGAAGATCTCGATGGCACTATCAATATCCTCCTCGTGGCTATACATCGTCACCAGGGCAGAGACCTATTGAAACATCAATAATTCACTGAGCAACAGTTTAATGGGCCGCTGCAATAAACAACCCCAAAAATAAAAAACAGAGAAAAATACCAAACTTGGATTGGTGTCATCAAATGCAAACATGTGAAGATTATATTCCAATATAGATTTAAATGATGAAATTGACAACTTCATAACAATTGATTATATCAATCAAAACATTAATCATCAAAGCTACCTAGCAGAGTAACCCACATGACTCTCTTTTAGTGAGAATCTGCACAATTTACTGTCTCTGTTGATTTCCCCAGCGTTACCTCACTCACGTACAATACCAACTTTGCTGAATTTCACCACTTCATTGTTTTCTGTGAGCCACTAACTGTACCAAATCTATCACTTCACTCGTGTCTTGGGACGTCCTCCCGACGTAAAAGGCGCTATACAAATGTAATTTTGTTGTTGTTGTTGTGTCAAAGGTTACCGAACTGAACGTGAATATTCTGAAGCACGTTATGCCTCATTGATAAGGGCATTTGCTTCTGAACAACAGCATTCTGATCAGATACATGCATTTAGAAACAAGAGATTGTAGTATTTTTCTGGCTCAGTACCCATCGGTACCCAGCGTCTTGGGAGATCCTTTTGACGTAAAAGGTGCTATACAAATATAATTTTGTATTGTATCCTTACAGTACTTGTCACTGAGTGGCGTTGTTTATATGTAGTTAAACACCATTAAATTTGTTTCAGTGCTTAAAGTGCTCTGAGACACCGTCTAGAGTGAAGGGCGCTGTATAAGTGCAAGTTGTTGTTGCCTTTCATCAGCAGAAACAGCTGCAAAAAACATTTACTCCCTTTGATAACAAATACATTGTAAAATGGAGTGGGGGGGGGGGAGGAGAGCAACAAATAGGAAATATACCAGCTCCACGTGAAGCTAGAAAATAACTTTACAGTGAAAGCTGTGGCCAAACAAGCCGCTGAATAAATTCATTGCAGCACTCAACCTAAAGTAAACTAGCTCGCACTAGCTTAGACTGCACATTCCTGTTTAATACACACTCCCTGATCACTCACCATCCCTGGTTTGTTCTGCTTTTCCTCAATAGATCGTAAGATGTCACATGCTTTAGTAATATGACCTATTTAGGGGAAGAAATGCAAAGATTCAATTCACTTCCGTTTCCGATGAAAGGTGTTGGAACAAACTTGCGCAGGAATCACCTGGAATTGGTTGTTATGTTCAAAACACACAACGCTCAGATTAATCCATCCTGCGACCAGCTGCTGAACACCAATGTCATCCCCATATCCCTTAATCCCTTTATCCATAAGGAATCTGTCAATCTGTCACCTCATCAATAATAATAATTATTATTATTCAAACGAAATGAAGAAACACTGTATTTCAGTATCCCACCTTCAGAAACACAAGAAAATTAGGCTCCGAAGGACAATCCCCAACATTCGCGTCTGAATTGGATACGAGATTAAATAATGTGCTATCTAGAACTGGATTTTTCAAAGGCTTGAAAATGAACCTCTGGATATTTAACCAGTATCGTGACCGCGCGCAGTGACAAGACGTGTATTCTTACCTTGGACCAAATAAAGCTGTGCGACTGTCATCTTGATTTCAACTGCATTCTCCGGATGCTTCTCCAAGAACTCCTTCAAGCCAAACACAGCGAGGAAGGAGCGTAAGCAATGATAGGAACAAGGGGGAAAAAAGCTAATCAGCAGTGTCTCAATAATGTTGGTCAGGGAGTTTGCACAGTGGAGCCTGGATATCATGTATGTGACTACCTATGAGGGTCTTGGTGGCCTGGGGTGTGAGACAGGGGTGGAGACGGGTGATGTTGCGGAGGTGGGGTCATGGCACGGATGTGGGGGAATGGAGGACAGTTGAGGGTCAAGTCAACCTGTGCTGCAGTCATGAAACATAATACAGTAAAAGCTCGTTTATACGGCACCCAACCAACCGGAAAGCTCAACCAACCGGTATCTCCAGGTACAATTCACCATTCCAGCAAACGGATCTCATACTGGAGCCATCAGGGACTCTCGCGAGTACACTCACTTCGCGCATGCACACTTAATAAACTTAACGAAGGCTGGAATTATTATTTTACCAATCATTTTACCGAGTGTGCTGGAATGCTTTATTGGTAAATATCCATACGATATTCTGTTATTATTTAGTCTATTATTAATATGGTATGTTTTAAAATAAGTTAATGTTTTGTGTAGGATTTTCAGCAACTTGCCGCTCGAATATCCGGCATATTTAATTAAGCGGCACCGGGCAGGTCCCGAGGGTACTGGATAAACAAGCTTTTACTGTAACTTGTTTGTACAAATGTCAGCTACCCACACTACCCTTGTGATCTTATGACACTTAAATTCCTGTTCCTTAAACTATACAATGACACAGCTCCAATTCCCACTGTCCCCAGCCCCCACCACCCTGCCCCCCCACCACCCACCTCCCACCTCCCACCACTGGCCCTGCCCCACTTCCAGACCAAACCCACCAGCTTCTCCTAACCACTCCTCAGGCTGTTTATGACTTTGCTCCCAGGCAATTTGACCGCCTAGTTCTCGACACCGTGACACTGACTGCAGCTCAATTGAATCCCCCTGCGCGCCCACCCAGTTCCCTTCTTGATCCATATATTTATTTGTATCCATATACAAATGTGCTGCAGTGATGACCTTTGTTTGGTGTGATTTACCTGCAGGAGTTGAGTGGCTTTCATGTGTTGCTTCTCTCGACACAGTTGTGCCGCTTGTATTATTACTGGCAGAGGAGTCCCTGGATTCTGTTTCTGTAGACTCAGTGTTAGCTTCCGACATTGTTCAGCCTACTTGCATGGGGTGGGAAAAAATCACGTTCATTTATTGTTCTTTCCTCTAGCGTCCTCTCAAAGGCGCTGGCTTTTTGCTGCAGTACAGGTGCTGGCTGTCCGCAGTACCTTGCTTAAACAGGCATTTATTTCCATGCGCGAGACCAGTCTGCGAGTGTCAGCAGCCTAGTCAACAGAGCAACGCTTCAATAGTCCATTCCTGTTCTCATCTGGTGTCACTGCATAGAGACAAGGAGCAAGAATCTCACCTGTTTTCCTCCCATTTGTAGTCTAGGGACGTGAAAGCCAATTATGACTCTACCATAGCTGCCCTGGCTTAATTCCAGGGCCCAGTTCAGCAAAGGATTGGAAATTAAACCCACATTTTACATCTGTGTGAGCTATAACTAATCATGGTGGTGACTTTAGACTCTGCGTTAGAAGGTTGTGGGTTCAAGTCCCACATCACAGTCTAGGTTGACGCTCCAGTGTCTTTCAATAAGACATTCATGTATGTGTGAGAGAAGGGGTGGGGGGGGGGGGGGGGGGGCGGGGGACTCAAACTCACTGCAGTTCATTGTTATTTTACCTGATTTGTGTGCATGGCTAACAAAGCCTTGTTGATTTCCACCGTCTGCAGTTGTTTTTTGGTGAGTTTATGTTCCACCCCTTCTGTGTTGGTCAGTTTCACTTTTTTCTTTGAGTCAAACACATTTTGGTCCTGCCAGAAACCAGGTCAGGTGTTAATAATAATAATATTCCTTGCATTTGATACAGCCCTTTTCACATCTTCTGAACGTCTCAAAGCGCTTGATAGAATATACTGTAAAGTGAATTGACTGTATATTTGTGGGCGAAATAGAATGGTTAGATTGTGAAACGTGAGACGGGTAAATCGCATTTACAATTCACACACATTGTTTTATCTTCAAACAAAGCTGGGAGGTAGGGAGAGAGGAAGCCCTCACGTCAGAGGCTCTGTAAGCTCTACAGGTTACGACAGACGTGTGGACTTTCCTTTTCTGTGTGCATTTGCTATTTTGTTTTATTCATAGGCGGATTTTGAGCTGAAGCCGCAAAAGGCAAAACACTGGACGCAAAATGATAAAGTTTAAAAAGCTTATTTTTATGTTAATTGGATGAACGTGAAGTCAAAATGCAAAGTAACAGACTGACGTCTAATGAGGTCGCCAGGTGCAAGTGAAGGTGATGACATTACTGTACTGCTCTGTACAACTCCTGTGTTTTCTATTAAAAGTCCCGTTTCTCCCCCGGGTTTGCAGAAGCAAAAGCCGTCGCTCACTAACCAATCCCGTGGGAATAACTAGGCCTCAGCTCCCAGCGGAGGATTGTAACAGGAGGAACAAAAGGAGCGGACGATTATAAAACACAACGAGTTATTTAAAAACATTTAACGGCCATATCTAATGTTATCCCAAACTCCGCTGCCCGTATTTTCACCCACATTAAACTCTGTACCTCCATTACCCCAGTCCTTGTCAAACTCCATTGGCTCCCTGCCACAGAGCGGATCGAGTTCAAGATCCTCACTCTAGTATTTAAATCTCTTCAGTCCCTGGCTCCCCCTATCACTAAAACCTGCTCTCTCCCTGCACCACTTGCAGCTACTATGCCCTGAAACTGTGAATCCACTGAAACGCAATCCCTTTTCCTTGCCCACTCTCTTCCCATTTTCAGACTGCACTTGAAGACATTCCTCCTCCCCCAGGCTCCGCCACTGTTAAGCGCTCTAAGATGCTGCCCGCCGTGAAGGACGCTATATACATCCAAGTTGTTGCTGTTGTTAACGGTGAACTTAATCAACTCCTGTTAAATTCTGACCAAGGCAAATACATGACATCTCTCTCGCCCTCCGCCCAGTCCACCCTGAACATATCAGGACAATGAATTACCTTGTTTAGTGTAATAATGTTATTGGCAGTCACAGCCAGGAGTCCCACATCAGAGGGCCTGCAGGGGAAGGAACAAACTGCAGTTGACTTTCTCAGTTCAGTCAGGATTACTTTATGTAAGAACAGAAGAAACGCTAGACAAAAAGACTAAGGTTCATCTAGTTCGCCTTCCTGGCGGTTGCCGGCACATATCTCCCAAACCATCTGTGTAGTGTATCCCATAGTAATAATAATTCTTGCATTTTGATATAGCGCTTTTCATGTCTTCTCGACATCTCAAAGCGCTTCACATAATATACTGTAAGGTGAATTAACTGTATATTCATGGATGAAACGCGGCAGTCAATTGCGCACAGCAGCGTCCCCACAAACAGTCGTGGGTTGAAATTACCAATTTTATTATTGTTTTTTTAAGGGATTATTATTGTTATTATGACATTTATAGAGCGCCTTTCACGTCCTCCCGACCTGAAAGACGCTCTATAAATGTAATTTTGTTGTTATTGTAGGCGTATGGGACAAGGAAGCTTGCCCAAGGTTTCGCCCTGACCAGCCTGGATGTTATTTTCTAAAACAAAGTCATCTAATCTGTGATTGAAGAGATCCACCTTTCCTGCTTCAACCATCTCCCCAGGGGAGCCTGTTGCACAGGTTGCCTATTCACTCACTGAAATAGTTTTTGCACAGAACAGGAGTCCCTGAGAGTGAGATTTCACACCGTGTGCTGCGTACTTGAGTTTGATGACTTGATTGTAGAGTTGCAGAGCCTCATCTGTCCGCCCCTGAAGCTGCATTACATACGCCATCTGCGAGTGGATTATTGCCAGCTCAGCATCGATGTCCTCATCAGTCATATCCTGCAGACGGCAGCCACCAGGCATTTATGAGTTTACGATTGCACAATATTTCAGGAGAGAAAAAAACGCATTTGATTGCTTAAAAGTCAGATCCAGATTTTGAACCATTTTACACAGCATCTTGAGGAACTCTGTGAGGCATGGTTTGATGTGAATAAAATAATTGCAAGTTGAAATCAAGATTAAAATCACTACATTCCCAACATTCCCATCAAGCTTATCGCCAGAAAGTAGATCCCAGAATCTTGGTTAAGATTAAACATTAAACATTACAAATAATAATAATTACATTCCAATTATTTTAATCAACCGGAGAAGATGATATAGGAATACAAATGGATTTACACCACAGTGATAGGTGTGGTGTACTTTTAAATCCTACATAGAAACATAGAATCTTATAACTACTTGGATTTATATTGCGGAGTGGAGGGTTTTGAAAATAGCACAGAAGACCATTTGGCCCATTGTGTCTGTGTCAGCTCTTTAGAAGTTACCAACTAGTCCGAATGGAATAATCTCAAAAGCCTCTCAGAGCAGATGCTGCAGATCCATTTGCAGATAATTTGTATGAAGATTCTACACCCAACAAAGACCAGGGACACCAATGATAATCCGAGCACCGAAATACTGAATTTTAATCCCAAAACAAACTATCTCAGGAATTGGTCTGCCTTTCAGCCCCCACTCCCCACCACCAACCACCTTGCTCAATCAGTTTCATTGCTATTACGTAAACAATCAGCCAGGGACAAAGGTAATACAATGAGATCAAGAAGAACCATCATAGCAATTACTCACGGTATCTTCTGAAAATGACTGACGGCACAATTCTGGAAAAAGCGAAAAGTACGATTATAAAACACGAGTCTTTGGAAACGTTTAATTACCAAACCTAATGTTATTCAAAACTCCGCCACCTGTATTCTCACCCACAATAAACTCTGTACCTCCATCACCCCAGGCCCTGTCAAACTCCCATTGGCTGCCTGTCACACAGCCCATCGTTTTCAAGATCCTCACTCTTGTATTTAAATCTCTTCATTCCCTGGCAACCTCTATCTTTCCATCCTGCTCTCTGTCTACACCACCGCTTGACTGACTCCGGCCTCCTCCTTGTCCCTAGAACCCTCCTCCCCGCCATTACCGGCCGTGCTTTCAGCCACTAAGCCCCAAATCTATAGAACTCTCTCCCCCTGCACCCTCTCTCCCCATTTTCAGATAGCGCTTGAATACCTTCCTCTTCAGCCATGTCTACGGTCACCTTCCCCCTCCCCTTGGCTCGGCATCAGGCTCCGCCACTGTTAATTGCCCCAAGACACCGTCCGGCGTGGAGGGCGCTGTATAAATACAAGTTATTGCTGATGTTAAGACCCCCCAACAGCAGATCCTAAAATCTTACCTTCAGCTTCCTGCAGTTTCTTCATAGCTTTAGCTAACTTGTCTTCACCAATCAAAGTGCAAGCGGCATTGTAACACAGCTCATGGGAGGTTTCAGGTAGGCCCAAATCTTCCTGTGAAATAAAACAAAAGTGTGTTTCACATTATGTTTTTCCCCCAAAACGAATCCGATTGAATATATTAGCTCCTCAAACATCAACCTTGTCATGAAATTCAGATATGAAAGAAAACACAGACCACATGCTCTACGGTTGTATTTTCTGTTGCCTTTCTCACTGAGCTGCGAAATTCACCCAATTAATGCTCACCTTACCCTAATGCTCACTCAGTCATTAACTTACAAAATACATGAGTCAATCCCCTTTACAGTATGTCGTGTGAAGTGCTTTGCCCCCTCAGTAATGTTTGGTAAAGATCTCAACATTATACTACTGGCCCAGACAATAAGCAATCAACAAAGGGCTAGTCATTGCAGGCGATTGGTACAAAAGAGCTCCCCATCTGGAATAGGAAAGTCCGAGGGGAGGAAATAAAACATTAAAAAGCTGCGATATAGAACTTCAACATGACAAAGGCCAGCGTTAATAGATCGTTCTCCTCCTGCCAGACACACAAAAGCCAAACCTCCATTTAGGTTCATAGATAAGAACGTCATTGAGCTTGTGTTAAAAAGCTTGTCTCTCAATGGAGACACTGGTGTGCTGTGCTGGAAACTCCACATGTAGCTTTCAGGTGGGAAGAGGAACTGATCTTGACTGTATGCCTTTGCCCAGTTTAATAGCCTGCTGTGATTCAGTGATATAATAATAATAATCCTTGCATTTGATATAGCGCTTTTCACATCTTATCGACGTCTCAAAGCGCTTCACAGAATATACTGTAAAGTGAATTGACTGTATATTTGTGGCCGAAACGCGGCAGCCAACTGTGCACAGCAGTGTCCCCACAAACACGTCGTGGATTTAAATGACCAAATTTTATTATTGTGTTTTTTTTGGACGGATTATTATTAGGCGTGTGTGTGGAATAAGGAAACTTGCCCAAGGTTTCGCCCTGATCTGCCTGGATTCGAACACAGGTCTCACGCTTGTAAAGCGAGTGCTCTAACCACTGAGCTAACCACTGCTCTAACCACTGACTCCATGAGTTTCACACATGGAAAAATATAGTCATTCAAATGAGGTAACAACGATTCACACTGTGATACTTACTGGAGAGGAATTCTCCCAGGTACTTAATGCTGCCACAACAGCGGACAAGTTAGTCTTCCTTTCCTCCTCATAGTCATCTTGCGAGTTTCGAATTAAGTCCCGATAAACTGACAAACATTCCTCGTACCGTTCCAACCTGTACAACTGAAGTTACAAACAGCCACACGTAAAGCAACAGCTCAACAAAATATCTTGATCAATAATTGGCCAAATGAAGTGAGATTATTACAGCTAACAAAATTATAAGTACGCAAGAGTTCCTTTCTTGTGTTTCAGCGCCTTGGGACATCCTCCTGATGTGAAAGGTGCTATACAAGCGTCATTTTATTGTTGTTGTTGTTCTGAGCTCAAAGCGCTTGACAGGATACTCTGAGAGGTGTAGGCTGACTGTACTTGTAAGCGATCACAGCAACCAATGTTCACAGCAATGTCTCACAAACGGAGTGAACCCCCAATTTTATTGCTTATCCAGCTCAAATAGGGAATGTGGCTCTCGGCAACCAAAAGGTTGGACCCCCGCCCGCCCATTCCCACCTGAGGTAAGCAATTGTAAAGGAATGTTTACCTACCACTTGTCCGTACAGTTCCTTTAATTTATCGCTGTGCTTCTCCACGCTTTCAATAGTCTTCAATGAGTTTTCAATTCTGTTCAGTCTGTACTCACAGTACGCCTTCTCGAAGGCAATCACATCGCTGTGATCAGGCAACAGGAGAGACGAGAGATGAGATATTATGTCAACAATTAGATTTTTTTTCGAGTCGCGATCACAAAACCAGGATTTAAACACATGCAAAGCAGAGCCGTGCACATTTCACCCACAAAATATACAATCAGTTCACTTTACAGTATATTGTGTGAAGCGCTTTGACACATCTAGAAGACATGAGAAGGGCGATATCAAATGTAAGGATTATTATCATTATTATTATTATTATAGTTCGGGCTCTTTGCTTCCACTTTATCTGATTTGCCCCAACAAACTCCCGGATTTTAACCCTTTTTTTCCCTCAATGAGCTTCTTCTCAGTGTTTCATCAGCAACAGGAACTCCTGCAACTTTTGTTTGTTCTTCACAAACATTTCAGCTGAACTTGTTAAAGGCCACCTCAAGACCCTCCTCTTCGACGGTCCCATCGGTCACTCCAAATCCCTCCCTTTCCCTCCACCTTCCCCCGAACACCAGCTCGGGTCTGAAGCGGTGACTGTCCAGCACCTTCAGACGCCCTCCTGACGTGAAAGGCGCTGTACGAGTGTCATTTTGTTGTTGTTGTTGTTGTTGTTATGGGCTGCTCCACCTTCTCTATTCCTTCCTAATATTTTTGTAGAGATTTGAACCTTTGTGTCTCACCTGGTGAGCACCTTGGTGTGAGTATGGATTACATTGAGAGCCTCCTTAAAATTGCCATTCTGGACCAGGCAGACCACTTTACAATGCAGAGCCGTGGCATCATCTCTGTTGTCCTGTAAAACTGCAGAGAAAGACAGATATCTGACAGTTACCGCTGTGTCTGTTACAGTTTCCTTTCTCCACACGTCCAATAACAACCCCTCCAAACCACACAATAAAATTGGCCATTTCAACCCACGACTGTCTGTGGGGGACACGGCCGTGCGCAGTCGGCTGCCGCGATTCACCCACAAATACACAGTCACTTCACTTTACAGTGTATTCTGTGAAGCGCTTTGAGACGGCGATAAGATGTGAAAAGGCTCCGCGTCAACTGCCAGGATTATTGTTATTACAATATTGATCAGAATTGGTGATCAGAGTCAATATTGATCACTGATCTCATTCCTTTTAGTCAACGTCACTGTCTCCACACTCAGCCCTGGCTCCCCCCCCCACACACCCCCTCCCCCCACCTCCCCCCACACACCCCCTACACCCCACACACCCCCTACACCCCACACACCCCACACACCCCCTACACCCCACACACCCCCACACACCCCCTACACCCCACACACCCCCACACACCCCCTACACCCCACATCCCCCCACACACCCCCTACACCCCACACACCCCCACACACCCCCTACACCCCACATCCCCCCACACACCCCCTACACCCCCTACACCCCACACACACCCTACACCCCACACACCCCCTACACCCCACACACCCCCTACACCCCACACACCCCCTACACCCCACATCCCCCCACACACCCCCTCCCCCCACCTCCCCCACACACCCCCTACACCCCACACACCCCCTACACCCCCTACACCCCCTACACCCCACATCCCCCCACATCCCCCCACACACCCCCTACACCCCACACACCCCCTACACCCCACACACCCCCTACACCCCACACACCCCACACACCCCACACACCCCCTACACCCCACATCCCCCCACATCCCCCCACACACCCCCTACACCCCACACACCCCCTACACCCCACACACCCCCTACACCCCACACACCCCACACACCCCCTACACCCCACACACCCCCTACACCCCACACACCCCACACACCCCCTACACCCCCTACACCCCACACACCCCCTACACCCCACACACCCCACACACCCCACACACCCCCTACACCCCACACACCCCCTACACCCCACACACCCCACACACCCCCCTACACCCCCTACACCCCCTACACCCCCACACACCCCCCTACACCCCCTACACCCCACACACCCCCTACACCCCACACACCCCCACACACCCCCTACACCCCACACACCCCCTACACCCCACACACCCCCTACACCCCACATCCCCCCACACACACCCCTACACCCCACACACCCCCTACACCCCCCCACAACCCCACACCCCACACACCCCACACACCCCCTACACCCCCCCACACCCCACACACCCCCTACACCCCCCCACACCCCACACACCCCCTACACCCCACACACCCCCTACACCCCACACCCCACACACCCCACACACCCCCTACACCCCCCCACACCCCACACACCCCCTACACCCCCCCACACCCCACACCCCACACACCCCCTACACCCCCTACACCCCACATCCCCCCACACACCCCACACACCCCCTACACCCCCCCACACCCCACACACCCCCTACACCCCACACACCCCTACACCCCACACCCCACACACCCCCTACACCCCCTACACCCCACACACCCCCTACACCCCACACACCCCCTACACCCCACACCCCACACACCCCCACACACCCCCCTACACCCCCTACACCCCCTACACCCCCACACACCCCCCTACACCCCCTACACCCCCTACACCA
>JAYJKW010000460.1:0-2500 GCA_035084275.1 Hydrolagus colliei
TGAGAGAGACAGAGAGTGAGAGAGAGAGAGAGAGAGACGCAACAGAGAGAGAGAGACTGAGAGAGTGAGAGAGAGAGAGAGACAGAGAGAGACTGAGAAACAGAGAGACGGACAGAGAGATAGAGAGAGAGAGAGAACAACTCAGATAGAGAGAGACAGAGAGAAACAGAGAGATGGACAGAGAGAGAGAAACTCAGAGAGAGAGAGAGAGAGAGAGAGAGATTGAGAGAGAGAATGAGAGAGAGGGAGTGAGAGAGAGAGAATGAGAGAGAGGGAGTGAGAGAGAGAGAGAGAGACTGAGAGAGAGAGAACAACTGAGACAGAGAGAGAGACAGAGAAACAGAGAGATGGACAGAGAGAGAGAGACTGAGAGAGAGAGACACTGAGAGAGAGAGACTGAGAGAGAGAGAGAGAGGGAATGAGGGAGAGAGACTGAGAGAGAGAGAGAGAGACAGAGAGAGAGATAACGACGGAGACAGAGAGAGACAGAGAGGGAGAGCGAGAGAGAGACAGAGAGAGCGAGTGGGACATACACAGAGAGAGAAAGAGAGAGAGAGAAGCTGAGAGAGACAGAGTGAGACAGAGAGACTGAGAGAGACGCGACGGAGAGAGAGAGAGACTGAGTGAGAGAGACAGAGAGAGACTGAGAGAGACAGAGACTGAGAAACAGAGAGATGGACAGAGAGAGAGACTGAGAGTGAGAGAGAGAGAGGGTGAGAGAGAGAACAACTGAGACAGAGAGCGACAGAGAGAAACAGAGAGATGGACAGAGAGACAGAAACTCAGAGAGAGACTGAGAGAGAGATAGAGAGACTGAGACTGAGAGAGAGAACGAGAGAGACATAGAGTGAGACAGAGAGACTGAGAGAGACAGAGACGCGACGGAGAGTGAGAGACTGAGATTGAGAGAGAGAGAGAGAATGAGAGACAGCGAATGAGAGAGGGGGAGTGAGAGAGACTGAGAGTGAGAGAGAGAGAGAGAACAACTGAGACAGGGAGAGAGACAGAGAGAAACAGAGAGACGGACAGATAGAGAGAGAGAGACTTAGAGAGAGAGAGAGAGAGAGAGAGAACAACTGAGATAGAGAGAGACAGAGAGAAACAGAGATATATATATATATATATAGAGAGAGAGACTGAGAGAGAAAGAGAGAGAATGTGTGAGAGACAGAGAGAGAGAGAGAGAATGTGAGAGAGCAAGAGATAGAGTGAGAACGAGAGAGTGTGTAAAAAGGAGAGAGAATGAGAGAGAGAGAGTGTGAACGAGAGAGAGAGAGAGAGAGAATGAGAGAGCGAGAGATAGAGTGAGAACGAGAGAGAAAGAGAATGTGAGAGAGTGAGAGATAGAGTGTGAACGAGAGAGAGAGAGAATGTGAGAGAGCGAGAGAGAACGAGAGAGAGAGAGAGAGAATGTGAGAGAGAGAGAGAGAGAGAGAGAGAACGAGAGAGAGTATATAAGAGAGAGAGAGACGGACGGAGAGAGAGAAGGAGAGAATGGAGAGGTCCTTTGTCTTCCACCCTCTGGAGCGAGTGATCGTGTTAGGCCCTCGGAGGGAGGAGGGCGAGGGAGAGCGAGGGAGCGACGAGGAGGAGGGAGAGAGGGAAGGAGACAGAGAACGAGAGGAGAGGGTCCTGACCTCCCTGGGCCTGTCCCCGTCGGGGGTCCAGGCCCGGACGGTGGAGATAGAGAGAACGAGGCAGAGCCTGAGGAGAGGGAGGGACGGAGGAGAGAGGGAGCGAGGGAGCGAGAGAACGGAGGTGCGTTTGCTGGTCGGGGACGGGAGGCATCTCTCGCCGAGGCTGGTGGCGTTCGGCTGGGAGGGGGCGAGGGAGAGGGAGCGAGGGAAGGAGGCAGCGGAGGGGAGGAGGAGAGGAGGAGGAGGAGGAGGACGAAGCTCGAAGACCTGGCTTCTCGTTCGGCCCTGGGGTGAGAGACAGAGAGAGAGAGAGTGACTGAGAGAGAGAGAGTGACTGAGAGAGAGTGAGAGAGAGAGAGTGAGAGAGAGAGAGAGTGTGAGAGAGACAGAGAGAGAGTGAGAGACTGAGAGCGAGAGTGACAGAGAGAGTGAGAGAGACAGAGAGAGAGTGAGAGAGAGAGACTGACAGAAAGAGTGAGAGTGAGAGAGACAGACAGAGAGTGTGTGAGAGAGACTGAGAGAGACATAGAGAGTGAGAGAGAGTGTGAGAGAGAGACAGAGAGAGTGAGAGAGAGACAGACAGTGAGAGAGACAGAGAGAGTGAGAGAGACAGAGAGAGTGAGAGAGACAGAGAAAGAGTGAGAGAGACAGAGAGAGAGAGAGAGAGACTGAGAGAGAGAGACTGAGAGAGAGAGTGTGAGAGAGAGAGAGACTGAGAGAGAGAGAGACTGAGTGTGAGAGAGCGAGAGACGCAACAGAGAGAGAGACTGAGATTGAGAGAGAAACTGAGAGAGAGGGAGTGAGAGAGAGAGAGAGAGAGAGACTGAGAGAGACAGAGACTGAGAAACAGAGAGACGGACAGA
>JAYJKW010000460.1:17500-22500 GCA_035084275.1 Hydrolagus colliei
ATAGAGAGAGAGACTGAGAGAGAAAGAGAGAGAATGTGTGAGAGACAGAGAGAGAGAGAGAGAATGTGAGAGAGCAAGAGATAGAGTGAGAACGAGAGAGTGTGTAAAAAGGAGAGAGAATGAGAGAGAGAGAGTGTGAACGAGAGAGAGAGAGAGAGAGAATGAGAGAGCGAGAGATAGAGTGAGAACGAGAGAGAAAGAGAATGTGAGAGAGTGAGAGATAGAGTGTGAACGAGAGAGAGAGAGAATGTGAGAGAGCGAGAGAGAACGAGAGAGAGAGAGAGAGAATGTGAGAGAGAGAGAGAGAGAGAGAGAGAACGAGAGAGAGTATATAAGAGAGAGAGAGACGGACGGAGAGAGAGAAGGAGAGAATGGAGAGGTCCTTTGTCTTCCACCCTCTGGAGCGAGTGATCGTGTTAGGCCCTCGGAGGGAGGAGGGCGAGGGAGAGCGAGGGAGCGACGAGGAGGAGGGAGAGAGGGAAGGAGACAGAGAACGAGAGGAGAGGGTCCTGACCTCCCTGGGCCTGTCCCCGTCGGGGGTCCACCGGACGGTGGAGATAGAGAGAACGAGGCAGAGCCTGAGGAGAGGGAGGGACGGAGGAGAGAGGGAGCGAGGGAGCGAGAGAACGGAGGTGCGTTTGCTGGTCGGGGACGGGAGGCATCTCTCGCCGAGGCTGGTGGCGTTCGGCTGGGAGGGGGCGAGGGAGAGGGAGCGAGGGAAGGAGGCAGCGGAGGGGAGGAGGAGAGGAGGAGGAGGAGGAGGACGAAGCTCGAAGACCTGGCTTCTCGTTCGGCCCTGGGGTGAGAGACAGAGAGAGAGAGTGAGAGACTGAGAGAGAGAGAGTGACTGAGAGAGAGTGAGAGAGAGAGAGTGAGAGAGAGAGAGAGTGTGAGAGAGACAGAGAGAGAGTGAGAGACTGAGAGCGAGAGTGACAGAGAGAGTGAGAGAGACAGAGAGAGAGTGAGAGAGAGAGACTGACAGAAAGAGTGAGAGTGAGAGAGACAGACAGAGAGTGTGTGAGAGAGACTGAGAGAGACATAGAGAGTGAGAGAGAGTGTGAGAGAGAGACAGAGAGAGTGAGAGAGAGACAGACAGTGAGAGAGACAGAGAGAGTGAGAGAGACAGAGAGAGTGAGAGAGACAGAGAAAGAGTGAGAGAGACAGAGAGAGAGAGAGAGAGACTGAGAGAGAGAGACTGAGAGAGAGAGTGTGAGAGAGAGAGAGACTGAGAGAGAGAGAGACTGAGTGTGAGAGAGCGAGAGACGCAACAGAGAGAGAGACTGAGATTGAGAGAGAAACTGAGAGAGAGGGAGTGAGAGAGAGAGAGAGAGAGAGACTGAGAGAGACAGAGACTGAGAAACAGAGAGACGGACAGAGAGAGAGACTGAGAGTGAGAGAGAGAGAGAGAGAACAACTGAGATAGAGAGACAGAGAGAAACAGAGAGATGGACAGAGAGAGAGAAACTCAGAGAGTGACTGAGAGAGAGAGAGACTGTGATTGAGTGAGAGAATGAGAGAGAGAGACAGAGAGAGAGACTGAGAGAGAGAGAGACTGAGAGATGAGAGAGAGAGACAGAGAAAGTGAGAGACAGAGAGAGAGAGACTGAGAGAGATATAGAGATACAGACAGAGAGAGAGAGAGAGACAGAGAGGCTGACAGAGAGAAATACTGGGAGACAGAGAGAGAGACAGAGAGAATCTGAACGAGACTGAGACAGAGCGGGACTGAGAGAGGGAGTGAAAGAGAGTGTGAGAGAGACTGGGGGAGAGAGAGAGAGACTGAGGGAGAGAGAGAGGGGGGGAGGGAGACTGAGAGTGACCGGGAGAGAGAAACTGAGAGAGAGAGAGTGAGAGAGGGAGTGAGAGAGAAAAAGACCGAGAGAGACTGAGACAGAGAGATACGAAGAGAGAGAGAGATACAGACAGGGAAAGATCGAGAGAGAGACTGAGAGAGAGAGAGACTGAGAGAGGGAGGGTGAGGGAGATAGAGAGAGTGTGTGAGAGAGAGAGAGGAACAGAGAGAGATATAGAGAGAGAGACTGACAGAGAGAGAGAGAGAGACTGAGAGAGATATAGAGATACAGACAGAGAGGCTGAGAGAGAGAGAGAGAAAGAGAGAGTGAGAGAGAGAGAGAAAAAAAGAGAGAATGAGAGACTGAGGGAGAGAGAGAGAGAGAGAGGGAGGGACAGAGAGAGAGAGAGAGACTGAGAGAGATATAGAGAGAGAGTCTGAGAGACTGAGAGACAGAGAGAGAGTGAGAGAGAGAGAGAGACAGACAGACAGACAGAGACAGAGAGAGATTGAGAGAGAGACTGGGAGAGACAGAGAGAACGACTGAGACAGACAGACAGAAACAGAGAGAGAGAGAGACAGAGAGAGAGGGAGAGAGAGAGAGACTGGGAGAGAGAGACACACAGACAGAGAGACAGAGAGATTCAGAGAGAGAGAGAGAGACTGAGAGTGACAGAGAGGAGAGAGAGAAAGACCGAGAGAGAGAGAGAGACTGAGACAGAGAGAGAGAGAGAGAGACTGAGAGAGAGAGAGAAACTGAAAGAGACTGAGACAGAGAGGGACTGAGAGAGGGAGGGAGATAGAGAGAGTGTGAGAGAGAGATACACACACACACACAGAGAGACACACAGAGAGAGAGAGACACACACACACACACACAGATAGACTGAGAGAGAGAGTGACTGAGAGAGAGAGAGAGAGAACGACTGAGACACAGAGAGAGATAGAGAGAAACAGAGAGATGGACAGACAGAGAGAGAGACTGAGAGAGAGAGGGTGGGGTGAGAGAGAGAGTGACACACACACACAGAGAGACTGAGAGGGAGAGAGAGACACACACACACAGATACTGAGAGAGACTGAGATTGGGGGAGAGCGAATGAGAGAGAGAGAGAGAGACTGAGAGAGAGAGAGAGACACGCGACAGAGAGAGAGAGAGATTTTGATTGAGAGTGTGAAAGAGACAGAGAGAGAGAGAGACTGAGAGAGAGTCAGAGAGAGAGAGAGAAAGAGGGAGGCAGGGAGGGAGTGCGAGAGAGAGACTGAGAGAGAAATTGAGAGAGACTGGGAGAGAGAGAGAGAGAGGACGCGATGGAGAGAGAGGACTGAGAGAGAGAGAGAGAATGAGAGAAACATAGACTGAGAGAGAGAGACTGTGAGAGAGAGACTCAGACTGAGCGGAAGAGAGAGGGGGGGTGTTGAGAGAGACAGAGGACTGAGAGAGAGAGAGAGACAGAGAACGACTGAGACACAGAGAGAGACAGAGAGACACAGAGAGACGGACAGACAGAGAGAGAGAGAGAGAGACTGAGAGAGAGGGTGGGGTGAGATAGAGAGAAATTAAGAGAGAGCGAATGAGAGAGGGGCAGTGAGAGAGAGAGAGAGAGAGACACAGACACAGAGAGAGACACACACACACAGAGACTGAGAGAGACTGAGAATGGGGGAGAGCGAAAGAGAGAGAGAGAGAGAGAGACTGAGGAGAGAGAGAGAGAGAGACTGAGAGAGAGAGAGAGAGAGAGACCTGAGAGAGAGAGAGAGACTGAGAGAGAGAGAGAGAGAAACACTCAGAGAGAGAGAGAGAAACTCAGAGAAAGAGAGACACGCGACGGAGAGAGAGGGGACAGAGAGAGGGAGGGGGGGGGGGTGTTGAGAGAGACTGAGAGGAGAGAGACTGAGAGAGAGAGAGAGAGAGAGCGACTGAGACACAGAGAGAGACAGAGAGACACAGATAGACGGACAGAGAGAGAGAGAGAGAGAGAAACTGAGAGAGAGAGAGAGAGAGAGACTGGGAGAGAGAGATAGTGAGACAGAGAGAGACTGAGAGACATATAGAGATACAGACAGAGAGAGAGAGCAGATAGAGAGAGAGAGAGACAGATAGAGAGAGAGAGAGAGACAGACAGAGAGACCATAGACAGACAGATAGAGACAGGGAGATACAGACAGAGACAGGGAGAGACAGACAGAGAGAGAGAGATTGAGAGAGAGACTGAAAGAAATTGAGACAGAGAGGTGAGAGAGGGAGTGAGAAGGGGGGAGATAGAGAGAGTGTGAGAGAGACTGAGAGAGAGAGAGAGACGGGGGGGGTTAGAATGAGAGTGACAGAGAGAGAGAAACAGAGAGAGAGAGAGAGACTGAGGGAGAGAGAGAGACGGAGAGAGGGACTGAGAGAGAGACAGAAGAGAGAGAAAAAGAATGAGAGACTGAGGGAGAGAGAGAGAGAGACATAGAGAGAGAGAGAGAGAGAGAGAGGGAGGGACAGAGAGAGAGACTCAGAGAGAGAAACAGAGATTGAGAGACAGAGAGAGAGAGTGAGAGAGAGAGAGAGGACTGAGGGAAAGAGAGAGACAGAGAGAGAGAGAGAGACTTGGAGAGAGAGACTGAGACAGAGATACGGAGAGAGAGAGAGACAGACAGGGAAAGATCGAGAGAGAGACTGAGAGAGACTGAGAGAGAGAGGGACTGAGAGAGGAGACTGAGACAGAGAGACAGAGAGAGAGAGGGCAGACAGGGAGAGATCGAGAGAGAGAGAGAGACGGGGAGAGAGAGAGAGAGAGAGAGAGAGAGAATGAGAGGGAGACAGAGAGACAGACAGAGAGAGACAGATGAGAGAGAGAGAGACACACACAGAGAGTGACACAGAGAGAGACTGAGACAGAGAAAGAGTCTGAGAGAAAGAGAGAGAGAGACTGGGAGAGACAGAGAGAGAGACTGAGAGAGAGAGAGACTGGGAGAGACAGAGAGAACCACTGCGACAGAAAGAGAGAAACAGAGAGAGAGAGAGAGTGAGACAGAGAGAGAGAGGGAGAGAGAGAGACTGGGAGAGAGAAAGACCGAGAGAGAGAGACTGAGAGTGACAGAGAGAGAGAGTAAGACCGAGAGAGAGAGACTGAGAGACAGAGACAGAGAGTGAGTGAGTGAGAGAGAGAGAGAACAACTGAGACAGAGAGAGAGACTGAGAGAAACAGAGAGACAGCCAGAGAGA
>JAYJKW010000460.1:27500-32500 GCA_035084275.1 Hydrolagus colliei
GCCTCTGTAGATGTGCAATAGCGTCTGTGAGTGTGCAAGAGGGCTCTGTGAGTGTGCAAGAGCCTCTGTGAGTGTGCAAGAGCCTCTGGGAGTGTGCAAGAGCCTCTGTGAGTGTGTAACAGCCTCTATGAGTGTGCAAGAGCGTCTGTGAGTGTGCAAGAGCCTCTGTGAGTGTGCAGAGGCTCTGTGGGTGTGCAAGAGCCTCTGTGAGTGTGCAAGAGCCTCCGTGAGTGTGCAAGAGGCTCTCTGTGTGTGCAAGAGCCTCTGTGAGTGTGCAAGAGCCTCTGTGAGTGTGCAAGAGGCTCCCTGGGTGTGCAATAGCGTCTGTGAGTGTGCATAGCGTCTGTGAGTGTGCAAGAGGCTCTGAGTGTGCAAGAGCCTCTGTGAGTGTGCAAGAGCCTCTGTGAGTGTGCAAGAGGCTCTGAGTGTGCAAGAGCCTCTGTGAGTGTGCAAGAGCCTCTGTGAGTGTGCAAGAGCCTCTGTGAGTGTGCAAGAGGCTCCCTGGGTGTGCAAGAGCGTCTGTGAGTGTGCAAGAGCGTCTGTGAGTGTGCAAGAGGCTCTGTGAGTGTGCAAGAGGCTCTCTGAGTGTGCACGAGCGTCTGTGAATGTGCAAGAGCGTCTGTGAGTGTGCAAGTAGGCCTCTGTGAGTGTGCAAATGCCTCTGTGAGTGTGTAACAGCCTCTGTGAGTGTGCAAGAGCCTCTGTGAGTGTGCAATAGCGTCTGTGAGTGTGCAAGAGGCTCTGAGTGTGCAAGAGCCTCTGTGAGTGTGCAAGAGCGTCTGTGAGTGTGTAACAGCCTCTATGAGTGTGCAAGAGCGTCTGTGAGTGTGCAAGAGCCTCTGTGAGTGTGCAAGAGGCTCTCTGAGTGTGCAAGAGCGTCTGTGAGTGTGCAAGAGCGTCTGTGAGTGTGCAAGAGGCTCTGTGAGTGTGCAATAGCGTCTGTGAGTGTGCAAATGCCTCTATGAGTGTGCAAGAGCCTCTGTGAAATGTGCAATAGCGTCTGTGAGTGTGCAAGAGCCTCTGTGAGTGTGCAAGAGGCTCTGTGAGTGTGCAAGAGCCTCCGTGAGTGTGCAAGAGGCTCTCTGAGTGTGCAAGAGCGTCTGTGAGTGTGCAAGAGCCTCTGTGAGTGTGCAAGAGGCTCCCTGGGTGTGCAAGAGCGTCTGTGAGTGGTGCAATAGCGTCTGTGAGTGTGCAAGAGGCTCTGTGAGTGTGCAAGAGGCTCTGAGAGTGTGCAAGAGCCTCTGTGAGTGTGCAAGAGGCTCTGAGAGTGTGCAAGAGCCTCTGTGAGTGTGCAAGAGTCTCTGGGTGTGCAAGAGCCTCTGTGAGGGTGCAAGAGCGTCTGTGAGTGTGTAACAGACTCTGTGAGTGTGCAAGAGGCTCTGTGAGTGTGCAAGAGCCTCTGTGAGTGTGCAAGAGGCTCTGTGAGTGTGCAAGAGGCTCTCTGAGTGTGCACGAGCGTCTGTGAATGTGCACGAGCGTCTGTGAATGTGCAAGAGCGTCTGTGAGTGTGCAAGAGCCTCTGTGAGTGTGCAAGAGCCTCTGTGAGTGTGCAAATGCCTCTGTGAGTGTGTAACAGCCTCTGTGAGTGTGCAAGAGCCTCTGTGAGTGTGCAAATGCCTCTGTGAGTGTGCAATAGCGTCTGTGAGTGTGTTAACAGCCTCTGTGAGTGTGCAAGAGGCTCTGTGAGTGGTGCAAGAGGCTCTGTGAGCTGTGCAAGAGCCTCTGTGAGTGTGCAAGAGCCTCTGTGAGTGTGCAAGAGGCACCCTGAGTGTGCAAGAGCGTCTGTGAGTTTGCAAGAGCGTCTGTGAGTGTGCAAGATGCTCTGTGAGTGTGCAAGAGTCTCTCTGAGTGTGCACGAGCGTCTGTGAATGTGCAAGAGCGTCTGTGAGTGTGCAAGAGGCTCTGTGAGTGTGCAAGAGGCTCTGTGAGTGTGCAAGAGCCTCTGTGAGTGTGCAAATGCGTCTGTGAGTGTGTAAACAGCCCCTGTGAGTGTGCAAGAGACTCTGTGAGTGTGCAATAGCGTCTGTGAGTGTGTAACAGACTCTGTGAGTGTGCAAGAGGCTCTGAGAGTGTGCAAGAGCCTCTGTGAGTGTGCAAGAGGCTCTGAGAGTGTGCAAGAGCCTCTGTGAGTGTGCAAGAGTCTCTGGGTGTGCAAGAGCCTCTGTGAGGGTGCAAGAGCGGTCTGTGAGTGTGTAACAGACTCTGGGAGTGTGCAAGAGCTCTGTGAGTGTGCAAGAGCCTCTGTGAGTGTGCAAATGCCTCTGAGAGTGTGTAACAGCCTCTGTGAGTGTGCAAGAGCCTCTGTGAGTGTGCAAGAGCGTCTGTGAGTGTGCAAGAGCCTCTGTGAGTGTGCAAGAGCCTCTGTGAGTGTGCAAGAGCGTCTGTGAGTGTGCAAGAGCCTCTGTGCGTGTGCAAGAGCGTCTGTGAGTGTGCAAGAGCGTCTGTGAGTGTGCAAGAGCCTCTGTGAGTGTGCAAGAGCCTCTGTGAGTGTGCAATAGCGTCTGTGAGTGTGCAAGAGCCTCTGTGAGTGTGCAAGAGGCTCTGTGAGTGTGCAAGAGCTATGTGAGTGTTGTAACAGCCTCTGTGAGTGTGCAAGAGCGTCTGTGAGTGGTGCAAGAGCCTCTAGTGAGTGTGCAAGAGGCTCCCTGGGTGTGCAAGAGCGTCTGTGAGTGTGCAAGAGCGTCTGTGAGTGTGCAAGAGGCTCTGTGAGTGTGCAAGAGGCTCTCTGAGTGTGCACGAGCGTCTGTGAATGTGCAAGAGCCTCTGTGAGTGTGCAAGAGCCTCTGTGAGTGTGCAAATGCCTCTGTGAGTGTGTAACAGCCTCTGTGAGTGTGCAAGAGCCTCTGTGAGTGTGCAAATGCCTCTGTGAGTGTGCAATAGCGTCTGTGAGTGTGTAACAGACTCTGTGAGTGTGCAAGAGGCTCTGTGAGTGTGCAAGAGCCTCTGTGAGTGTGCAAGAGCCTCTGTGAGTGTGTAACAGCCTCCGTGAGTGTGCAAGAGCCTCCGTGAGTGTGCAAGAGGCTCTGTGAGTGTGCAAGAGGCACCCTGAGTGTGCAAGAGCGTCTGTGAGTGTGCAAGAGGCTCTGTGAGTGTGCAATAGCGTCTGTGAGTGTGCAAGAGGCTCTGTGAGTGTGCAATAGCGTCTGTGAGTGTGCAAGAGCCTATGTGAGTGTGCAAGAGCCTCTGTGAGTGTGCAAGAGGCTCTGTGAGTGTGCAAGAGGCACCCTGAGTGTGCAAGAGCGTCTGTGAGTGTGCGAGAGCCTCTGTGAGTGTGCAAGAGCCTCTGTGAGTGTGCAAGAGCGTCTGTGAGTGTGCAAGAGCCTCTGTGAGTGTGCAAGAGCCTCTGTGAGTGTGCAAGAGCGTCTGTGAGTGTGCAAGAGCCTCTGTGCGTGTGCAAGAGCGTCTGTGAGTGTGCAAGAGCGTCTGTGAGTGTGCAAGAGCCTCTGTGAGTGTGCAAGAGCCTCTGTGAGTGTGCAATAGCGTCTGTGAGTGTGCAAGAGCCTCTGTGAGTGTGCAAGAGGCTCTGTGAATGTGCAAGAGCCTCCGTGAGTGTGCAAGAGGCTCTCTGAGTGTGCAAGAGCGTCTGTGAGTGTGCAAGAGCCTCTGTGAGTGTGCAAGAGGCTCCCTGGGTGTGCAAGAGCGTCTGTGAGTGTGCAAGAGCGTCTGTGAGTGTGCAAGAGGCTCTGTGAGTGTGCAAGAGGCTCTCTGAGTGTGCACGAGCGTCTGTGAATGTGCAAGAGCCTCTGTGAGTGTGCAAGAGCCTCTGTGAGTGTGCAAATGCCTCTGTGAGTGTGTAACAGCCTCTGTGAGTGTGCAAGAGCCTCTGTGAGTGTGCAAATGCCTCTGTGAGTGTGCAATAGCGTCTGTGAGTGTGTAACAGACTCTGTGAGTGTGCAAGAGGCTCTGTGAGTGTGCAAGAGCCTCTGTGAGTGTGCAAGAGCCTCTGTGAGTGTGTAACAGCCTCCGTGAGTGTGCAAGAGCCTCCGTGAGTGTGCAAGAGGCTCTGAGTGTGCAAGAGCGTCTGTGAGTGTGCAAGAGGCTCTGTGAGTGTGCAAGAGGCACCCTGAGGTGTGCAAGAGCGTCTGTGAGTGTGCAAGAGGCTCTGTGAGTGTGCAATAGCGTCTGTGAGTGTGCAAGAGGCTCTGTGAGTGTGCAATAGCGTCCTGTGAGTGTGCAAGAGCCTATGTGAGTGTGCAAGAGCCTCTGTGAGTGTGCAAGAGGCTCTGTGAGTGTGCAAGAGGCACCCTGAGTGTGCAAGAGCGTCTGTGAGTGTGCGAGAGCCTCTGTGAGTGTGCAAGAGCGGCTGTGAGTGTGCAAGAGCCTCTGGGAGTGTGCAAGAGCCCTCCTGTGAGTGTGCAATAGCGTCTGTGAGTGTGCAAGAGGCTATGTGAGTGCGCAAGAGGCTATGTGAGTGCGCAAGAGGCTCTGTGAGTGTGCAAGAGCCTTTGTGAGTGTGCAAGAGCCTCCGTGAGTGTGCACGAGGCTCTGTGAGTGTGCAAGAGCGTCTGTGAGTGTGCAAGAGCCTCTGTGAGTGTGCAATAGCGTCTGTGAGTGTGTAAGAGCGTATGTGAGTGTGCAAGAGCGTCTGTGAGTGTGCAAGAGCATCTGTGAGTGTGCAAGATGCTCCCTGAGTGTGCAAGAGCCTCTGTGAGTGTGCAAGAGCCTCTGTGAGTGTGCAATAGCGTCTGTGAGTGTGCAAGAGGCTATGTGAGTGCGCAAGAGGCTATGTGAGTGCGCAAGAGGCTCTGTGAGTGTGCAAGAGCCTTTGTGAGTGTGCAAGAGCCTCCGTGAGTGTGCACGAGGCTCTGTGAGTGTGCAAGAGCGTCTGTGAGTGTTGCAAGAGCCTCTGTGAGTGTGCAATAGCGTCTGTGAGTGTGTAAGAGCGTATGTGAGTGTGCAAGAGCGTCTGTGAGTGTGCAAGAGCATCTGTGAGTGTGCAAGATGCTCCCTGAGTGTGCAAGAGCCTCTGTGAGTGTGCAAGAGCCTCTGTGAGTGTGCAA
>JAYJKW010000504.1:0-5000 GCA_035084275.1 Hydrolagus colliei
TACACACACACAGAGACACACACCCACACAGAGACACACACACACAGAGACAGACACACACACACACACACAGAGAGACACACGCACACACACACAGAGACATACACACACAGAGACATACACACGCAGAGAGAGACACACACACAGAGACACACACGCACAGAGACACACACACACACACAGAGGACACACACACAGAGAGAGACACAACACACAGAGACACACACAGAGACACACACAGACACACACACACAGAGACACACATCACACAGAGACATACACACAGAGAGAGAGACACACAACAGAGAGACACACACAGAGAGACACAGAGACACACACACAGAGAGACACACACACAGAGACACCAACACACACACACAGACACACACACACACACACAGAGACACACACACACACAGAGACACACACACAGAGACACATACACACACACAGAGACAGACACACACACACACTGAGACAGGACACACCACACACACACACACAGAGACACACACAGAGACACACACACACAGACACACAGACACACACACACACAGAGACACATACACACACACAGAGACAGACACACACACACACACACAGAGACACACACAGAGACATACACAGACACACACACACACAGAGAGAGAGACACACACACACACAGACACACACACAGACACACATACACACACAGACGTGCACACAAGAGGGAGGGAGACAGAGAGACACACACACACAGTCAGAGAGAGAGAGAGACGCACAGACAGACACACAGAGAGACAGACGCACACACACAGACAGACACCACAGAGAGACAGACGCACACACACAGAGAGTGAGAGAGACACAGAGAGACACACACAGAGAGAGGCAGAGAGACACAGAGAGGGAGGGGGAGAGAGAGACACACACACAGAGAGAGACACAGAGACAGAGAGGAGGGGGAGAGAGAGAGAGACACACACAGAGAGAGACACAGAAGACAGAGAGGGGAGGGGTAGAGAGAGAGACACAGAGACAGAGAGGGAGGGGTAGAGAGAGAGACACAGAGACAGAGAGGGAGGGGGAGAGAGAGAGAGACACAGACAAGCACACAGAGAAGGAGAAGAGGGGGGAGAGAAGGAGGGAGAGAGAGGGAGGGAGAGACTGACACACACAGGGAGGGAGAGAGGGAGGGTCTCACACACTATTTCTCTCAGTCTCTCTCACACTCTCTCAGTCTCTCTCACACTCTCTCAGTCTCTCTCACACTCTCTCAGTCTCTCTCACACTCTCTCAGTCTCTCTCACACTCTCTCAGTCTCTCTCACTCTCTCAGTCTCTCTCACACTCTCAGTCCTCTCTCACACTCTCAGTCTCTCTCACACTCTCAGTCTCTCTCACACTCTCTCAGTCTCTCTCACTCTCTCTCTCAGTCTCTCTCACTCTCTCTCAGTCTCTCTCTCTCTCAGTCTCTCTCACACTCTCTCAGTCTCTCTCACACTCTCTCAGTCTCTCACACTCTCAGTCTCTCTCTCAGTCTCTCTCACTCTCTCTCACACTCTCTCAGTCTCTCAACACACTCTCTCAGTCTCTGTCTCTCACTCTCTCAGTCTCTG
Organism: Hydrolagus colliei; assembly: GCA_035084275.1. NCBI lineage: Eukaryota > Metazoa > Chordata > Chondrichthyes > Chimaeriformes > Chimaeridae > Hydrolagus > Hydrolagus colliei. The sequence continues at coordinate 1,601 of JAYJKW010000504.1, forward strand.
TCTCTCACTCTCTCAGTCTCTCTCACTCTCACTCACTCAGTCTCTCTCATACTCTCTCAGTCTCTCTCACTCTCAGTCTCTCTCACACTCTCTCACACTCTCAGTCTCTCTCTCAGTCTCTCACTCTCACAGTCTCTCTCTCTCACTCTCTCTCAGTATCTCTCTGTCTCTATCACACTCTCTCAGTCTCTCTCCCACACTCTCTCAGTCTCTCTCTCAGTCTCTCTTTGTCTCTCTCAGTCTCTCTCACACTCTCAGTCTCTCTTTGTCTCTCTCAATCTCTCTCACACTCTCTCTCAGTCTCTCTCACACTCTCAGTCTCTCTCTCATTCTCTCTCAGTCTCTCTCACTCTCTCAGTCTCTCTCTCTCTCTCAGTCTCTCTCACACTCTCTCAGTCTCTCTCACACTCTCAGTCTCTCTTTGTCTCTCTCAATCTATCTCTCACACTCTCTCCTCAGTCCTCTCTCTCTCTCTCAGTCTCTCTCACACTCTCTCAGTCTCATCTCAGTCTCTCTCACACTCTCGGTCTCTCTCACACTCTCTCAGTCTCTCTCACACTCTCTCTCAGTCTCTCTCACACTCTCTCTCAGTCTCTCTCAAACTCTCTCAGTCTCTCTCACACTCAGTCTCTCACACTCTCTCAGTCTCTCTCTCAGTCTCTCACTCTTTCTCAGTCTCTCTCACACTCTCTCAGTCTCTCTCAGTCTCTCTCACACTCTCAGTCTCTCTCAGTCTCTTTCTCACTCTCTCTCAGTCTCTCACACACTCTCAGTCTCACACGCTCATTCTCTCTCACACTCTCTCAGTCTCTCTCACTCTCTCTCAGTCTCTCTCACACTCTCAGTCTCTCTCAGTCTGTCTCACTCTCAGTCTCTCTCACACTCTCTCAGTCTCTCTCACACTCTCTCAGTCTCTCTCACTCTCTCCCAGTCTCTCATTCACTCACATAAGGCACCTTATCCTATACCTTCTGTCTCTCTCTCAGTCTCTCTCACACTCTCTCAGTCTCTCTCACACTCTCAGTCTCTCTCTCACTCTCTCACAGTCTCTCTCACACTCTCTCTCAGTCTCTCTCACAACTCTCTGTCTCTCTCACACTCTCTCACTCTCAGTCCTCGCTCACACTCTCAGTCTCTCTCACTCTCTCCCAGTCTCTCATTTCACTCACATAAGGCACCTTATCCTATACCTTCTGTCTCTCTCTCAGTCTCTCTCACACTCTCTCAGTCTCTCTCTCACTCTCTCAGTCTCTCTCTCACTCTCTCACAGTCTCTCTCACTCTCTCACAGTCTCTCTCACACTCTCTCAGTCTCTCTCACACTCTCAGTCTCTCTCACACCCTCTCAGTCTCTCTCAAAATCTCTGAGTCTCTCTCACTCTCTCTCAGTCTCTCTCACACTCTGTCTCTCTCACCCTCTCTCACCTCAGTCTCTCTCACACACTCTCAGTCTCTCTCTCACACTCTCTCAGTCTCGCTCACACTCTCAGTCTCTCTCACTCTCTCCCAGTCTCCTCATTCACTCACATAAGGCACCTTATCCTATACCTTCTGTCTCTCTCTCAGTCTCTCTCACACTCTCTCAGTCTCTCTCTCACTCTCTCAGTCTCTCTTTCTCACACTCTCTCTCAGTCTCTCTCACACTCTCTCAGTCTCTCTCACACACTCTCAGTCTCTCTCTCACTCTCTCTCAGTCTCTCTCTCAGTCTCTCTCACACTCTCTCAGTCTCTCTCTCATTGACTCACATAAGGCACCTTATCCTATACCTTCTGTCTCTCTCTCTCTCTCTCAGTCTCTCTCTCTCACTCTCTCAGTCTCTCACACTCTCTCACTCTCTCTCTCTCTCTCCTCTCCCCCCCAGACGGACAGAGACACAGAGGGACAGAGACCCGGGGGAGAGGACATGGAGGGAGACAATCCCCCCCCACCCCCCCACCCCCCCCCCACCCCCCCGAACAGCAATGGTAACACAACCAGTATCAGATCCCACATGTCACTGTATGAATGTCAGGCTGTACAGGTGAGTCTCTGTGTGTGTGTGTCTCAGTCTCTCTCTCTGTGTCTCAGTCTCTCTCTCTGTGTCTCAGTCTCTCTCAGTGTCTCAGTCTCTCTCAGTGTCTCAGTCTCTCTCTGTGTCTCAGTCTCTCTCTCTCTGTGTCTCAGTCTCTCTCTCTGTGTCTCAGTCTCTCTCAGTGTCTCAGTCTCTCTCAGTGTCTCAGTCTCTCTCAGTCTCTCTCTCGCTGTGTCTCAGTCTCTCTCTCTCAGTGTCTCAGTCTCTCTCAGTGTCTCAGTCTCTCTCAGTCTCTCTCTCGCTGTGTCTCAGTCTCTCTCTCTCAGTGTCTCAGTCTCTGTCTCTCTCTGTGTCTCAGTCTCTCTCTCTCAGTGTCTCAGTCTCTCTCAGTGTCTCAGTCTCTCTCTCTGTGTCTCAGTCTCTCTCTCGCTGTGTCTCAGTCTCTCTCAGTGTCTCAGTGTGTGTGTGTGTGTCTCAGTCTCTGTGTCTCTCAGTCTCTCTCTCTCAGTCTCTCTCTCTGTGTCTCAGTCTCTCTCTCAGTCTCTCTGTCTCTCTCAGTGTCTCAGTCTCTCTCAGTGTGCGTGTGTGTGTGTGTCAGTCTCTCTCTGTCTCTCTCTCAGTCTCTCTCTCAGTCTCTCTCTGTCAGTGTCTCAGTCTCTCTCTTTGTGTCTCAGTCTCTCTCTCTGTGTCTCAGTCTCTCTCTCTGTGTCTCAGTGTGTGTGTGTCTCAGTCTCTCTCTCTCTGTGTCTCTGTCTCTCTCAGTGTCTCAGTCTCTCTCAGTCTCTATGTGTCTCAGTCTCTCTTTCAGTGTCTCAGTGTGCGTGTGTGTGTGTCTCAGTCTCTCTCTCTGTCTCTCTGTGTCTCAGTCTCTCTCTCAGTCTCTCTCTGTGTCTCAGTCTCTCTCTCTCAGTGTCTCAGTCTCTCTCAGTGTCTCAGTCTCTCTCTCTCTGTGTCTCAGTCTCTCTCTCAGTCTCTCTGTCTCTCTCTGTGTCTCAGTCTCTCTCTCTCAGTGTCTCAGTCTCTCTCAGTGTCTCAGTCTCTCTCTGTGTCTCAGTCTCTCTCTCTCTGTGTCTCAGTCTCTCTCTCTCAGTGTCTCAGTCTCTCTCAGTCTCTCTCTCTCTGTGTCTCAGTCTCTCTCTCAGTCTCTCTGTCTCTCTCAGTGTCTCAGTCTCTCTCTCAGTGTGCGTGTGTGTGTGTGTCAGTCTCTCTCTGTCTCTCTCTCAGTCTCTCTCTCAGTCTCTCTCTGTCAGTGTCTCAGTCTCTCTCTATGTGTCTCAGTCTCTCTCTCTGTTTCTCAGTCTCTCTCTCTCAGTCTCTCACTCTCTGTCAGTGTCTCAGTCTCTCTCTCAGTCTCTCTCTCAGTCTCTCTCTCTCTGTCAGTGTCTCAGT
>JAYJKW010000504.1:30000-32500 GCA_035084275.1 Hydrolagus colliei
CACACACAGAGACAGACAGACACACACACACAGACACTCTCTCCCCCCGTATCTCGGGCTCCGTGCCTCTCAGCCTCTCGGGGAGGTCTCGATCTCCCCGTGCGTGTCTCCCCGTGTCCCCCCGCCTGACCGCGTGTGTCCCTGACCCCCCCCCAGGCCCTGCAGGCCCTCCACACACACACACACACACACACACACACACAGAGACACACACACACACACACACCACCACACACAGGTAGAGAGACACAGACACACACACACACAGAGACACACACACACACAAATGGAGAGAGACAGACACACACACACAGAGAGACAGACACACACACACACAGAGACACACACACACAGAGATAGAGAGAGACAGACACACACACACAGAGACAGACACACACACACAGAGACACACACACACACAGAGACACACACACAGAGAGACACACACACAGACACACACCAGAGAGACACACACAGTGAGAGACACAGACACACACACAGACACACAGAGAGACACACACAGTGAGAGACACAGACACACACAGAGAGACACACACACAGAGACAGAGACACACACACAGAGACACACACAGAGACACAGACACACAAAGACACACACAGTCTCTCTCAGTGTCTCTCTCTCCCCCCGTATCTCGGGCTCCGTGCCTCTCAGCCTCTCGGGGAGGGTCTCGATCTCCCCGTGCGTGTCTCCCCGTGTCCCCCCCCGCCTGACCGCGTGTGTCCCTGACCCCCCCCCCAGGCCCTGCAGGCCCTCCACACACACACACACACACACACACACACACAGACACACACACACAGAGACACACACAGACAGAGATAGAGAGAGACAGACAGACACACACAGAGACACACACACACACAGAGAGACAGACACACACACACACACAGAGACTCACACACAGAGACACACACACACACAGACAGACACACACACACACAGAGACACACACACACACACAGAGACACACACACACACACAGAGACACACACACACACAGAGACACACACACACACACAGACTGACACAGAGAGAGAGAGACACACACACACAGAGGTAGAGAGAGACAGACACACACACACACGCAGAGACAGACACACACACACACAGATACACACACAGATACACAGATACACACATACACAGAGATAGAGAGAGACAGACAGAGATAGAGAGAGACAGACAGAGATAGAGAGAGACAGAGACACACACACACACACACAGAGATAGAGAGAGACACACACACACAGAGAACAGACACACACAGTCTCTCTCAGTGTCTCTCTCTCTCTCTCTCCCCCCGTATCTCGGGCTCCCGTGCCTCTCAGCCTCTCGGGAGGGTCTCGATCTCCCCGTGCGTGTCTCCCCGTGTCCCCCCGCCTGACCGCGAGTGTCCCTGACCCCCCCCCCAGGCCCTGCAGGCCCTCCACACACACACACACACACACACACACAGAGACACACACACACAACACAGAACACACACACAGAGACACACACAGAGACACACACAGATACACACAGACACAGAGATAGAGAGAGACACACACACAGACACACACACACACACACACAAAGATAGAGAGAGACAGACACACAGACACACACACACACAGAGACAGACACACACACACACGAGACACATACACACACACACAGAGACACACAGAGACACACACACACAGACACACACACACAGAGACACACATACACAGAATAGAGAGAGACAGACACACACACACAGAGACACAGACACACAGAGACAGACACACACACAGACACTCTCCCCCCCGTATCTCGGGCTCCGTGCCTCTCAGCCTCTCGGGGAGGGTCTCGATCTCCCCGTGCGTGTCTCCCCGTGTCCCCCGCCTGACCGCGTGTGTCCCTGACCCCCCCCCCAGGCCCTGCAGGCCCTCCACACACACACACACACACACACACACAGAGACACACACACACACACACAGAGACACACACACAGAGACACACACAGAGACACACACAGATACACACAGACACAGAGATAGAGAGAGACACACACACAGACACACACACACACACACACAAAGATAGAGAGAGACAGACACACAGACACACACACACACAGAGACAGACACACACACACACAGAGACACATACACACACACACAGAGACACACAGAGACACACACACACAGACACACACACACAGAGACACACATACACAGAGATAGAGAGAGACAGACACACACACACAGAGACACAGACACACAGAGACAGACACACACACAGACACTCTCCCCCCCGTATCTCGGCTCCGTGCCTCTCAGCCTCTCGGGGAGGGTCTCGATCTCCCCGTGCGTGTCTCCCCCGTGTCCCCCGCCTGACCGCGTGTGTCCCTGACCCCCCCCCCAGGCCCTGCAGGCCCCTCCACAGGCAGCCCAACGTGGCCGCCCACTACCTGCAGCAAATCTACCAGCAGCAGCAACAACATCTCCT
>JAYJKW010000500.1:0-34383 GCA_035084275.1 Hydrolagus colliei
TGGGAGGGGGGGGGGTCAGTGTGTGGGGAGGGGGGGGGTCAGTGTGTGTGGGGGGGGGGGGGTGGTCAGTGTGTGTGTGGGGAGGGGGGGTCAGTGTGTGTGGGGAGGGGGGGGGGGTCAGTGTGTGGGGGAGAGGTGGGGGGGGGGGTCAGTGTGTGGGGAGGGGGGGGGGAGGGGGGGGGGGTCAGTGTGTGGGGAGGGGGGGGGGAGGGGGGGGGTCAGTGTGTGGGGAGGGGGGGGGGGTCAGTGTGTGTGGGGGGGGGGGGGGTGGTCAGTGTGTGTGTGGGGAGGGGGGGTCAGTGTGTGTGGGGAGGGGGGGGGGTCAGTGTGTGGGGAGAGGTGGGGGGGGGGTCAGTGTGTGGGGAGGGGGGGGGAGGGGGGGGGTCAGTGTGTGGGGAGGGGGGGGTCAGTGTGTGTGGGGGGGGGGGGTGGTCAGTGTGTGTGTGGGGAGGGGGGGTCAGTGTGTGTGGGGAGGGGGGGGGTCAGTGTGTGTGGGGGGGGGGGGGTGGTCAGTGTGTGTGTGGGGAGGGGGGGGTCAGTGTGTGTGGGGAGGGGGGGTCAGTGTGTGGGGAGGGGGGGGGTCAGTGTGTGTGGGGGGGGGGGGGTGGTCAGTGTGTGTGGGGAGGGGGGGTCAGTGTGTGTGGGGAGGGGGGGGGGTCAGTGTGTGGGGGAGAGGTGGGGGGGGGGTCAGTGTGTGGGGGAGGGGGGGGGAGGGGGGGGGTCAGTGTGAGGGGAGGGGGGGGGTCAGTGTGTGTGGGGAGGGGGGGGGGTCAGTGTGTGGGGAGGGGGGGGGAGGGGGGGGGTCAGTGTGTGGGGAGGGGGGGGTCAGTGTGTGTGGGGGGGGGGGGTCAGTGTGTGTGTGGGGAGGGGGGGTCAGTGTGTGGGGGGGGGGGGGGGTCAGTGTGTGTGGGGAGAGGGGGGGGGGGGCAGTGTGTGGGGGGGGGGGTCAGTGTGTGTGGGGGGGGGGGGTCAGTGTGTGGGGGGAGGGGGGGGGGGGGGGGTCAGTGTGTGGGGAGGGGGGGGGGTCAGTGTGTGTGGGGGGAGGGAGGGGGGGGGGTCAGTGTGTGGGAGGGGGGGGGGGGCAGTGTGTGTGGAGGGGGGGGGGTCAGTGTGTGGGGCGGGGGGGAGGAGGGGGTGCTGGCCAGGACCGGCTCCTCTCACCTGCTCCTGCCGTTGCCGCCTCCGGAACCTCTGTGCGGGAGCGAGTGAAGGGGGAAGACACGGCAGGGCCTCCCACGCCTTGGAGGAACCAGACACAGCGCCACCCAATGGCCACGGGGGGAACTGCATGTATTGGTACCGCTCCTTCAGTAATAATAATAATAATAATCCTTGCATTTGATATAGGGCTTTTCACATCTTATCAATGTCCCAAAGCGCTTCACAGAATATACTGTAAAGTGAATTGAATGTATATTTATGAGCGAAACCTGGCAGCCAATTGGCGCACAGCAGTGTCCCCACAAACAGTCGTGGATTGAAATGACCAATTTTTATTATTGTTTTTTTTTAGTGATTATTATTAGGCGTGTGGAGCCATTCTGCCCCCCCCCCGCCTCCCCCCCAAATCTCTGGAACTCAAAAGTCCTTTCGAATCACACACTCCCTCACTTCTTTCAAGGCACGTTCCATGAATTTCCTCTTTGACCACACATTGTCATCTTACAATTCCACACCATACCCCTCAAACCCCCATCCCTCCACCTCAAGTGCCCATTCAGTATTCTGAGCGATTTGAGTCAGCCAGCCGATGTGAAAAGCACTATATGTGTGTGAATTATATAATGTGTGATGTCTCAATAACTATATTGGATAATTATTAAGAAATACTGAGCACAATTATATTATCTCAGGTCACCAGCCAAATATTTTCCAATAAAAATGTTTGGGGTCATCTGAGTGATGTGAAAATGTATGACGTCTTAGAATATCCAAACCAAACAGTGGTAGATTGACGTGACCAATTTTTTTTCTTGATGGATTATTATCAGGCCTGTGGAGTAAGGAAACTATCCCAAGGTTTCACCCTGCCTGGAATTGAACCCAGTTATCTTGCCTTGCGAGGCGAATACTCTAACTGAGCTTCAGGACTCCACGTTGGGCTGAGATGTTGAATCAAAGCTTGAGAGCAGGGCGCTGAAGAAATTAGGTTCACAGAAAGTAATAAAAACATTAAAAATTTATTTTCAGGTTTAAAGACAGTAAACTGTGTAAACAAGGTCCATCTCCTGCCCCACCCATACATCCGACAGCACAGAAACTCCCACACTTAAATTCACTTTCCAGGTTGTCCAAAGAGTGGGAAAGGATGAGCTTGTACAGGTAAGCCTCTATTTACGACGCTTCCATTTAGGACATTTCGATTGAACAAACATAATTTTTAAACTTTTTTTTATCAATATAGGACACTTGGTTTCGTTTTAATGAACAAAATTATTTTTTGTGCATGCGCAGTACATATTTTGAATATTGCAGTCATTTTTGGCGCATCTTTTTTGTCCATACGCACAGCACATTGTGTATTTGCGGGTAAATCGCACTCGCACCTGATATAGTGTAACCAAGCATTTGAACCGGCCAATAGCATGTCACTCTATCATTGTTTAAAAGCCAGCTGATTTTGAAGCGACACCACGCCACATCAGTATTACAGTAATTTCCGAACATTCCCGAGCAACTTCGAGCGATTTACAGCATCTAACGTTTTATACCATGTTGGGAAGAGACAGCAATAAGTGAAATGAGCAGCGGTAATACCGCTAGTGGCCAGAAACCCTGCAAAGTCATCACTTTAAATACTAAATTGGAGGTGATAAAGCACATCGAGTCTGGTGAAAAAGGTACGGCCATCGGGAGGGCTTTCGGGCTAGCTAGATTGACAGTGGCTACTATAAAACAGAATAAGGACAATATACTGCAAGTTCAAGGTGTGTTACAGCTACAGGTGCAAGCAGATTATCAAACATAGGACTGTATTAAAGTTTGCTGGTATTAAAGTACAATACTGTACAGTTACTCAAGAACCCCTTCTTGCCTATGTGTGTTATTTTGTGTGTTATTTTGTGAAAAGAATGTATCGCAGGTTATATAATGGGACTGCATGGGAAACCGTGTTTCGATTTAGGACATTTCGATGAGAACAGTTTTTCAGGAACGCAACCCCGTCCTAAATAGAGGTTTACCTGTACTGTCTTATCCTGTCTTAACCTTTCTCAGATTATTCTGTCTGTCACATGAAAGGCAGTTTTGCCAGGGGCAAAGCATTGGCTGGCCGGCCACATTCTCCGGTGGGGTGGTTGTTGAAGTGAAGACGAGAGAGATGCTCTTACAACAACAACAACTTGCATTTATATAGCACCGTTTATGCAGGACAGTGTCTCAGCTCGGTTCTCAGGAAAATCAGAAGCAACCTTCAAACTCAATCCACGATTCTTTGTATTGGCACTGCTGCGCGGAATTGGCTGCCGCGTTTCTCCCACAAAATACAGTCACTATAGTTTACAGTGTGTTCCGTGAAACTCTTCTCGGCGATATAAAGGTGCTATATTGAATGCAAGGGTTATATTATTTCCAGACTCACTACTGCTCGCTCACCCTGGCAGCCCCTCAAGGCCTTACTCGCCCACTAAGGTGGTTGGGGAGATCTCCTCCATGTGCTCTCGCACGATGCGGTCGAGCACTGCGTACACATCCCGGCAGCCCTTGGTCGCTGCGTCCACCACCCGCTCCATGTGGTCCTCGTGCATCCGGCCGTTCATCTCCAGCAGCGCGATCTGCTCGGACTTGGGGAGCATGGCCAGGGCCACCTGCGGCCCCCCCGTTGACTCCTCGATGTAGCTCAGGTCCACGAGGGGACTGTCCTCGATGAAGCCCGTGGAGCAGGCACACACATAGTCCTTCATAGGGATCCCTGCGTTGATCACCGCCAGCGTGGCTGCGTTGACCACAGGCACAATAGTTACCGCCGTCCGCTTGCAGAATCTGCCGGGAGAAGAGACAAGCTGACCAGGGTTGGAGTGATACGAGCCGAGAACATCAATCAGGCTCAGAGACTCACACTCGTCTCCGAGTCATCAGGCTGTGAAATCAAGCCCTACGTCAAGGATCTTAAGGTCACAGTCCAGGCTCTGTGATGTACAAAAATATTTTTTGCCTACATACAGAAACATAGTTAATTCACTTGACAGTATATTCTGTGAAGGGCTTTGAGACGTCTTGAAGATGTAGTAAAGTACAATATCAAATGAGAGGAATGGTTGTTATTACAATGCTGGGAAAGAATACTGCCCAGCCTGAGGTGCCACATTCCAGATTACATGATCACCTGGGATCCCATCTTCACCAGTTCAGATGCATGTTAAACAACAACAAAATTACATTTCGCCTTTCACCGCTCCAAGCTTCGTGACCCCATCTCCCCCATCGTTGCCCTACTCCATTGGCTCCCCATCACTCAGGGGATCCAATTCAACATCCTAGTCCTCGACATTCAAAGCCCCCCATGGCCTTGCCCCATCCCACCTCTGTGACCTCCTACCAACCTGCCTGCCCCCTCCACTCAGCAGGTTCCAGGCTGCTCCCCTGACCTCCTCCTTCAACTCTCGTTTCAAGACCCTCCTCTTCCACAGCCCATCAGTCACCCCAAATCTCCCCACTTTCTCTCCACCCTCAGCTCAGGTCTGAAACAATGACTGTCCAGCGCCTTGGGACGTCCTGCTGAAGTGAAAGGCGCTATACAAGTGTCATTTTGTTGTTGTTGTTCATATCGGGAGGAAGTCCTAAGGCGCTGATCCCATGGCTTTCTTCAAAAAGAGTTTCCTGGTGAATAATCCCTCATTTCATGGCTGTTTGTGAGAAAACAGTCACCAAACTTGAGACCCATAAAGTTTTGCTGTGGCTTACCGGTGGGAAAATGTTACATCAAACAGGAGGATTCTCAGTCGGGGGCACCAGAAAAACTCCTCTTTCAAATAGAGCCAGGAAAGCACTTTTAAGGTAGGGGGCAACATTTCAAAGTGAGAGAGATTATTTTGGTCGGCAACAGGATCATGAAACAGGTGAGGGAGGAGGTGAGTTGGAGGGACTCCGTGATGGAGTGGGTCTATTTTGGTCAGTCGGGTGTCCGACACACACTGAACACACCGTGCTTAAGAGTATCCAAGTCAAGCTGAAAATTCCATGCCTCCCACCTACACATGAAAATTCCAGATAGATTGTAGGAATGGATTGCCCTCTCTCTCTCTCTCTCTCCAGAGGGACGCATCCTGCTTACTTAAGTCCGGAGAGCAGTAGGCACAGGTTTGCAGGAGCCAAGACCCCAGAGTGTGCTTTGTGGATATTGCTGGAGTCTAACCGGCTAAAACCCCATTGCTTGTCATTGATAGCACTGTTTGGCACGTCAGAGAGAGAGAGAGAGAGAGAGAGGTAAGGATGAGGGAGAAGGGGAGAAAGAGGACTGGAGATGGCTCAATACCTGCACGTAGATGTCAATCTGGGAGCGAGGGTATAGCTGGGTCATGATGGCGGCCTCGAAGGTCTGCTTGAGGTGCAGAGTCATCTCTGTTGACTTGCGGTCTCCGTGAGGACGTCTCTTGCGCTCGCCGGTGCTGAAGGTGGCCATGCTGTACTGGCAGTTCACCAGCGCCTTGTCGTGCAGAGCTTTACTCCGTCCGCCCCGAATCTGCAAAACCAAACCCAGTGTCAGGCACATTGCCACCCACCCTGTAAACTGGGATATCAGCTCCCACACCACCCCCACCCCACCCCCACTATCCAGACAGTAGCACACAGTGACACAGTCTGGGGGAGTATTGCCCTCAGTATCTAGGGGAGGGGAGTATTGCCCTCAGTATTTAGGGAGAGGTGGGGGGGCGGGGGGAGTATTGCCTTCATTATTGGGGGGGGGGGGGGGGGGGGGGAGGAGTATTGACCTCAGTATGGAGAGGGGGGGGGGGGGGGGGGAGTATTGCCCTCAGTATTTAGGGAGAGGTGGGGGGGCGGGGGGAGTATTGCCTTCATTATTGGGGGGGGGGGGGGGGGGGGGAGGAGTATTGACCTCAGTATGGAGAGGGGGGGGGGGGGGGGGGAGTATTGCCCTCAGTATTTAGGGAGAGGGGGGGGGGGGGGGGGAGTATTGCCCTCAGTATTGGGGGGGAGGGGGGGGGGGGGGGGGGGGGTAGTATTGCCCTCAGTATTGAGGGGGGGGGGGGGGGGAGTATTGCCCTCAGTATTTAGGGAGGGGGGGGGGGGGGAGTATTGCCCTCAGTATTGGGGGGAGGGGGGGGGGTGACGGTACCTCGTGCGGCCCATAGACCACGGCCAGGGCCTTGGTGTTTCCCTGCTCTATATAGGCCGAGCCGTCGGCCTGACCGAACACCCCCATCCTGGCCCTGAGTTTCCTGAGCTCCCCCGCCTTCCTGCCGTCCACACGGTAACCCTGGTCAGACAGCAGCTCCAGCCCCGCCATAGCTCACACACCGCCCCGCGCTGGCTCACTGACTGACGTGGACAGGGGCACACTCTGATTGGCTAAACAGGGGCACACTCTGATTGGCTAAACAGGGGCACACTCTGATTGGCTAAACAGAGGCACACTCTGATTGGCTAAACCAGGGGCACACTCTGATTGGCTAAACATGGGCACACTCTGATTGGCTAAACCAGGGGCATAATCTGATAGGCTAAACCAGGTGCACACTATGATTGGCTAAACCAGGGCCCCAGTCTCATTGGTGAAAATCCAGGGGCGGGAGCCACTTTCTGCTCTGTGATTGGTGAAAGAGGGGGGCGAGGCGGTGGCTTGTGATTGGCTAGGAGTTCACAGAGCAACAGTGAATCAGACTCAGTAACACAGAGATTAACACACAGTAACACACAGACAGAGTAACATACACACACAGTAACACAGAGAGTAACATACACACACACAGTCAGAGTAACATACACACACAGTAACACACAGAGAGTAGCAGACATACACACACACAGTAACACACAGAGAGTAACATACAGAAACACAGAGGAGCTCACATACAGAGAGTAACATACACACAGACAGTAACACACAGAGGAGCAGATACATGGACAGTATCACACAGGAGCACACACAGTGAGAGTAACGCAGAGAGGAGCACTCACACAAAACAACACATACAGAGAGAGTAACACACACAACAACAACAACAACAGAATTACATTTGTGGAGCGCCTTTCACGTCAGGAGGACATCCCACACAGAGAAACACTCAGTTACACACAGAGGAGCACCACAGGAAGACTCAACAGAGAGACTCACATACACACACATGAACACGTACGCGCACATACAGTGAGAGTGACACACACATACAGTGAAACTAACACACGTTGACAGTAACACACACAGTGACAGTAACAGACACAGGGTAACAAACACACATACAGTGACCCAAGACACCCACTCTGAGAGTAACACACTGAGTAACACACACACACACACACAGGGACTCATACACATTAACACACAAAGAGTAATACATAAACACATAGAGGGACACACATGCAGACACACACAGTGACAGTAATTACACACACAGTGAGTAACAACAACAACAATAACAACAAAATTACATTTGTATAGAGTTTTTCATGTTGGGCGGACATCCCAAGGTGCTGAAACACACACTGAGAATAACACACACAGAGTGACGTACTCACGCACACACACTAAAACATACAGAGAGTGGCTGACACACTCAAAAACAACAACTTGCATTTATATAGCAACCTTCCCTTGGGTAACATCTCAGAGTGTGCACACATATACTGAGAGTGACTCTCAGAGAAGCACACACACACAGCGACGGACACACAAACGAACACTGAGAGTTACTGAGCAGTGAGCTGCCCCCCGGCATAGGAGCCTGAGTGAGTGTGCACCCGGACTGAGAACAGAAACGGCAGTCAGACCATGACAGTGTGGGAGCAAAAACAGAGTCAGACTGTCTTGGGGTGTAGGGGAGAGGGGGGTAAATGGAAGACTTGTCTGTGGGGGATGTAGGGGTAAATGTTGTCCATTGTACAGTGATGGCCACCCACTTGTGATGTTGGTGGGGGCGACCAAGTGATTAGCAGTTGGGTTTGCCTTAAAAGGATTGGATGATAATGTTTAACTTTCTACAATGCTCCATTCTTCCCCCCCCCACAACACACACTCTTCTTTCTCAGGTTGTTGGTGGTGACGGTAACAGGGGGAATGATGCCGGAAGGAGGGAAGATCCAGTTTGCCATCGATCGCGGTGGGACCTTCACCGATGTCTTTGCCTGTTGTCCGGGCGGGCGAACCCGAGTCCTCAAGCTGCTCTCCGAGGATCCGGCCAATTACTCCGATGCTCCCACTGAGGGAATCCGACGCATCCTGGAGCAGGTGAGGTCGAGTGATGTGCGGGGGTGGGTGGGGGGGGGGAGGGTGGATGGAGGAGGGGGAGCCAACAAGGAGGAAGGGGGAGTTGGCAGGAACTTTGAGCTCACAGACGAGAGCACGAGGCGCTATTGGAAAAGAGAAGGGGTTCCAGTCTGCTGGCCGAATCCTCCAGGTGAAAGTGGTCACTCATTCCGTGGCTGTTTTGGGGACGTTGCTGAGGTCAGACCACCCTTCTGATGTGAAAGACACTGTACCAAATACAATAATAATAATATTCCTGCATTTGATATAGTTACCTTAACAAGCTTCGCTTCGCACAGCGCTGTCCCGCAAACAGTAAATCCTGGAAAGTGATCTGCATATCAACTAACAACCTGCTTCATAATTGCTGCTGGGTAAACACAGGTGCAGTAAGGAAACTTGGCTAAAGCTTCGCCCTGCCTGGGAATCGAACCTGGGTCCTCTCGCTTGCGTGCTACCCACTACGCTATAGGACTCTGTGCCAAGATTAATATATTTCCAACGAATCTCATTCTGTGAAGTGCGGGCTTTGAGACAATTGTTTTACTTGAAGGCGCTGGTAAAATGGTATCGATGGTGTTGAGGTTGTTGTGTAAATGTAGCTGTTGTTATTCTGACATTCCCCCATCCAGGAGTGTGGGCAGCCAGTGCCCAGGGAACAGCCACTGGACACCTCCCACATTGACTGGATCAGGATGGGCACCACTGTGGCCACCAACGCCCTGCTGGAGAGGAAGGGCGAGAGGATAGCGCTGGCCATCACCAGGGGCTTCCGAGACCTCCTGCACATCGGGAACCAATCCCGGCCCAAGATCTTTGACCTAGTAATGAACCCTCCCCCCACCACCACACACCTGCTCAGAGACTCATCCCATAGGAGTCTGTCTCACTGTCTGCCTCACTGTCTGCCTGTCTTAACCGCCAGTTCTGTCTGTCCGCGCTCTCCCCATCTGTCTCTGTCTACCTCTGGAACTCCGTCCCGCAGTCCCTCCGCCTCGCCCCTTCCTGGCCTCCTTCAAGTCCCGCCTCAAGACTCTCCTCATCGGCAACTCCTAATCCTCCCCTTCCCTCCATCCCCAGCCCGGGTTTGACACAGTGACTGTCCAGCACCCCCTGATGTGAAAGGCGCTATACAAGTGTAATTTTGATGTTGTTGTTAATCAATCAATCAATCAAATCAATCAATCAATCAATCAATCACATTTATATAGCGTCTTTCAGGTCGAGACAATGTCCCAAGGCGCTGACTCAGTCTCTTGTTTTTCTCTGTCTCTTTTTCTAACTGTGTCTCTATCTCGTTGTCCCACTCTCTGTGTCACTCTCTCTCTCTGTCTGTCTCTCTCCCTACCTCTCTGTGTCTGTCTGTGTGTGTGCGCGCGCATACACCTCTTTCTCTTTCTAGCCTCTCTCTGTCTCCGTTTCCCTCTCTCTGACCTTTTCTGTCTCTGCCTCTGCCTCTGCTTATAACTCACGTTCCCTCAGGAGGTGGAGATGCAGAGGTGCTGTATGAGGAGGTGATTGAAGTTGATGAGAGAGTGATATTACAGCAGGATGGCTGTGGACTGTCTCTTCCAGCCGGCTCCAACACACACACAGGTACATTGAACTCTATCTGCCACAGCTTTGCCACTTTACACTTAATCTGTAAATCCCTTTGTAACTTCCTACACCCATCAACACAGGTTACTGAGCCTCCTAGCTTACTGTCGTCTGCAAACTTGGATATAAAACTGTCTTACTTCATCCAAGTCATTTGTGTATATATAATAATAATAATAATCCTTGTATTTGATATAGTGCTTTTCACGTCTTCTCGACGTCTCAAAGCGCTTCACAGAATATACTGTAAAGTGAATTGACTGTATATTTGTGGACGAAAAGCAGCAGCTCATTTCGCATAGCAGTGACCCACAAACAGTTGGATTGAAATGACCAATTTTTATTATTGAGTTTTTGTTTGAGGGATTATTATTAAGCGGAGTGTGGAGTAAGGAAAGTTATGCTTGTTATAACTTGCCCACAGTTATGCGCTGATCTGACTCGATTCGACTACAGATCTCATGCTAGCAAGGTGAGTACTCTAACCACTGAGCTACAGGAGCTCCAAATTATATATTATGATATATATGGCAAATAGCTGAGGTCCCAGCACAGACCCCTGGGGGACACCACTTGTCATGTCCCACCAATCAGAGAATGTTCCCTTTATCCCTACTCTCTGTTTCCTGCCTCCCAACCAATTGCCAAGCCACGTCACAAGGTTACTTCCGATTTCGTGCGCTTCCATTTCTGCAAAGAATATTTTGTGTGGAACATTTTCAAATGCCTTCTGAAAGTACAGAAGTGACACACAAACAGTTGTGAATTGAGTCATGTTCGCAGGTAAACTTGAGGCTAAAAACAAGGGCAGTTATTGTTCATCCTCACACAGTTTGCAAACAATTGTTCCAATTCGGGTTTTTTCTTCAGCCATTGTGACTCTCAGGTCCCAATGTGTTTAGTTTCCAAGTTGCCTCTGTAGCCCGTTACGTTGCGACGTGAGAGTTACAATATTAATCCCTTGGATTTGATATATAGCCTTTCAAAGCATGAGGAAGTCACAAAGCCCTTGGTAGAATTTACTCTCTACATCTTCCCAAAATTGGTCACTCACTCCACGATTGTTGCTGTGTACAAACTGGCTGCCACAAATACACAATTTACAGTACAGTATATTCTGTGAAGGACTTTGAGATGTCTCGACGTAATAAGACGCTGTATCAAATGCAAATATAATAACATCAAGTCCCACCTACCTGATTGTACCTGAGGAGTTGCTGCCTGCATTCCTCTGTCCAATCTGACCCGCTTTGCATGTTGCGTTTGTCTGGCTAGTGTGGTGTTGTCGATCAGCAAAACTCCCAGGAGAAGGAGAGGGACCAAGGCGCTCTGTCATGTATCTGACAGTCCCTAGGAATCAACGGCAACATGGAACACATAATATATAATAATACTTGTATATGTATAATGCTTTTCACGTCTTCTAGACATGTCAAAGTGCTTCACACAATATTACTGTAAATTCACTGTATACACACACAAACACACACACACGTTCACGCACACTTCCACGGAATGTATAATTGCACAGCTGAACTATATTTACAAGACTGAACTAACAATAACTTGCTGGCTGTATGTCAGGGTGCACGGGTGAGCGAGTGCAGGTGTGGCGAGCGTTCAATGAGAGTGAGCTGGAGGGGGAGCTGCGGCGGGTCCTGTCCAGGGGAATCCACAGTCTGGCTGTTGTGCTTCTGCACTCTTATACGTGAGTACCACCCCCCACCCCCGGGAAGCTCGATTCAACTGGCACCGGCCTCCTGCTAGCCCCTCATTCGTCCCTCACATGTGGAGTCCTGTAGCTCAGTGGTTGGAGCACTCGCCTTACAAGTGTGAGACGTGTGTTCGAATCCAGGCAGGTCAGGGCGAAACCTTGGGCAAGTTTCCTTACTCCACACACCTAATAAAAATCCCTCCAACAAAAACCCACAATAATAAAAATTAGTCATTTCAATCCACGATTGTTTGTGGGACACTGCTTTGCACAATTGGCTGCCACGTTTCGCCCACAAATAAACAGTCAATTCACTTTACAGTATATTCCGTGATGCACTTTGAGACATTTAGAAGACGTGAAAAGCTCGATATCAAATTCAAGGATTATTATAATTATTATGATATCCTCTGCTCCACTATTGGAGGTTGAGCACTCAGCCACTGCGCCTTGAAACTCTGGAATACTCTTCCTTGGCTCAGAATCAGGCTCTGCAATTGTTAAGTGCTTTGAGACGCTACGCTGCGCTGCGCGAGTGTACACAGTTGGAGTTGTCGTCGTTAGATGACAAAGTCAAACCTGGATGGGAAATCACGGTGTAAAACTGTACTGGGACCCTTCCCGTTTCTTAGATACGTTAATCACCTGTGTTAACAAATAGTTATGTATTATTTAATACATAATAAACCTTACATTCGATATTGCGCCTTATCACATCTTCGAGACATCTCAAAGCGCATCACAGAATATATGTGGAGTCCTGCAGCTCAGTGGTAAGAGCACTCGTCTTACAAGTGAGAGACCTGGGTTCAGTTCCTGCCAGGGCGAAACCTTACTCCACATGCGTAATAATCCCTCAAAAAAACCCACAATAATTTGGTCACACAATTCACCACTGTTTGTGGGACACTACTGTGTGCGAATTGGCTGCTGTGTTTAGCCCACAAATATACAGGCAATTTACTTTATTCTGTGAAGCGTTTTGAGATGTTTAGAAGACGTGAAAAGTGCTATACCAAATGCAAAGATTATTATTATTTTACAGTATTGTTTGTGAATTGCTTGTGTATTTTATGGGCGAAATGCTGAAGCCAATTGCGCACAGCAGTTGTGGATTAAGTGACCACATTTCTTTTTTTTTTGCTATTTATTACCCCTGTAAAGCGATCCACCTATTGACTAACAACTAGCTTCCTACTTGCATTTATATAGCGCCCTTCACGTGGGGTAGCTTGTGAGCTCTTATCAGTGGAGGAGTCTGGGGGAGAGGGAGGGGGTGACTGTAAGCATGATCAAAAAAGGAAGGTCTTAGGCAGGATTTGAAAGCGGGGAGAGATTTACTGCTAGATAAACAGAGGCATGTGGTGGAAGGAAACTTGCCTAAGGTGTCCCCACTGGCTGGGACTCGAACCCAGGTCCTCTTGTCTGCGAGGCGAGCACGCTCGGTCACCCCTATGCCACAGGACGCCATATCAAGAAAGAAAACAGCTGACCCTGGTGATGGCTCCTCCCTGCAGGAGGCTTCCTTCCAGCGCCTTGGGACGTCCTCCTGATGTGAAAGGCTATACAAGTGTAATTTTGTCGTTGTTGTTGCAGATGGCCTGACCACGAGAGGCAGGTGGGGCAGCTGGCTCGCCGGTTGGGATTCTCTCATGTCTCTCTCTCCTCGGAGGTCATGCCGATGGTGAGGGTGGTTCCCCGCGGGTTCACCGCCTGTGCCGATGCCTACCTCACCCCCTGTATCCACAGATACCTCACCGGCTTCCGCTCAGGCTTCCAGCATTCGCTCAGGGTGCGTATGTCCTGTCTCTCCCTCCGTCACCCATCCTCCTCCTCCTCCTCAACCTCTGTCTCACTCCCACTGAAACCAGCCTCACAGATACTCCCCACTGGAGCTCTCTTCTCTAATCCCATTCTCTGCTCTCTCTCTCCCTATGGTGTCTGTGCTGGTGCTCACTCTTCCACTGGAGCTCTCTATTCCTTATCCCTTTCTCCTCTTTCCCCGGTATGGATGTCAGTAAGATCCGGCATGATCCAATATAACGGGTGGGGGGGTCCAACTGCGGACTGGGCGACTTCAGGGGCTGAATGGCCAACCCCTGTTGCTGTGTTGCTATGATCCTGTGTTGTTGTGGACTGTGTGCAGGATGTGCGAGTGCTGTTTATGCAGTCAGATGGAGGCCTGACCCCCATGGACCAGTTCAGTGGCTCTCGGGCCATCCTTTCGGGGCCAGCAGGCGGGGTGGTGGGCTACGCACTGACCACCTACAGCAAGCAGGACAAGAGGCCGGTCATCGGCTTTGACATGGGCGGTAGGTCACCTTCTCACTTCCCCCCCCCCCCCCCCCCAAGCCTGGTCTAGGGCATGGGATGCCCCCCACCACACCACCCCAAAATGTGGCAAAAAAAAGTGTTTTAAAGCAACTTGCATTGATACAATTATAATAATAATCATCCCATTTGATGTAGCGCCGTATCAGATCATCGAGACGTCTCAAAGCGCTTTGCAAAATATACTGTAAATTAAATCAACTGTATTTTGTGGGGGAAAGGCGGCAGCCAATTGCGCACAGCAGTGTCCCACAAACAGTCGAGGATTGAGGGACCAACTGAGCCAGTTTTTTTTAACGGGTGAATACGGAAAGTAATCCGCCAATTGGCTAACAAGCGGGTTTCTACTTACTGCTGGGTAAACAGGCATATGGTGTAAGGAAACTTACCTAAGTCTGAGAACCGAATCTGGGTCCTCTCGCTTGTGAGTGAGTGGGCCACGCTCCCCTCCCGTCCATAGTGGTGTCCCAGGATGTTGGTGAGAGTTTATCTCTGATATCTGGTGACCATTATGCCATCTCCCTCCCTCCCTCTCTCTCCCTCCCTCCTCAGGGACCTCCACAGATGTGAGCCGCTACGCAGGGGAGTACGAGCACGTGTTTGAGGCCTCCACCGCCGGCATCACCATCCAGGCCCCGCAGCTCGACATCAACACAGTGGCAGCCGGGGGCGGCTCCATGCTGTTCTTCAGGTTGGACACAGGCTGGGTGGGGCGTGGGGAGGGCAGGGTGGGGGGTGGGGAAGGCAGGGTGGGGGGTTGGGAGGTCAGGGTGGGGCGTGGGGAGGGCAGGGTGGGGCGTGGGGAGGGCAGGGTGGGGTGGGGGTTGCGGAGGGCAGGGTGGGGGGTGGGGAGGGCAGGGTGGGGAGGGCAGGGTGGGGAGGGCAGGGTGGGGGTGGGGAGGGCAGGGTGGGGTGTGGGGTGGGGAGGGCAGGGTGGGGAGGGCAGGGTGGGGAGGGCAGGGTGGGGAGGGCAGGGTGGGGAGGGCAGGGTGGGGGTGGGGAGGGCAGGGTGGGGTGTGGGGTGGGGAGGGCAGGGTGGGGAGGGCAGGGTGGGGAGGGCAGGGTGGGGAGGGCAGGGTGGGGAGGGCAGGGTGGGGGTGGGGAGGGCAGGGTGGGGTGTGGGGTGGGGAGGGCAGGGTGGGGAGGGCAGGGTGGGGAGGGCAGGGTGGGGAGGGCAGGGTGGGGAGGGCAGGGTGGGGGGTGGAGAGGGCAGGGTGGCGGGTGGGGAGGGCAGGGTATGGGGAGGGCAAGGGAAGGGAGGGAGCGTGGGCTTGGGCTTGGGATGAGGTGGGAAGGGGGCAATTACCATCTTGTTATTACAAGGCCAGTTATATCTCCCCATCACAGCAAGGTCTGTACAGTAAGACCTGGCTCCAAAGGTGACATACACAATGGAAGGGCAATAGGGCAATGGAATTTCAGAATTGAGCCAGCTCTCTGTGAGAGGCTCCAGCCCGGTTGCTGAGCCAGGTGGGCCGCAGTATTCCAGGGCTCTGACTGCTGATGACACACAGCCTAGTCTGGCTCATTGGCAGACCAGTCACTGGGGGCAGGGAATCCTCCCACTGAGTTCCTGCAAGTCAAAGCCCTGCAAGTCAAAGCCCTGATGGGTAAGATGGTCCTAGTTGGACAAGCAGCAGCAAAGTGATATCAATGGCAAGCTATGTGGGGTTAGCTGGTTAGACTCCAGCAGTTACCCCAACCCACACTCTGGGGAACTCAAGCCTTGGCTCTTGCCAACCTGGCAAGACAGTGATGGGTTTCCGTGTGCATCAGACACCTCCTTTCCCTCAAAAACGAATTCACATTGATCTCACTCCTATTCTAGGTCGGGACTGTTTGTTGTTGGCCCGGAGTCTGCAGGAGCTCACCCAGGTCCTGCCTGTTACAGGAAAGGTGAGATCAGACACAAACACATACACACACACACTGTACCCCACGTCTCGGTCACTCCAATCCCGCCTGTAACTCAACAACACCCTCGTTAACCTGGCTACATTTGTATAGCGCCTTTCATGTCGGGAGGTCCCAAGGCGTTGGACAGTCTGGGATTTGGACCCAAGCTGCAGGAGAGTGGAGGGCAGGGAGAGTAGCAGCAGGAGGGTGAGTGAAGTCACAGTCAAAGAAGAGGGTCTTGAAGGAGGCAAGGGAGGGGGAGAGGCCAAGGGACCGGGATAGAGTTCCATAACTCACTCCCGAAATCCTGTATTCTGCAGCTCAGTGGTTAGAGCATTTGTCTTGTGAGCGAGAAACTTGGGTTCCATTCCTGGCAGGGTTGAGCAAGTCTCATTACTCCACACGCCTCTGTTAACCTAGCAGTAAGTAGGAACCCAGTTGTTAGTTGATTGACGAATTGTTTTACCAGGGTTAATAATCCTTTCCAAATTTTGTTTTTTTCAAAATTGGTCATTTCAATCTACGGCTGTTGGTGGGATGCTGCTGTGTGCAATTGGCTACTGCGTTTCACCCTCAAAACATACAGTCATTTCACTTCACAGTGTCTTCTGTGAAGCGCTTTGAGATGTCTCTAAGACATATGAAAAGTTGCTGTATCAATATGCAAGGATTATTATTGTTCTGCATATACACATGAGACATGTTGTGGCTGTTTTTACTCATGATTTTTGAACATGGTTCACACACGGTTTCCCTGATGTCACAGACCCCCCCCTCCTGTGTTTTTTCTCTCTACAGGGGGGCCGCTGACGGTGACCGACGCTAACCTGTGCCTGGGCCGCCTGCTGCCACGTTACTTTCCCAAGATTTTTGGGGAGAGCGAGGACCAGCCACTGTCTGAGGAGGACGCCAGGCGTAGCCTCCGCTCCCTGTCCCAACAAGTCAACAGCTTCCTGCAGGAGCAGCCCCAGGTCATTGGGGGGCAGGGGGACGATGGGAGGCCGGGAGCGGCCCGCAGGACCATGTCTCCGGAGGAGGTAGCCATGGGTTTCCTGCAAGTAGCCAATGAAGCCATGTGCCGGCCCATCAGAGCATTGACACAGGTACTCTCTGAGATGGGGGGTAGAGCAAAGCAGTTTCCAGTGAAGATGTACTGGTCTGACAGAGCAAGCGCTCATCGCCGGGAGGCAAGCGGGTGTCCTGAGAGCTGAACCAATAAGAATAATCCTTGCATTTGATACAGCGCCTTATCACGTCTTCAAGATTTTTCCAAGCGCTTCACGATATATACTGTAAAGTGAGATGACTGTTTTGTGGGTGAAACACGGCAACCGGTTGCCCACAGCACAAATCTCTCACAAATAGTCATGGATTGACTGACCGAATGATTATTATTTATTTAAAGGGGTAATTACCACCAGAAAAACAATCCGCCAATCGACTATCAACCGGTTTCCTACTTACAGCTAGGTAAACAGGAGTAAGTAGAGTCCTGTAGCTCAGTGGTTAGAACACTCGCCTCTCAAGCGAGAGACCTGAGATCGATTCCTGACAGGGCGAAACCTTGGACAAGATTCCTTACTTCACACGCCTATTTGCGTAGTGTTAGTAATAGTAAGTAGGAGCCTGGTTGTTAGTCGACTGGTGGGTCATTTCCGAGGGTTAATAATCCCTTTTTAAAAAAAAAGTGGTCACGCAATCCACGATTCCATGAGGAACACTGCTGTGCGCAATTCGCTGCTGCGTTTCACCCACAAAGTAAGCCACCAGTATATCCTGTGAAGTGCTTTGAGACATCTCAACCTCATGATATGGCACTGTATCAAATGCAAGGATTATTATTACAGTATTTATGGTTAATTTTGCAAAACGCAGTGAAAAGCGCCATGCTCGGGTCCCAACCTGGTTGTTCAGCGCTTTGGGATGTCCACCCGACGTGAAAAGCGCTCTCTAAATGTAATTTTGTTATTGTTGTTGAAAAACGTTCAAAGCGCCATCAAATATATTCTTGTTATTCTCTCGCGTTTGGCTTGCAGTTTCATGTGAGTGTCTTTTCCTCTCTCCCACCCCATCCCACAGGCAAAGGGACATGACACATCACAGCACACACTGGCCTGTTTTGGGGGTGCGGGGGGGCAGCATGCCTGTGCTATCGCCCGCTCCCTGGGCATGAAAACCGTCTTCATTCACAAGTAGGTCTCAGCTTTCACTGGCTCACCCCTTCCTGTCCCCCTCTCGCTCCCGTCTGTCATCTCTCCCCCAACTGTCCCACTCCCACAACTGTTCCACTCCCATACTCTGGCTGCCCCCCCGGCTGTCCCCCACTCCCACCCGGCTGCCCCCCATCTCTGTACCTCTCTCTGTCCGTCACTCTCTGCAAGTCTCTCCCTCTCTCTGTATCCCTCCCTCTCTGCATCCCTCTCTGTGTGAGTGTCTATCTGTGCATGAGTCTGTCCCTGTGTGTGAGTGTCTGCCTGCATGTGAGTGTCTGTCTGTGTGCGAGTCTATCCCTGAATGTGAGTCTGTCCCTGTGTGTGAGTGTCTGTCTGTGTGCTTCAGGTACAGTGGGATACTCTCAGCCTATGGCATGGCTCTGGCTGACGTGGTCCATGAGTGTCAGGAGCCGTGTTCGCTGGTGTACGAGGGGGAGGCGTTTGCTGATCTGGACAGACGGATGTCTGCGCTGCAGGAGCAGTGTGTGGCTGCCCTCTTGTCACAGGGATTCCACAGGTACCGTCAGTCACCCTCACTAACCTGGCTACTTACCACACAGTCACACATTCTCAGCGCAGGAACGCGCTCTCCTTGTATCATCACAAATAATATGTTGATTGTATATTAAAATCCTTCCTGTCACTCTCCTTTGTCCTGTGTCTAACACTGGGGATCAACCTCCTGAAAGGAGGTCAGACTGGCTAATGGTCCATACCATGATTGTAGCCAGGCTGACATTGGTCTCCGGGGTTTTGTGATGTGAGCTGTTGCCCTCTTTCCGTGTGTCCCCCTCTCCGTCACGACCTTTGCTATCCCCCCACAGGTCAGACATCAGCACAGAGACCTTCTTGCACCTACGTTACGAGCGGACGGACTGCGCCCTCATGTGCTCGGCCCACGGCTTCCCGGCCACTGACCAAACCTGCCAACACGGAGACTTCCGCACTGCCTTCACCAGCAGGTTAGTGACCCTCACATCAGCAGCTCTCAGC
Organism: Hydrolagus colliei; assembly: GCA_035084275.1. Classification (NCBI taxonomy): domain Eukaryota; kingdom Metazoa; phylum Chordata; class Chondrichthyes; order Chimaeriformes; family Chimaeridae; genus Hydrolagus; species Hydrolagus colliei. The sequence continues at coordinate 19,169 of JAYJKW010000500.1, forward strand.
CCAGCGCTGGGGTGGAGGGGGAGTGGGCTGCAGGGAATGTGTACTGTGTAAAGGGTGGAGTGCGTTTGTGCAGAACAACAACAACTGGTAACAACAACAAAATACAGCGTCCTTCATGCAGGGCAGCGGCTCGGAGCCCTTAACAGTGGCGGAGTCTGACACCGAGCCGGGGGAGGGAGGAGGTGACTATAAGCGTGGTCAAAGAAGAAGGTCTTCAATCATGATCTGAAAGAGGGAGCAAGCATTGTGTACACTGTGTGTGTGTGAGTTGGGTACGCACTGTGTGTGGGTCTTTCCATTCTACAGGGTGTGTGGCTCCATATAGTCTGCTCCCTATACTCAGCGGGCTCTGGAGTCCTGTAGCTCAGTGGTTAGAGCACTCACCTTACAAGCGTGAGACCTGTGTTAAAATCCAGGCAGGTCAGGGCGAAACCTTAGGCAAGTTCCCTTACTCTGCATGCCTAATAATACTCTCTAAAGAAAACCACAATAATAAAATTGGTGATTTCAATCCACGACTGTGTGTGGGACACTGCTGTGCGCAATTGGCTCCCGCGTTTCACGCACAAATATACAGTCAATTCAGTTTACAGTATATTCTGTGAAGCGCTTTGAGACATCTAGAAGACGTGAAAAGCGCTATATCAAATACAAGGATTATTATTATTATTACTCCAGGTCGCCTGCCCCACCATCAGCCATCGGACCTTCACCCTCCACCCTTTAGAACTCCATCCAATATTCCCTTTGCCTCACCTCCTTGCTTTCCTCCTTCAAGGCTCATCTCAAGACCCTTCTCTTCTTTACATTTGGTTACTCTTCTACCCCAACCCTCCCCGCTCTCCACCCCTATTGAACCCATCCCCAGCTCAGATTCAAATCCCTGAAATGTTGAGTGCCTTGAGACGTCCCCCTGACATGACAGGCGCTTTACAAATGTGCTTTGTTTTTATTGGGTATGTGCACAGTGTGGCGGGCGGGGATTGGGGATGGGTAGACGGGAGGTAGCCAGTGTTCGGCTGTGACGTGCCCCCCATCCTCCCCTCAGGTATCTCAGTGAGTTTGGCTTCACAATCCCCGAGCGGCCCATCCTGGTGGACGATATCCGAGTGCGAGGCAGCGGCAGTGCCTGTGTTGGGGCCGAGCCCAGGCTGAGCCCCAGCGGCCAGGAGCCTCGCGTGGAAACGGTGAGTAAACCAGAGGCTGGTTCACAGAGTTCACTCCGCCAACCAGAGTTCCCTTCTTCCCTCCCACACTTTCCCTCCCTCAGGATAAGACACACAGTAAAACTCCCTCTCCACTATCTGTCCACACTCCCAGATCTGGGTTAGAGACACAGTAAAGCTCCCTCTACACTGTCCGTCCACACTCCTCACTGTGCAGGCCGCTCTGTAAATTAATTGTCTTCCATGCTGTACCCCTCTTGATTCCAGCTCGGGTGCAAACTATTGTTTTGACATGAGAGGCATTATATATGAATGTAATTTACTCTTGTTGTTGCCTTCAGGTTGTACCTTGTTACTTTGACGATGGTTACCAAGATACCACTGTGTACCTGATGGCTGACCTATCCTGCGATCACCAGATCCCCGGTCCGGCCATTATCATTGACAGCAATAGGTAGCAATAAGTGCTGTATATGTCTGTCCCTGCTCCCCTCTTCCTCGTCCACCATTAAATGTTCATGACTGAGATGGATAGATTTTTGTTAGGTATGGGTATCAAGGGATTTGGGGCAAGGGTGGGTAATTGGATTTGAGATACAGATCAGCCATGGTATGATAATAATAATCCTTGCATTTGATATAGCGGTTTTCACGTCTTCTAGACGTCTCAAAGCGCTTCACAGAATATACTGTAAAGTGAGTTGACTGTATATTTGTAGGTGAAACACGGCAGCCAATCACACACAGCAGTGTCCAACAAATAATCGTAGATTGAAATGACCAATTTATTACAGGTTTTTTTGGAGGGATTATTATTAGGTGTGTGGAGAAAGGAAACTTGCTCAACGTTTCACCCTGACCTGCCTGGATTCGAAACACAGGTCTCACACTTGTAAGGCGAGTGCTCTAACCACTGAGCCTGAGGACTCCACGAGTAATAGAAATGATGGAACAGGCTTGAGAGGCTGATTGGCCTACTTCTGTTTCTATGTCCCAACCCATTCCCTCCGATCTATGTTCCGATCCATTTACCAGAATGGCACCAGGGCTTAAGGGGTTAAATTATGAAGCAGAAACTTGGATCGTATTCCTTTGAATTTAGAAGGTAGAGGGGTGATCTGATGAGGTGTTCAAAACCATAAAGCGATTCGAAAGGGTAGCTACACAGAAACTATTTTCTTTGGTCGGGATATCCAGACAAGGGGGGCATCGGAGTCCTGTAGCTCTGTGGTTAGAGCACTCACCTTGCAAGCGAGAGACCTGGGTTTGAACCCAACCAGGGTGAAACCTTGGGCAAGTTTCCTTACTCCACGCACCTAATAATAATCTCTCAAAAAAAAATTGGTCATTTCAATCCATGACTGTTTGTGGACACTGCTGTGCGCAATTGGCTGCCGCGTTTCGCCCACAAATATACAGTCAATTCACTTTACAGTCTATTCTGTGAAGCGTTTTGAGACGTCTAGAAAATGTGAAAAGCGCTATATCAATGCAAGGATTATTATTATCATCTTAAAATTAGAACAATGCCATTTAGGACTGAAATCAGGAAGCACTTTTCCACACAAAGGGTGGTTGAAATCTGGACCTCTCTCCCTCAAAAAGGCTGTGGATGCTGGATCTATTCACATTTTCAAGACTGAGGTGGATAGATTTTTGTTCGGTCAGAATAAGGATATTCCGCAGGTCATTTCACTTACAGTATATTCTGTGAGACGCTGCAACAACATGATACGGTGCTATATCAAATGCATTATTATTGTTATTACTACTTCCAACAACTGCTCGCATTTCTATAGTGCCCCTTATGGAGAGGAAGTGTCCCAGAGTGCTTGCTGATAATATTGTTGCTACTATTATTTAGGCTTATGGAGCAAAAGTGGGTAATTCCACTCTGGAACTACATCCCACAGTCCCTTCGCCTCGCTTCCTCCCTGACCTTCAAAGCCGGTCTCAAAACCCTCCCCTTGGATCGTGTATTCTGCTGCCCTCCCAACTCTCTCCCTCCCCTCCCCCCATCCTGCCCCTCTCCCTTGCCCTGGTCCAGACCTGACTGTTCAGCGCCTTGGGACGTCCTCCCGACGTGAAATGCGCTCTGTCAATGTAATGTTGCTGTAGTTGTAATTGGAGTTGAGATGTGGTTCAGCCATGATCAAATAGAATGGCGGAACAGGCTTGAGGGGCTGAATGGCCTGTTCTTGTCCCCATATTTAACCGCCCTGCCTTCCCTCACCAGTCTGACATACTCAACACAGTCTGTTCTCCTCTGATGTTCACTCTCTCTCCCCTTCTCTCAGCACTATCTTGGTGGAGCCTGATTGTTCGGCTGTGGTGACTGCATGTGGGGATGTGAAGATCACTGTTGGGAGCGGTGTCCTCCGGTCCATCGGACCCGAGCTCGACACCGTGCAGCTGTCCATCTTTTCCCACCGCTTCATGAGCATCGCAGGTAATTGCACCTGTTCTTCACTCCAGACACATAGCGTAACAATGGCGCTAACTTCCAATGACTTTGATGTCGATGGAACGTTCAACTGGTGCAAACATCAACCAGCAAAAGTGGCATCGAAAAACATCCCATCTCTCACGCTTTCACTCTCTGACACATATCCTCTCTCTCACATGGTCTCTCTCTCTCACACCCACATCCTCTCTCTCACACGCTCTCACTCTCTCTCACATACACTCATTCACTCCCCCACCCTCTCTGTTTGTCTCCCACCCTCTCTCTTTTGGTCTCCCACTCTCTCTCTCTCTCTCTATATCTCACACCTTCTTCCCACCCAAACACCCCCCTCTCTCATGCACTCCCCTCTCTCACACGCACTCTCCCCTCTCTCACACGCACTCTCCCCTCTCTCACGCACTCCCCCTCTCTCTCACGCACTCAACCGTCTCTCTTACGTACTCACCCCTCTCACACACTGCCCGCCTCTCCCATGCACTCTCCGCCACTCTGTCACGCACTCCCCACCCACTCCTCTCTCACTCACTCCCCTCCCCCCCAACCCCTCTCATACACTCCTCCAAACTCTCACACTGTCTGTTATTCTCTCGCTCTCACTCTCTCTGTCCGGTTACAGAGCAAATGGGTCGAATCCTCCAAAGGACGGCCATCTCCACCAATATTAAGGAGCGGCTGGACTTCTCATGTGCACTGTTTGGGCCAGATGGGGGGCTGGTGTCTAATGCTCCCCACATCCCTGTACACCTGGGGGCCATGCAGGAGACTGTTCAGTTCCAGGTGGGTGTAGAGCTCGTCCGTCCGCCCGTTCGTCCGTCCGCCCGCCCGCCCGTCTGTCCCTTTCACTCTGTCTGTCTGTGGCTCTACTTCTCTGACTCTCACTTTGTGTCTCTTTCTCGCTCTCTCTCTGTCTCTGACTCAAGATCCTCCTCTTTGACCGTGCCTTCTGCTGCCCTTCCAACTCTCTCCCTCCCCTCGTAGCTCACTCCCGCCCCCTCCCCCCACGCTGCCCCTCTCCCTTGTTCGGGTCCCAACCCGACCATTCAGCGCCTTGGGACGTCCTCCCGATGTGAAAGGCGCTCTATAAATGTAATTTTGCTGTTGTGGGTTTCTCTCTCTCTCTGTCTCTCTCACTCTGTGTGCCTCTCTGTCTCTCTCATCATGTCTCTCTGTCTGTCAATTGGTCCATCACTCTCATTCTATCTCTCTGACTGACTGTCTCTGTGTGTGTGTGTGTGTCTCTCTCTCTCCCTTCTGTGATTGTGGTGTTTTATAGATCAGACATTTAGGTGATGATTTGAAGGAAGGAGACGTGATCTTGAGCAACCACCCAGAGGCTGGGGGCAGCCACCTCCCAGACCTGACTGTCATCACCCCGGTACAGAGGGGTGGGGGGCAGGGGAGGGAATGGTGGTCTCCCAGGTTAGGGCTGTGTAACCCAGTCAGACTGTGGGGTGGATCTGATTCACAGCCCTGATACACTGGGAGACCAGACCAGGGGATGGGCTGAGGATGGGGGAGGGACTGGGGGAGGGTGAGTCTGGGGGAGAGGGCAGAGGGCAGAGGGCGGGGGCTGAGAGAGATGGGGCTGGGGGAGGGTAAGGGGCTGATGCCCAGTCTCTCCCCCACACCCACCCACCCGACTGACTGACTGCTTCCCTACAGGTGTTCCACCGGGATGTCCCACGGCCTGTGTTTTTCGTGGCCAGTAGGGGGCATCATGCTGACATTGGGGGCAGTACCCCGGGCTCCATGCCCCCCCACTCCAAAACCCTGCTGGAGGAGGGGGCCGTCTTCATATCCTTCAAACTGGTGCAGGCCGGAAACTTCCAGGAACAGGGTGAGTCCAACTAAAACTGAGCAACACTGTCTGTCCACACTTCCAGGTCAGGGTTAGAGACACAGTAAAGCTCCCTCTACACTGTCCATCCACACTCCCAGGTCAGGGTGAGAGACACTGTAAAGCTCCCACTACACTGTCCGTCCACACTCCCAGATCAGGGTTAGAGACTCACTCACTCACTCACTCACTCACTCACTCACTCACTCACTCACTCACTCACTCACTCACTCACTCACTCACTCACTCACTCACTCACTCACTCACTCACTCACTCACTCACTCACTCACTCACTCACTCACTCACTCACTCACTCACTCACTCACTCACTCACTCACTCACTCACTTTTCCCACATCTGTTTATCTCAGACTCTCTTTCTCTCACATATTTACTTTCACACAGTCTCTCTCTTGGGTAGGTGTGACAGCTGCTGTTGGCACCTTTACACCGTATCTCGCTCCCTGTCTCTCAGACACTCCCTCTCACTGTCTGTCTCACTCACACTCTCACACGTTGTCTCTCACACACTTGTCTCTCACACTCGCTCTTGTTCACACTCACATATTCACACATTCTCTGTATCTGACACACTCTCACACACACACTCCGTCTCTCTCACACTCTCTCTCCCTCGCTTTCTCTGTGGTAGCTGTGACAGAGATGTTGATGGCTCCTGCACAAATTCCCGGTTGCAGTGGTTCCCGGAACCTACACGACAACCTGTCTGACCTGCGAGCGCAGGTGGCAGCCAATCAGCGTGGGATCGGGCTGGTGAGCGAGCTGATCGATGGGTACGGCCTGGACGTGGTACAGGCCTACATGGCTCACATCCAGGTGAGAGGCTCTCGCTCTTTATCCTCTGTCTATTCTCTCAGTCAGGTCACTGACTGCAGGGTGAGTAAACAGCGCTATCAAATGCAAGTTGTGTGTGTTTTGCTGATTAGGTTCCAGCTGTTACCCGAACGCACTCTCTGGGTTCCCCCAAACCTTGGTTCTTGCCAACCTGCACCTAATACTTTCCGGAATTAGGTAAGGAAATTATGTCGCTCCAGGGAGAGAGTGCGCATCCCATTCCTGAATGATAATGCCTGATAATAATCCCTCAAGAAAAAAACTAACAATAAAATTGGTCACTTCAATCCACGACTGTCTGTGGGACACTGCTGTGCCCACAAATATACAACAACAACAACTTGGATTTGGATTTATACAGCGCCCTCCATGCCAGACCGCGTCTCAGATTGCTTTCTAGAATACAGTCAATCCACTTTACAGTATATTCTGTGAAGCGCTTTGAGAGTAAAAGATGCGAAAAGTGTTATATCAAATGCAAGGATTATTATTATTATTTCAACACTCTATCTCTGGGCTTTCCACATGGAGTTGGGAGGCATGGAATTCTTGGCTTGGATACTCTTTAAGTACGGTGATGGGTTTCTGCATGTGCCAGACCCCCAGCTGACTCCAAAAAAAAAGAGGAGTTAGAGAGAGGAACTATTGTCCTTTGTCCAGGATTTAATGCCAGACAGGCAGGCCTCCGGTGGTCCTGGAGTCGAGGGTGGAAGCGGAAAGGTAGAGTTGGGCGTCATCCACATACATGTGGAAATTTATCCCACGTCTGTAGATGATGTCACCGAGGGGGAGCATGTAGAGGGTGAAGAGAAGGGGACAGAGCCCTGAGGAACACCACACGAGATGGTGCGGGGGCTGGAAGAAAAGCCGTTGGGGGTCACAAAGTGGAGAGACGGTGTGAAAGATAGGTATATTCTGTGTTTGAGACATCTCAACCATGTGATCAGGCGCTACATAAAGTGCAAGGATTATTATATTCCACTTGTGGCTTCATAAACAGGGTGACAATTTATATTTTGAATCACCTCCCCACCCCCCTCTCTCTTCCCACCCCCCCCCACCCATCCCCAGAATAATGCCGAGGTGGCGGTGAAGGAGATGCTCAAGGCTTTCGCCCGGACTCACCGTGAGAGTACAGGAACGCTCAGGGTGGGGGCTAAGGATTACATGGATGATGGGACCCCAATCAATCTGCAAGTCACCATCAATGAGGAAGAGGTGATCTCTGTCTGTGTGAGGGCACACTGTGACTCACTCACTCCTTCCTCTCACACTCACTCAGTCCCTCCTCACACTCACTCACTCGCTCCCTCCTTCTCACACTCGCTCACTCCTTCCTTCTCACACTCACTCGCTCCCTCCTTCTCACACTCACTCGCTCCTCACACTTGCTCACTTCTCACACTCGCTCACTCCTTCTCACACTCACTCGCTCTTCTCACACTCACTCGCTCGCTCCTCACATTCACTCGCTCGCTCCTTCTCACATTCACTCGCTCCTTCTCACACTCACTCGCTGCTCTCACACTCACTCGCTCCTCTCACACTCACTCGCTCCTCACACTTGCTCACTTCTCACACTCGCTCACTCCTCACACTCACTCACTCGCTCTTCTCACACTCACTCGCTCGCTCCTTCTCATACTCGCTCGCTCCTCACTCACTCGCTCGCTCCTTCTCACATTCACTCGCTCCTTCTCACACTCACTCGCTGCTCTCACACTCACTCGCTCTCTCCTCTCACACTCACTCGCTCTCTCCTCTCACACTGATTCACTCCCCCCTTCTCACACTCACTCGCTCCCTCCTCACACTCACTCGCTCCCTCCTCACACTCACTCACTCCTCTCACTCACTCGCTCGCTCCTCTCACACTCACTCGCTCTCTCCTCTCACACTCACTCGCTCGTTCCTCTCACACTCACTCGCTCCTCTCACACTCACTCGCTCCCTCCTCTCCCACTCACTCGTTCCCTCCTTCTAACACTCACTCACACCCTCCTCAGACTCACTCTTGCACACTCACTGACTTCTTTCATACTCCTCGCACACTTGTTCGCTCCCTCTCCTTTCTCATGACTATTCTGTCTGCCTGTGTGTGTGTGTGTGCGCATGTGGGCAGCTTTCTTCCCTTAATGTCACTCTCCTTTACAGTCTTCTCTTACAGTCTCTCTGAGGCTCTCCCACACTCTCTCCTTCTCGCTTTCTGGTTCTCACATACTTCCCACACCACCCCATTCCCCACCCACATTCTGTGTCTTATTGTTTGTGACTCTCTCTCTGTCCCACACACTCACACACAACAACAAAATTACATTTATAGAGCACCTTTCACGTCGGGAGGATGTCCCAAGGCGCTGAACAGTTAGGACGGGACCCAAGCAAAGGAGAGGGGCAAGGTTGGTGGGAGGGATGGGAGAGAATTAGGAGGAGAGTGAGAGAGTTGGGAGGGTAGCAGAAGGTACGGGCGAAGAGGAGGGTCTTGAGACCGGCTTTGAAGGAGGCAAGGGAGAAAGTGAAGTGAATGGACTGTGTGATGGAGCTACAGAGAGTGGGGGCAGAGAGGCTGAAAGCCCGTTCGAGGATGAGGATCTTGAATTTGATCCTCTGGGGGATGGGGAGCCAATGGAGCCGGGCAAGGGTGGGAGTGATGTGGTCGCACGCGCGCACACACACACACACTCTCCTTCTCTCTCACAGATAGACACACACACATTGTCTCCCACACTCTCTCACACTCTCTCCCCTTTCTCAGGGGACGGCTGTGTTTGATTTTCGTGGCTCAGGCCCTGAGGTGTTTGGTAACTGTAATGCACCTCGTGCCATCACCCTCTCTGCTCTCATCTATTGCCTCCGCTGCATGGTGGGGCAGGACATCCCTCTCAACCAGGTCAGTGAGTGTGGCATGGGAGCCAGAGCGCATGTGGGTTTCTCTCTGTGAACCAGTCTGTATGTGAGTGTGTCTGCAAGCAAGAATTTGTGTTTGAGTGAGTGTGCAAATGTGGGAATGAGTGTATGTGTATGTATGTGAGGGACTGAGGAAGTGAGGGTGTGTGTGAGCATGTGAATTGGGGTGTGCGTGTCCGATTGTGTGTGAGTATAACGGTGTGTGGGAGTCAGAGTGCAGGGTGACTGAGTGAGCTTGTGAGTATGTGTGTGAGGGTGGGGGTGGGTGAGGGAGGTGGGACAGGGAGGGGGCGAGCGAGTATGTGAGTGGGCAAGCGTGAGGGGAGTGGGTGAGTGCGAGGGAGCGGGTGACTGCGAAGGAGTGGGGGAGGATGAGGGAGTGGGTGAGTGGTTGAGCTAGTGTAAAGCTATCATTATGTCTGTGACCCTTGCCCTCTGATCTCTGGTGTCCGCAGGGCTGCCTGGCTCCGATCCAGGTCCTGATCTCACAAGGCTCCATCCTGGACCCATCCCCAGAGGCTGCGGTGGTCGGGGGTAATGTGTTGACGTCACAGCGGCTGGTGGACGTCATATTCAAGGCCTTCACTGTGTGCGCAGCCTCCCAGGTCAGATGCTTCGGCCTCTGCCCTCCGCTGACCCCCTCCTCCCCCCTCTGCCCTCCACCAACCCCCTCCTCCCCCCTCTGCCCTCCGCCTACTCCCTTCCCCCTCTGCGCGCTCCACCCCACACCAAACTCCTCTCCCCCTCCACGCCCCCCACTCCGCGCTCCTTCAACCCCGGCTGACCCACTCTGCCCCCCACCCCCCTTCACCCCCTGCTGACTCCCTCATCCCCCACTACCCTCCACTGACCCTCCCTTCCCTCCCCCACCCCCCGCTGACCCTCTCCCCCGCTGTTGCAGGGCTGTATGAATAACGTGACCTTTGGTAACGAGCGGGTGGGTTACTATGAGACGGTGGCGGGTGGAGCTGGAGCAGGGCCAGGCTGGCATGGCCGGAGCGGGATCCACACACACATGACCAACACCCGCATCACAGACCCCGAGATCCTGGAGAAAAGGTGAGAGACAAGAGCAGGAAGAAGGCCCTGACCGCAGCCTCACGCACTTTGAAAAGAGTAGATGTTCGAAGTTATTGTTGTAGATCAATTTCTGTTAGGAAATAATATCTCAGGATACAGTATCTAGTTTGGGACACAACATCAGTGATTGCCAGGATGGTGCAAGTCAAATTAGACGGACCTTGGTCTTCTTTCATCTAGCAGCAGCCACAACAACTTGGAATTATATAGCGCCCTCCACGCCAGTCGGCGTCTCAGAGCGCTTCACAATAACGGATCCTGGGGCCGAGCCAGAGGGAGGGGAAAAAAGGTGACCGAAAGCGCAGTCGAAAAAAAAAATCTTTAGGCACGACCTGAAAATAGAAAAGGAGGGGGCGAGGCAAAGGGAGTGAGGAAGACAGTTGCAAAGGCTCGGGGCGTAGTGGCTGAAGGCACAGCCTCCTACGGTGGAGCGGAGGATTCGGGGGACAAGGAGGAGGCCAGACCTAAAAAATTACATTTATAGAGAGCCTTTCTTGTCTGGAGGACGTAAGAATGTAAGAATTAATTAATGTTTAATTACAATGACATATTTTATTACAATTCTTATGTTGTTAAGTCAGAGGCCCCAAACTCCACTCAGACTCAAGAGAGGTGAGAATTGCTATCTCCAATTAAAATTGTTATCTCCAATTGTTTTCTAATTTTCTTCCCCCGTGTGTGTACGCCTCTCTGTCCCTGGCCTGGCCTCTACCCTGGCTTGGTCTCTGACCCAGCCTGGCCTCTCTAACTTTGGCCTGGCCCCTGGTCTGGTCTCTCTAACTCTGGCCTGGTCTCTCTGACCCTGGCCTGGCCTCTATTCATTGGAGTGTGGATCCTCTGTAGGTTCAGGACGCTAACCTGCATAAATGCTGTTGTTGTATTGGTTTGCCCACTGGTAGCTGCCTAGGTGGCCATTGCTCACATGCGATCCGTGTCAATCACACACACAGCCAGTAGAAAGTGCTGTAGAGTGACCAGGAGCAGGTATCTTGGTGGTCTGTCTCCCTACCTCTCTAACCTCTTCTCGCCTCACAGCAGTAATCCGTTGCCTCTGCTCTACTGGATCTGGACTCCTCACTTGTCTCCCGAATCCTCTGCTCCACCATTGATGGCTGTGCTTTCAGCCACTAAGCCCCAAATTTTGGAACTCCCTCCCTCAACCCCTTTGTTTCGCCCCCTCTTTTCCCATCTTCAGGTTGTGCCTGAAGACCTTCCTCCTCTACTGCACTTACGGTCACCTTCCCCCTCCCCTGGCTCGGCCTCAGGCTCCGCTATTGTTCAACACTCTGAGATGCATCCCGGCCTGGAGGGCGATATATAAATGCAAATTGTTGTTATTTGATGCATTCCATTGATACTTAGACGAGTGTGCATGCACACATAAATACATGCATAAATACATAGAGCTGCAGATGTATAACAATCCATTCATTTGATGCTGTGCTTATCACGTCAAAACCATTTTTCCTCTCGAGGCAGGTGTGTATTCATCAGCAGACGAATGTGACAGCAAATTGAATGCCTTATCGTATCCTAATAATGCTTCAAAAGATTTTACTGTAAAGCGCATTGACCGTTTATTCATAAGCGAATGCAGAAGCCACTTCATGCACAGCGATGTCCCACAAACAGGCATGAAGTGAGGGAGTTTTTTTTAATCTCGGAGGATTGTTGGCCAGGACCCCGGGAGAGAAAAGCTGCCTTTTTCCACCCCACCAAGTAGTACCATAGGAATCTATAATGTCCGCCTGAACAGGCACAGACGGGACCTCAGTTTAACATTTTACAGAACTCTAACCCTTCCCGAAGACCTTCCTCATCGACCGTGCTAAGGTCACCCTCCCCCCTAGCTTGGCGCCGTATTCCGCCACTGTCAAGCACTCTGGGATGCTATACTGTGAGAGGGGCATTATGTAACTGTATGTTACTGTTGACGAACGGGTCCTTGCCTAACTGTTGTCTCTGGCCTGTGATGTCAGGTATCCTGTTGTGCTGAGGAGGTTTGAGCTAAGCCCAGGCTCCGGGGGTCAGGGAGTGTTCTGCGGTGGGGATGGTGTGATCCGGGAGCTGCTGTTCCGGGAGAAGGTGGTCCTCTCCGTGCTGACAGAACGCCGAAGCTTTCGTCCCTACGGCATGCACGGTAACACTGACATCATACAAGGGGGTCCGGGACTCGGGCTGGGGTTTTCGCGGCCTGTACTTGGGTGGTCTGCGGCTGGTCGAATGGTTTGTGATAAGCGTGTGGGGGCGCGGGACGGGAATGTAGCTACCAGTGTTGTTTATGGCCAAGGCATGGGGTATTGTGGCGATAACCGGGGTGGGGTGGATTTGTTTGTGGTTATCTCAGCAGCCACACCCTATCTTTGTATGTTTTCCCCCATTTCCCTTTTTTCCATCCCAACGCCCCCTCTCTCTGCCTTCCTACGCTCCTTCTTTCTTTGTCCCTTCTTTCTCTGTCCCTCTCCTCTCTTTCTCCCTCCTCTCTTTCTCCCTTTCTGGGTTGAGAGGGGGGTGGGGGAATGGGGGGGACCAACCCTAATGACTTGTCTAATGTTTGCAGGGGGAGAGCCAGGAGCCCCAGGACTGAACCTGTTGGTTTGTGAAGACGGAAGAATCATAAACCTTGGAGCAAAAACATCAATACCACTTAAACCAGGGGTGAGGAACACACTCTTCTCCCGCCCCATCCCATCCCATGTTCCCCATCCATGTCCAACTTCCCCCTCCTCCCCTGCCTTCCCAATTACATCTGGCTACCCTCCGGCCACAGTCCGCTGCCTTCCAACTCTGCATTCTCCACATTCAAGCACCCCTGCATCCCCCTCCTCCACCCTTCCTCTTGAGAATTGGCAGTGATTTCTTCTTTCTCATTCACTCTGTCCCTCCCTCCATGGACCCCACTCCTAACTCTGTTCCCTCCCTCTCTCTCCAATCCTCTGCCCATTTTCACTCTTCTCCCTCCCTACCCCCTCTCCCCCGTCCCCCCTTTCCCTCCCTACCCCCTCTCTCCCTACACCCCTTCTCTCCCTACACTCCTTCTCTGCCTACACCGCTTCTCTCTCAGGACATGTTCCAACTGCGGACCCCTGGTGGGGGCGGATGGAAAGCGAAGGATCAGGAGACCCCGGATGACTGGACCCAACATAGCGTGAGGAAATGGCGATCGGAGCGTGGAATCAATGAGAGGGGCAGCGTGTTTGAGTACAGACGGGCCCAGGAGGCTGTGTGATCAATCACCAGCTCAGTCTTAACTCCTGTCTCATCCCACGCAATGGCTGGTCTCCTTCATGTCATCTGACTTGGCTGAAACTCAAAATACACAATGATACAATGTAGAACACTTCACCACATGCGATTTTGATCATTATTACACAGAGCACATAATGGGATTAGAGTAGAGAGCTGGGGAGCCAGCACCAACACAGACACAGTGAGGAGAGAGCAGGGAATGGGATAAGAGAACTCCAGTGGTGAGAGAGCACCAGCACAGATGTGTCAGACAAAGAGCACAGAATGGAATTAGAGAGCTCCAGTGGGGGAGCAAGCACCAGCACAGACACGATGAGGAGAGATCAGGGAATGGGATTAGAGAGCTCCAATAGGGACCGAGCACCAGCACAGACACTGGGGAAAGAGCACAGGAATGGGATTAGAGTCGAGAGGACTAGAACAAGTGTGTCTTTGGGAAGATGATCAGCAATTGGTTGGAGAGTTGGCCTATGGGAATGAACTGAGGCTGAGGTTTGTTGACACTCCAAAGCTCCCAATAAAGGCTTTTATTCCAATTAACAAGGCTGATATAATAATCAATTGGTTAATAACCACCTGAACAGGGAGACATGACAATGGTTTAGCATTTCAAGAATGGCGCCACTGACATTGCAGCTCTCTCCCCCCACCAGTCCCGCACCAGGCTGTGAGCTCAAAATACTGAACGCACAACCTTCATATCATGATGTCCCCTTCCATCCTGCAGTCTCCAGCTGTGCAATTGGCATGCAGGTCTACCACTTTCCTACTTGCCGAGTAGGAAACAGCAAAATTACACTTGTATAACACCTTTCATGTCAGGAGAATGTCCCAAGGAACTGGACAGTCACTGTTTCAGACCTGAGCTGGGGGCGGGAGAGGGAAGGAGTGGGATTGGAAGTTGCCGATGGGGGCCCATTGAGGAGGAGAGTCTTGAGGTGGGACTTGAAGGAAGCCCGGGAGGAGGCGAGGCGGAGGGACAGCGGGATGGAGTTCCAGAGGTTGGGGGCAGAGTGACTAAGAACCTCGCCCGCCAATGGTGGGGTGGGTGGGACATGGAGCAGGTTAAGAGCCTGCTGAGGGGGCGGGCAGGTTGATAAGGGGTTAGAAGGTGACGGATGTAGGTTGGGGCGAGGTTGTGGAGGGCTTTGAATATGAGGACCAGGATTTTGAATTGTATCCTCTGGATGATGTGGAGCCAATGGAGTCGGGTGAGGATGGGGGAAGACGGGGTCATGGAGTTTTGAACGGTAGAGGACATGGGCTGCAAAGTTATGGATCATCTGCAACCTGTGGAGGGAGGAATTGGGAAGGCCAACAAACAGGACATTTGCATAGTCGATTCCCATTTATTTTATGTCCTTCACACGGGGTAGTGTCTCAGAGCACTGAATCATTGTGGCGTCTCCTGCGGCCCGAGTCCTCTACCTGACTCCAAGCTCCGGGACCCCACCTCCCCCGTCTTCGCCCGACTCCATTGGCTCGCCCCCCCCCCCCCCCCCCCCTATCATCACCCCCCCCCCCCCCCCACCATCACCCCCCCCCCCCCATCATCATCCCCCCCCCCCCCCCCATCACCCCCCCCCCCCATCACCCCCCCCCCCCCCCCACCATCACCCCCCCCCCATCACCCCCCCCCCCCCCATCACCCCCA
>JAYJKW010000127.1:0-34203 GCA_035084275.1 Hydrolagus colliei
TCCCCCCCTCCTCCATTACTGGAATATTACAATAGAAAGATGTTTACGTGGGGGTAAAATTGCTAGAAAATCTGAAATAAGAGTAGAAAATGCTGTAAATATATCACTGGGGGGAGTGGGGTGGGGGGGGGGGGTTATATATATATGTATGTGTATATAATATTATAAATCTTACTGAGGTCAGAAAGAAAAGTGATAATAACTTTTTTGCACAGTTTCCAAGCTGTACATTGGTACCATTTTTCTGCCTTCACTTCTTATTTTAAAGTCGCTGACTCTCTTATCCCGTCTTGTCTTGTTCATCCGTCTCTCGCTCGGTCCGTCTGATCTCTTTGCACTTTGTATGTCGCCCAGGCGGGGGGACGGCAGCTTGCCACAATTATGCATTCTTTCGACCAGAACGACAAAATTACACATGTACAGCGCCTTCACGTCAGGGGCGCGACGTAAAGGAAGTCAAGTGCATGTCCCTGCCCCCCCCCTCCCCCTGCCCCCCCCCTCCCCCTGCCCCCCCCCTCCCCCTGCCCCCCCCTCCCCCTGCCCCCCCCCCTCCCCCTGCCCCCCCCCCTCCCCCTGCCCCCCCCCTCCCCCTGCCCCCTGCCCCTCCCCCTGCCCCCCCCCCCTCCCCTTTTGCTGAAGCTTTCAAAGGCATTAGTTTTATCATTGAAGGCAATAAATTTTATTAAATGCCTCGTAATCTATCCTCGCCCCCGTGTGTCTGTGGCGTATCCTTGGCCTGGTTTACATGGGGGAGGGGGGCAGGGAGGGATTTTTGTCCTTGTGGCAAGTTGTATTGATGACTAAAGCTAGTCAGAATCTGATGATCAACATGACCTGAGCGTTGCTTTCACAGATAGTTTTTGTTGAAGTATCTGAATGTCTGCTGTTCTGGCCACTGTTTATCTGGTACTAGGTCTGTCCAAGTTAGTTTTGCTTTATGTATTTTTTTACATATATAAATATATATATACACATGTACACACAGGGAGGACCATTCAGCCCCTTGAATCCGTTTCTCTAAGATCATGGCTGGTCTATACCTCAACTCCAATTACCCTACCCGCCTTTGCCCCTTGACCCTTCAATACCCTGACTTGACAAATATCTTATTCACCTTAGTTTGAAAATTTGAATTTTTAATTTATATTTATAATTTATAGCTGTCCGCTGCACTAAGTTTCTCGTTCTGTAATTGGAATATTCAAATATGATACGATTGCGAAAGTTTGTGGATGGATTTATGTATTTTTTTAAAAAAGAGAATTAAATTGATTGTTGATTATGTATAATAAAAGGGTGGGGGATGGGTACGTAAAAGATGATAGGGTTGGGGGAGAGAGAGAGAGAAATCAATTCTATTAAAGATGAGAGGAGAGAGCTCCACTGGGGGAGCTAGCCTAGGACAGGGTGTGGTAGCAAAATGGCTTCTGTGGTGAATTTTATTTTAAAAATTACTTGAAACTAAGAGACATAGGAGAGAAAGTGGGTGACTTAACACAACATATTTTGATACAGAGAGAGAGATGAGGGGGTGGGATGAAGTATTTATAGTCTCATCCCACTTGCTATTAGGTATGAATTGATGTTGCAAAGCTGGCTATAATTTGCAGTGTTCCTGAGAGAGCCTGATGGGGAGGAACGTAGGAGAGGGTACTGTGAGAAGTGGAGTATCACGGTGGTTTGAAGTTGGAGTTGAGGCAAATTGTTGGAGCAAGAAGAGAAAGCTTCGCTCTGCGTTTAGACACTACCTAGAGACACTACCCTGCTTGGAGGGTGCTACATAAGTGCAAGTTGTGGTTGTTGATTAGGTTTGTTGGCAGCTGATGCTGTGTAAGGGCTCTTAATAATAATAATAATCCTTGCATTTGATATCGCGGCTTTTCCCATCTTATCGACGTCTCAAAGCGCTTCACAGAATGTACTGTTTAAGTGGATTGACTGTATATTTGTGGGCGAAACGTGGCACTCAATTGCGCACAGCAGTGTCTCCCAAAAGACACGGGAAAAAGTTCCAATTAACAACTGCCACCTGTCTTTCATCATAATCTGCATTTTGGATAATAACTTGCGCTTGCATTAGCGCCTCTCACGTGGCTTAAACGCCTCCCAAATGATACCACGTGAAAACTGAATGAGGGTTGGGGCAGAGCGCGGGCGAGTGATAGTAGATATGTAGATCACTGGCTGGCGTGTGGACAGGTAACATTCTACTTGATTTAAACACAAGTGCCGTTCTCTAATTCAACCTGACTGTCAGCAGATGGTTCAGCGAGGGATATGGGATTGATGAGACGGATTTGTTATTTTTCCTCGTGTCCCAATTGAGCACACAGAGGCTGTGTTTACTGGGCAACCACATCTGATTTTATATATATGTGTGTGTGTATATATATATATATATGTATATTACCTTTGGTCTCGCAATTTCGAGGCTGCAAAAGATGTGTTTGCTGCATGTTTTTCTTCTCCAACCAGAAATGAGTAGGCCATTCGGAAGGGTGGAGGACAGGAAGGAAGGGGGTAATGTACGGGTAGGGTAGGGTAGGGGGGTGGCCAAAGCTGGTAGAAGAGGAAGGTCTTGATAAGGCCTTGAAGGAGGCAAGGGTTGGGATGAGGCAGTATGATGGAGTTCCAAAGATGTGGGGGGAGGAGGTGTGGAGGAGGGGACAGAAAGGCTGGGGGGGGAATTCAGTTGGTTATGAGGTACAATATTATACAGAGTTTTTATGGGGTGGGGGCTGCAATTCTTTAAGCATTTGGTTTCTTTGAATAAATAATTGGTGGGGGGGAACAGACAGACAGATTACATCGACTTCTTCCAATTTTGTACAGTGTGTTCTTGTATTCCTCGGTGAAAGTCCGTTTGTAGTCCTCAGTGTCCCCATCTTTGTCAAGTGCTTTGTGGTGTTCTGTAAATGCAAATTGTTCTGAGCTTGAATCCGACTGCTTACCGTCGAGGGGTGTCTGTCATGTCAAATACATTATTCGTGTCAAATACATTATTTGTCTTCACTTTATCTGTATGCCTTGGGAACTTCAGTCAGATATCCTTTTAAGGCTTTCCTGTAACCTAAAGGGTTGCATCGGTTGTGTTACAAACTGACTTGTTTTTCGTTTTATAATTCATCTCCTCCAATGAATTGGAGGAGACGAATTGTGCTTATTGAGTTTTCATGGTGTTTTGGACACTCGCTAGATGTGGCTGCTAATGATCCTTGCATGCGGTGTAGCGCCTTATCACATTGTCGACACGTCAGCGCCCTGGGACGTCCTCCCAACATGAAAGGCGCTCTATAAATGTCATTTTGTTTGTTTTTCTCTTAAAGCTCTTCACAGCATATACAGCAAAGCGAGGACTTGGGAACTGTGTGTCTTGTAATGGGCAATAGTTCCCACTTTTCTATGTGAAAAGGGGAAAAAAAATTATCGTGGCAAATGTTATACAGAAAAAGCCCGTTTATCCGGCACCCGATCAACCGTAACTTCCGTATAACCGGTATTGCAAAAAATAAGGTCCGCATTCGATTAACCAGAATTTATCCGAAAAAATGCATGTATAAAAATATATACTTTTTTTTTGCGTTTTTGGCTGAATATCCGGCACAAGTCTTTAATACGGCACTGGCCGGCTCGGTCCCGGATCCGCTACTGTGAAGCGCTCTGAGACGCCGCCTGGCGTGGAGGGCGCTATATAAATCAAAGTTGTTGTTGTTGTGGCCAGGTCCCGAGGGTGCCAGATAAACAGGCTTTTACTGTATATATATTTTTGAAAAACCTGCATTTGATATAACACCTTCTCACATCTTTGAGGCGTCTCAAAGCGCTTCAAAGTAAACACTGTAAAGTGAGTTAACTGTATATTTGATGTTGGATGTACTGTCCGTGAATTTTGTGTGAATTAGCATGGTTACATTGATTGCGTTTGTCTATAGTGGGAAATTGACTTGTTGGATCGACTAAGAGCGTACAGTGTGGGGTCCATGTTTCAGTGTTGCTGTTTGCGATGTTTCATTAACTTGTGTCACTGTGCCCAATGTTCAATCCGTTTTAAATCTCTTACCTGGGATTGATTACTCTCTGTGGGTAGCTTTGTTGCTTCATCCTAGTGACCTGACTGATGACAGCAAAGTACTTTCCTCATTGATTTTTTTTTGAGGGATGCGTTTTTTGCTGAGGAGCAAAGGCCGGACTTTGCTGATCTCCAAACCAGCTGCTTGATTGTTTTTCCACACTGTTCTTGAAAAGACTATTTTCTAGATATTGTTAACCTTATGGCTATGGCTTGTTCCAGGTCAGCACCAGCCCGCTAGTTTAATCAATCTCTATGTCGGTATAAGCTGTGAATCGGATTGTGCTCAATTGATACCATTACGAAATTTTAAGAAGGACAATGGAGAAAAAGCTATTTTCCCCCATCAATTATATGTTGTCATGTGGTGTCCCGTTATTCCAGATGTTCTGCGGTGTGAAGGGCGCTATAAATATCAGTGCTCCACGGCGTTCCTCATCACTCTTCCCTCTTACGTCTAACTTGAGCAATCTAAGAAGCATTTTTAGCTGACTGTGTAATAATAATGACGGGAAGCCATTTCTAGCCAGTGATGTCACTTCGTTTATACACACCCCTGACCTTGTATTTCACCCACAAAACACACAGTCAATTCACTTTACATTATATTCTGAGAAGAGCTTTGCAACGTCTCGAAGTGGTGATGAAGCGTTGCATAAAGGCACAGATTATGATTTATTCCAGCGCTCGATCTCAGTGTGCCAGCCAGATGCACAATCAATACTGCCCCACATTGATTTTTTTCTGTTTTATATTTTAAAGTAAAAGCAATGTTTCACACGGCCACAGACAATACAATTTCACGACTATCTGCAATCCCAACAAGATAAAGGGCTCCAATTCTCTTTAAAAAAAGAATTATCTGAAATCTCAAACCTCAGTCACCCACGACTATAATAATAATACTAATCCTTGCATTCGATACAGTGCCTTTTGAGGTCTTTGAAGCATCTCGATAGTGCTTCACATAGCATACTGTCAAGTGAATTAACCATATTTGTGGAGCTCCTATAGCTCACTGGTTAGAACATTTGCCTTAGAAGCGTGAGACCTGTGTTTGAATCCAGCAGATCAGGGGGAAACCTTGGGTAAGTTTCCTTACTCCACACACATGCCTAATAATAATCCCTCCAAAAATATTTATAAAATTGGTCATTCTATCCATGATTGTTTGTGAAGGACACTGCTGTGCACAATTGGCTGCCGTGTTTCCCACAAAATATACAGTTAATTCACTTTTCAGTATATTCTGTGAAGCTCTTTGAGCTGTCCAGAAAACGTGAAAAGCGCTATATCAAATGCGAGGATTATTATTATTACATATGTTGTGGGTTGCCAATTGCGCACTAGCAGTGGTCCCCACAAAACATGGCCTAAAGCAAAATTTAGAAACATTGTTAGTGTCTCTTGAGTTTACTCATGCCTTCCAAAATTTCAATGTGACCTTGTGTTATCTAAGCCTGTGTGAATTGGGTGCGAGCGAGACTGATCGCCCCTTCCAACGAGCCAGCACAGGTACGATGGGCAGAATGGACCCCCTTTCTATGAAACAAAACCCATTGATAAATTCTAAAAATGTATTTGTATTCAATACAAACTCAGGCTGAACATTTGCTGTAGTATCTCTTACCCGCCTAATTGTACATTTGAGGTCTGATTTCACAACGTGTAGTGTGGGTTACCCCAATTATTGGGTGTTTCCCCCTCCCCCCCCCCCCCCCCCCCATTGTAGGGAATTTCTCACAAATATGGCTGAGATTGCAGCGAATTGCCTTCTCTTTCCTTTTGGGTGGTCTGAATTCAACTTCTAATCAGGGCTGTGGTCAAATGTCATTATCTTCCCTTCCCGTCTCGCAAACCATGCTTTATTATTGCACTCCTTGTCGACGTCCTCCATCTCAGCAAAATTGCAATCTTTGCGATCATCGCGATCAAGAGTTTTACGGGCAGCAAAAACGGGGCGCTGCCTCTTACAGACCACATCTGCTCGCAATAAGTCACATCTGTACACTCGCAAACGAATAATGTCGGAGGGGGGGAGGGGGGTGCATGCGAGGTGGGGGGAAGAAGGAGGGAGGTGTGGGTGCAGGGATTGAGTAGGGTGCGAGTTTTATTCGCTGGTGCTAGTGACTGTAATGAAAGCTGTCAGCTTTTTGACTGTGACGATTAAACTATTGTGCAAAAGTCTAGGACTTTCCTGAATGCCCCTTCACTAATGTGCTAACGCTTTTGCTTCGATTGTGAGAGCGAGTTCCTTTGGAAAGCTTTCTTTTCACATGCTTTCAAGTGAAAGCATTTTTTAAAAAAAATTGTTTCTTAAAACCTCCCCCCTCCTCCTTCCCCCCCCCTCCGCCCCGTTAATTAGCTGAGACCCTGCCTGGAGAGAAGTATGGAGGTGAAAGACATGTAGAGGTGACGTGAGACATCGCTTACTACAAGGTCTTCTACTGACTCGCTCCTTTGTGATGCTACAAAGCACATTGTTACAGCACCACAGGCTGAAACCTTTTCCTCTCATCTCTCTCACATGCTCGCTCTCTTTCTTTCTCTCTCTCTCTCTCTCTCTCTCTTGTTCTACCCCGCTCTTGTGGCTTGGCTATTGAGGTTGAGGTGATTGTGTTTATTCACAATAAAATGTACGATGTACAAGAGTGGAAGCTTCACTGGTAAAGGCAAGCGCAGTAAGTGGAGCGGAGCAGACAGACAAAAGCTCTCTCAAAGGGAAGTGTGGTATGCAGTCAACAACCAGAAGCAAACTGTTTGAATTTCTCGCTCATGGTTTTGTAAGTGTGCGTTTTATTATTTCTCTAAGTAAAATGTTACTTTCTTTTAAAAAAAAATATATATTTTGCAACCAAAAAAATATCTGTTTAAAAAAAAATTTTTTAGCAGCCCCTCGGCATTAAATAAGATACCGGTAAGCTCTTTTCCTTTAACACACGATTGACGCTGTATGTGTGTAAGTTGCCTTGAAATTCACAAGAGTATTTTATAGGATCCGCATGCTTTTAAAGAGGAGATTTTGAGCTCAGTCCGGTCGGTCAGTCTGTCAGTCAATCAGGATTTTTTTCCTAGTCGATGAATTTTTCTGTGCTCCTTAGGGAAAAAAAAAACAGCTAGCTTGCTATCTATGTTTGTCTCGTGTCGAAGGGACGTACGGTAAATTACTCGCGATCTGCAGGGCGCTGCACACAGTGACTGCATGCAGCAAGTTGCCTTGATTTCCAATGAATTCTCTCAACTGGAATTCCTTGCTACAATTATTTTTTTTCAGGCATTTTTTCTCTCCCTGATTTTGATTCTATTTGAGGTGTTGGCTGGCGGCAGAAGTAGGTATGTTTGCAGAGGTGTAGGTGGGTGTGTGAAGCACTCGTTTGTTCCCACTCCTGACAGCCAGAAGCCAGCTCGATCTGCTGACTTCATCTTTTCGCGTCCTTGCCGGCTGGAATCAAATTTAAGGTTAAATCATTCCTCGTTGTTGACTTAGCACTGGCAGGTTTGGCCTTACGGTTGTGAATATTGTGAAGCGTTTGTAATGACAGGCTGTAATAATTCTGTCTCCTACATTTTGTATCTCTCATCTTTTTGGTAATGGGAGGGGGAGAAAATAACTGCAGAATCCTACAGCAGCGAGAGAAAGAGGCTGACTGATGGTGACTGATTCTCCCGTGGATGTGTGTGTGTGTATCTCTCTCTCTCTCTCCACTGTTCTGTTAGCAGAGAGGCAGGCAGGCTGGGAGGAGTGAATGGGGAAAAGATCTCCAGCTACTCTTTGGCAGGCCTCCAATCTGAGCAGATTGGCTTATTTCGACTTGTTCCACCCGTGATTGAGGAGGATTCTATTAATAAAATGGAGATTCGAGGGTTAATTTTGAAACACTAAGATTGCATCCATTTATATATACACACACTCTCACACACACACACTCAAACCCATACACGGAGACGCACAGACACACGATCCGCGCACGCACACACACACATTCACTCCTCACACATATATACACACACACTCATCATCACTGTGTTTTCTCAGGTTAAGTCACGTTATCTCCTCTCAGCTCCCAGCATCTGCCTGCAGGTGTGGGATCGCTAAGATTTCAGCTCGTTCACATTATCGTCAAGAATTTTTATCATTGTGGGGGCGGGAGGGGGGATGTTTACAGACCCTGTTTGAGGAAATGCTGTGAATACCATACTCACTGATGAACCCCTGTTCTTGCCTGGCTTCACTGGCGCCCTATCCCTCAGACAACCAAGTACAAACCCCTTATTCTTTCTCACCTTCAAAGCCCTCCACAGTCTGGCGGCCCTCTCTGACCTCCTAACCGCATATCAGCCAGTTAGCTCCCTCCGCTCGGCGGACACCGGCCTGCTTCAGGTCTCACACACTCCCCTCCCCACCATTGGGGAGATCGGGCACTCAACATTGCTGCCTCACACTCTGAAAGTCTACCCCTCAATCCCTCCGTCTCACGCCCTCTCTTGCCTCCTTTTCATGCCATCTAAAGACCTTGCCCTTTGACCATGCCTTCGGTCACTTTCCAACTTGGATCCAAAAACCTCTGATTTTTGCGCAACCTAGGCGTCAGGTTCGACCCCCAACTGGTCCCCCCGCATCCGGTCCCTCACCAACAACACTTTCTTCCACCTCCGATGGATCGCCTGTCTCTGGCAATATCTTGCCCCAAAAGCCACTGAAACCCTGGTCCATGCCTTTGTCATGCCATGCGTTTGTCTATTCCAGTGCCTTCCTCGCTGGTCTCCCCTCCACCACAATCCATAAAATACAACTCATTCAAAACTCTGCCACCCGCATTCTCACCCGCACCAAACTGGAATTCCCTTCCTCACTCCCTTTGCCTCGCTCCCTCTCTTCCCAGTTTCAGGTCTCAGCTAAAGTCCTTTCTCTTTGACCGCGCCTTTGGTCACCTTTCTACCCCCCGCCCCTGCCTCGGTCCCGGGATCTGTTGTGATGAAGCGCTCTGAGACGCCATCCGGCGAGGATCGCGCTATATAAATCAATGTTGTTGTTGTTGATTGTCAGTGCCTGGGATGTCTTTCTGACGTGAAGGGCACTGTCTACACACGTGTCATTTGTTTGTTGTTGCTGTGGTTGGCATCGTCGTGTGGCTCATTTGTGTTTTCTCGCCTTGTACCGACAGCGCCCGGGAATGCCCCCTGGCAGCCGGATGCCACCTCAGGGGGCTTCCATGGGACCCCCAGGCCCTTCGTACGGTGGGAGCCCGGCGGTCAGGCCGGGAATGCCTCAATCCATGATGGACCAGTCTCGCAAGCGGCCAGCGCCTCAACAGATCCAACAAGCCCAGCAGCAAGCAGCTCAAAACCGCAACCACAAGTACGTCCTGCCCTGCCCCCAGTCTGGCTCCTGATCAAGCGTGCGTTGATTAACAGCCCCTGACCTTCTGAGGAATTGTCTGGTCTCACTTAAACATCAGAGGACGACCTGACTGTCGGTCTCAGTGTCAGTTAAGTGGTGGCCCTCCCTCCTCCCCCAAGTCCTCCCAATCAGCCAAGCTATGAAAGGATCGCAGAAAGAATTAGAGTAAAAAATTCATACACGTAGAAAGGGCATCAATGACCGCAGGCTTCCGATGTGATGTCAACATAAAACAGAGAGGGGAGGGTGAAGAGACTTGTTCGGATCTGGACGCATCGCCTGAAAGGGTGGCGGAAGCATATTCAATAACAACCTTCAAGAGAGAAGTGGATGGATATTTGGGGAGGACATATTTGCAGGGCTGCAGGTGGGTGGGTGGGGTGAGAGGGAGAGTTGTGAGGCAGTGCGCGGGACTAGTCTTTCAGGCGCGGTGAGCCATATGGCCTCCTCCTGTGCTGTACCATACTCTAGGTGCCACGTCAGTGATGGTTTGTGATATCTTTGTTTGCCAATTTCTTAAGCAAGAAAGACGTCTGGTGGACGGGAAGTTATTTGATGAAACAGCTGTTGCCGAAACTGCACAGCATCTGTCTGCTACCAGGGTGGTCAGTCTCCAAAATTAGCACAGTCAGAAAGCGATCTATTCACTGAGCTTGAAGGGAGAGAGAGATGTGCGCGGTATTATATCTGCACGTGGCAGTTGCATATGGTGGCCAAGCAGAGGTTGGAGTGACTGTTTTGCAATGTGTTAAGGACACGAGTTGCCAGAGGTAACCGTTCTTTTGTTTCTCTTCTGTTTACTCGGAACAGTGCCAAGAAAAAGAAGATGGCGGACAAAATTCTACCTCAGAGGGTAAGGACTTCCTCACTTCTCTCTCTTTAGTCCATCTCCTCGATCGAATAGTGGGAATTTCCAGCACGCAAAGTAGGCCGTTTGGCTCATCGAGTCTGTACTTGGTCTCAGAGCCACAAAGCTGTTGCTGTTTCTGTCGTTCTCACTGCCCCGCCCGATCCCCTTTTATGGGGGAAGGTGGGGAACGGGAACTCCGTTCTTGTCGTTAATCTCTTCACCATTTTTAGACAGGTTCAAGGTGTTTTTTCTCTATATATCTCAAAATCCCAAATGGGTTCCCAATAGTCCTCGTCTATTAATAATCCCTCCTAAAAACACAAATATTAATAAAATTGGTCATTTCAACCATGGCTGTTGGTGGCGGACGCTGCTGTGTGCAATTGGCAGCCACGTTTCACCCACAAACGTACAGTCAATTCACTTTACAGTATATTCTGTGAAGCGCTTTGAGACATCAGGAAGACATGAAAAGCACTATATCAAGGATTATTATTATATTAATGCTCTTTCTGGGGGCTTCCTGACGTCTTGGGATGTCCTCCCGATGTCAAAGCAGTTCCATAAATGTAATTTTGTTATTGTTTTTCCCCGACTCGGGTTTGAAACAGTGACTGTCCAGCACCTTGGGACATCCTCCTGACGTGAAAGGCGATGTACAAGTGTAATTTTGTGGTGGTTGTTGTTGTTACCTTCCAGATTCGGGAGTTGGTGCCAGAATCCCAGGCCTACATGGATTTACTCGCGTTCGAGAGGAAGTTGGATCAAACTATAATGAGGAAACGGCTGGATATTCAGGAAGCGCTGAAGCGTCCCATAAAGGTAGAACCTCGGGGAAGTGTCTAAATGATTTTCTCCCAATTAAAATGTTTCAGTCCAAGTCTGATTGTGTGTCTCCCGCTGCCGTGAGCAATTGGCAAGTCTCCTTACGCCACACACACACACACGGCTGACGATAATCCCTCAAGAAAAAAAACACCCCCAATAATATTGGTCACTTCAATCCACAGTTGTTTGTGGGAACGTTGCTGTGCACTGTTAGCTGTCCCATTTTGCCCACAATTATACAGCCATTTCACTTTGTGGTGTATTCTGTGAAGCTCTTTGAGGCTTTTTGGTGTATTTTGCTCCCTTTTCCCCCATTCTCTCCCTCTCTTCCCTCTTCTCCCATACCCCCCTTCCTCCCCCCCATTTCTCCCTAATTTTAACACCCCCCCCCCCCCCCACCTTTCCCTCCCTCTCTCCCCTTGCCCCTCCACTTTCTCTCCCTGACTTTACCCCACCCCACCTTTCCCTTCTTCTCCCCTAACCCCCCCTTCCATGACTGTTTGTGGCTCACTGCTGTGAGCAATTGGCTGCTGTGTTTCGTCCACAAATATACAGTCAATCTCCTACTCTCCTTCCCCCTATCCTGATCCCTCCTCCAACCCCCCCCCCCCCGCTCTGGTCCCGACTTATTGTTCAGCACCTTGGGACATCCTCCCGACATGAAAGACGCTATATAAATCTAATTTTGTTGTTGTCTAGAAGACATGAAAGGCGCTGTATCAAAGGATTGTGATTATTAAGAACCAGGGGAATTCAAGCGCACAACACAAACAGCTGGCAACTTCGGCTTCAGAACTGCTGTGTACAAAACACAATGAGTATAATATCCCCCACATGAAGATACACACACTCGCACTCAATCTCTCCCAGCAAAAGCTCCTGCATTCAAACCCACATTTTGTAGTCAAAGGCAGGAATTTAAAGCATTGCTTCGTAGAGGGATGTGACAAAAGCTTTTTCGATTACCTTCTCTCCAGCTTCGAAGCCCTGACCTTGATCTCCAGTTCCCTTGTGAATTCAGTCGCTCGCCACACATACAATACATTGAGCCATCTGCTCATATAGCTGCAGCTTAGCTATCACACTTCAGTCTCAATAAACCTTCGAAGCAATAGTCCTCTCTTCTTGCTCCCTATAGTACCACTCAGATTACCTGGCCTTTTGTAAAAGTGTAGTCTGTTCCAGTGTGTATACTAGTCACTGCAACGTTTGGCCCTCAAAATACACAGTCACTGCACTTTGCTGTATATCCTGTGAAGCGCTTTGAGATCCCTCGAAGACGTGATAAGGTGCTGTATCAAATGCGAGGATTATTACCATTATTATTATAATTAATGTCTCCTTGTACTTCTCCAGCAAAAGCGAAAGCTTCGAATATTTATTTCCAATACATTCAACCCCCCCAAGGCGGATGCGGAGGATGGGGAAGGGACTGTGGCCTCGTGGGAGCTCCGTGTGGAAGGAAGGCTTCTGGAAGATGTAAGTTTCCGACTTGGTTTCCCTGTTAGACATACGGGCCTTTACATGTGAGTCTGTGCGGTCACTCACGCAATCAGGCCTCTCCTGTACAGGGTGACCAACAAGCCATGAAACCATTGCAGCTTCTAGCAACAACAACAAAATTACACTCGTATAGCGCCTTCCGAATCAGGAGGATGTCCCAAAACGCTGGACAGTCACTGCTTCAGACCCGAGCTGAAGACTGATGGGGGAAGGGGGGGATTAGGAGTTGCAGGTGGGTCCATCGAACAGGAGAGGCAGGGCGAAACATAGGGCAGGTTTCCTTACTCCACACCCAGATACCTGTTTAGCAGGCGAGACTTGAAGGAAGCCAGGGAGGGGGGCGAGGCGGAGGGATTGCAGGATGGAGTTCCAGAGGTTGGGGGCAGAGTGGTTGAGGGCTTGCCCGCCAAGGGTGGTTCGGGGGACCTGCTACGCGGAGTGGGTGGGCAGGTTGGTAAGGGGATAAGATCTTGAAAGTCGTAACAGGAATTATGATTCATATATTTTACATCAGTGGTTCCCAACCTCGGTTCCTGGCCCAAACCAGGGCTGCGGGGGTCGGTCCTTAGTCGGGTCACGAAGAGTCATCAGAACTTTTACAAAACAGAAGGAGGTAACGTTTTGACTGAGCTGAGCTGCAGTCGTGATATCGCCCTCTAGGGGTGGGAGGACCAGTTGGGTCGCAGCAAAAAATGTTTGGGAACCATGGTTTTAGATGATAGGGAAAACGCAGACAATCCAAGAGACAGGCCCCAGAATTGGCTAAGAAAAGATTTAGCTTTCTCCCCTAGTTACCTACCAGTGTCATCTCTGCCCACTGCACAGAAATGATGATAATATTTAATTAATAAGAAATTATTATAATATTAATAATTTGGTGACTCGATCCGCGGCGGTTTGCGTGCACGCTGCCGTGCCTAATTGGCTCCCGCGTTTCACCAACAAAATACACAGTCGATTGGCCTTGTATCATATTCTGTGAAAATTTGAGGAGCCATGCCAATGGACAACTGGGTTCCTATTTACTGCTAAACGGGTCTGGGTCTGGGTGTGGAGTAAGGAAACCTGCCCAATGTTTCTCCCTGCCCGGCAAGCAACGATATCAAATACAAACATAACTTACTGACTTTCAAGGTGCAATAATAACAACGTGAAACTATTTTGTGTGTGTGTGTGTGTGTGTGGGCTCAGTCGGCTGTATCGAAGTACGATGCCACAAAACAGAAGCGGAAGTTCTCCTCCTTCTTTAAATCGCTCGTGATCGAGCTGGACAAAGACCTGTATGGACCTGACAACCACCTGGTTGAGGTAAGCGACCGCCCTCTCTCCCCACACCCCGTCACACCCCGTCGCCGCCCTCCCCACCCCCCACTCTGGAACCCCATCTCACAGTCTCTCCGCCTCGCCTTCTCCGTGGCCAAACAACAACAAAATTACATTTATAGAGTGTCTTTCACGTCAGGAGGATGTCCCAAGGCACTGGACAGTCACGGCTTCAGACCCGAATTGAGGACAGGTGGGGGGGAATTAGGAGTTGCCGATGGGTCCATCGAAGAGGCGAATCTTGAGGCGAGACTTGAAGGAGGCCAGGGAGGAGGCGAGGCGGAGGGGCTGCGGGATGGAGTTCCAGAGGAGGGCAGAGTGGCCAAAGGCGCACAGACACACACAAAGACGAGAACACCCACTCGCTGCACACACACATACATACATACACACACACACACACACACACACACACACTGATCCCTGCCTTTAATCAACCCCTCATTCCCTCAGTGGCACAGGACAGCCACAACCCAGGAGACAGATGGCTTCCAGGTGAAGAGGCCGGGAGATGTGAATGTCCGTTGTACAGTGTTGCTGATGCTGGATTACCAGGTAGGGAGGGGGCGTCTCTAGCCAGTGACCAACATAGGAACAGGAGGAGGCTATTCAGCCCCACTGAGCCTGTTTTCCGCTCTTCTACACGAAACCCGGCTGATCTGAACCTCTGCTCCGATCCGCAACCGTGCGTGATCGGCTGCCGCGTTTTCCCACGAAATGCACAAGTTACTTTGCATCGCAGCGTATCCTGCAAAGCGCTTTGGGACGTCTCGAGGACATGATAAGGCGCCGTATCAAATGCGAGGATGTGTATTATTTTTATTATTATCAGTAACCGCTCTTGCCCCATATACCCCTTGATACCCTTAACTAACAATCATTTGTCCACACCGGGCTTGAAAATATGATTATCTGAACACAGGTTATTGGGGAGAAATGTTTGCGTGAGCTGCTGAGCCTCAATGTGGGTATCAATCTCACCTTTAGAGGGCAGTAAGAGTACTGTTGAAAGACACAAACGTTGGATTAACATCACGAGCCTGCAGTAAACCCGCCTCGTCTAATGGTGACTTTTCTGCCTCCTTGACTCTTCCATTCTTCAGTCACCTTTCCTCCTCTGCCTTCTCAAACTCCCTTTCGCAATTTCAAGATCTTCCCCTCCCTCCCTCCCTCCCTCCCTCCCTCCCTCCCTCCCTCCCTCCCTCCCTCCCTCCCTCCCTCCCTCCCTCCCTCCCTCCCTCCCTCCCTCCCTCCCTCCCTCCCTCCCTCCCTCCGTCCGTCCGGCCGGCCGGCTCGAATGACCTTCCTTTTTGATCGTGCTTACTGTCAGCTTTCCAACCCCTTTCCCTCCCTCTCTCCCCCGCGGATCAGTGTCAGACTCCACCACTGTCAAGCGCTCTGGGACGCTACCTGCGTGGAGGGCGCAATATAAAGTTCAGTTGTTGTTGGTGGTGGTGGTGCTTTTGTTATTGATGGCTGCACAGATTGATTCTTGCTGTTGTCATCGTCGTTGTTGTTGTTCAGCCGCCGCAATTTAAACTGGACCCACGGCTGGCCCGGTTGCTGGGAATCCACACTCAGACCAGACCCGTCATCATCCAGGCCCTGTGGCAGTACATCAAAACACACAAGCTTCAGGATCCGCACGAGCGAGAGTTCATCAACTGTGACAAGTATCTCCAGCAGGTAATCTTCGGACGCCACCTTCCCTCCCCCCTCTCCCTCTCTCTTGGCTCAGCCTCGGGCTCCGCCATTGTGAAGCGCCCTGAGACGCCGCCCAGGGTGGAGGGAGGGAGGGCGCGAGATAAACGCAAGTTGTTGTTGTTGTACTGATGTCACGCTCCACTACCACAGATCTTTGAGTGCCAGCGAATGAAGTTCTCTGAAATACCGCAGAGGCTCCACGCTCTGTTGATGCCTCCTGAGCCCATCATCATCAACCACGTGATCAGGTAACCCCCACTTAAACAGGGAGGGCGGGGAGAGTGGTGAGGGGCGGGGGGGGGGAGACTGTGAGAAGAGAATAATTAACAACTGGTTTAAACTTGACAATAATTTTCAGAGCAAGTGTGAGTGAGGACAGGGTGTTAGCGTCTTGTTTTCTGGGTGGTAATAATCCGTTTGCAACCGTAATAATAATAATAATAAGAATGTGGTCACTCAATCCACCGTCATCTTGAGTGTATTTGGCTGCTGAGTTTCGTCCACCAAACATACAGTAAATTTTCGTAACAGTATGTTCTGTGAAGCGCTTGGAGACATCTCGTATATGTGATAAGGTGTTATATCAAATCCAAGGGTATTATGTCTAATGGAAGGATTATTGGGATTATTTATTTTCCCCTATTCACCATTGGTGGGCGAGCCTTCAGCCACTCCGCCCCCAATCTTTGGAACTCCATCCCGCCTCGTCCCTCCACCTCGTCCCCATCCTGTCCCTCCTCAAGACCCTCCTCTTCGATGGTTCCATCGGTCACTCCAAATCCCCTCCTTTCCCTCCACGCTCCCCATCCCCAGCTCGGGTCTGAAACAATGACTGTCCAGCGTCTTGGGACGACCTCTGATGTGTAAGGTGCTGGATAAATGTAATTTTCTTATTGTATATGCCCCCACATATAAACCTCCCAACCTGCATTTGCAAAAAGTGGTCTCTCTAACCAGACCTAATGCTATACTCCCTCTGGCTGCAGCATGCCTTCCTCGCCAATCAATTTCTTCAACAAAGCTATCTAATTTCCTCTGGTATTTGCTGACACAATCTGTCTCCGCCACCTCCCTGGCCAGTGCATTCCCCACTCATACATCACTCTTTCCGTGCCAGTTAATTGATTCCGAGCTGTCTGACAGCCCAGCCTTGTTTGTTTAATAATAAGACGAATAAAAGTGGCTTTTCACGTCTTCTAGACGTCTCAAAGTACCGTAAAGTGAATCGACTGTATATTTGTGGGCGAAACGCAGCAGCCAGTTGCGCACAGCAGTGTCCCCTCAAACAGCCATGGGTTGAAATGACCAATTTTTTCCTATTGTGTGTTTCTTTTGGAGTCTGTGGGGCTCCAAATCTGCTCAAAGTCTTTCGTCCACAAAATATAGTCAAATTTACTTTCGCTAAGTCCCGTGAAGCGCTTTTGAGACGTCTGGAAGATATAATTCAGCGCTATATCGGATGCAAGCATTATTACCACCATCATTATTATTATCTGCAAGCTTTCAAAGCGCAAGATTGCCAATGGCTAACCATTTAGCGTTGATTTATGCCAACGCCACTTTCCTCTGGTGATTTTTCAGCGTGGATCCGAACGACCAGAAGAAAACCGCTTGCTACGATATCGACGTGGAGGTGGACGACACCCTAAAGACTCAAATGAATTCCTTCCTCCTCTCGACCGCCAGCCAGCAGGAAATCGCGGCTCTGGACAACAAGGTGAGTTCTCGGTGCGGAGTTTCCCAGCCTCCTCTGGATCCCCCAACCGCTTCGCTATCTTTACGCCCTTCCTTCCAACAACCTTGCAATGTTCCTGGCACTAAACATAAGTGAAGAGGAGTCATAAATTGTAGCTGTCCTGTAGCTCAGTGGTTAGAGCACTCGCCTTACAAGCTATGTTCAAATCCAGGCCAGATCAGGTCAGGGCGAAACCTTGGGCAAGTTTCCTTACTACACACACACACACACCTAATAATAATCCCTCAAAAAAAACCCCGCAATAATCAAATTAGTCATTTGAATCCACGACTGTTTGTGGGGGACGCTGCTGTGCACAATTGGCTACCGCATTTCGCCCACAAATATACAGTCAATTCACTTTACAGTCTATTCTGTGAAGCGCTTTTGAGACATCGATAAGATGTGAAAAGCGCTATATCAAATGCAAGGATTATTATATTATTATTATAAATTGTCTTGAAGGCTACCTAGGGTGGGTGTGTCTCTCTCTCTGTCACAGAGGAGGCTCTTCAAACATTCCTCAAAGGAGGCAGGGGAAGGGGTGGGGGTGGAATGAGGGAATGTAGTGCCAAACTAGACCCCGAAGCTTAAAAAGTTCTGCGTTTTGAGGGTCTCTTAGTCTCTGAATTTAAAAAGTTTGCTCCTCGTCGCAAAAAATTGTTGACTGATAAGCTTGATGCTGCTGTCAATTCATTGTTCCTACAATCTTTTGGGGAGGAGGTGGGGGGAACGGTGGGGTTTAGGCCAAGGTCATTCCTCCACAAAGAGCTAGGCTAAGCTCAACTTCTTTGTACTCAAAGCCCACGCTTTTATGTTGTAATCCTCTCCATTCCCTCACCCTGTCCCCAGCGCAGCTCGGGTCTGAAGCTCCCAGGGCCTTGGGACGTCCTCCCGACGTGAAATATAATGTTGTTGTAAAAATGTAGGTTTGTTTCCCTGTGTGTGTGTGGGTGGGGGGTGGTGGGGTGAGGGCGCTAGTTGGTGGCGTGTGTGTTGGCCTTCGGTGGGTTTGTGTGTGTGGGTGGGTGTGTGTTTGTAGGGGTGTGTGTTTTGTGTGGTGAGGGTGTGTGGGTGTGTTTGTTGGGATAGTGTAGGTTTGGTGCGAGTGTCTGTGGGGGTGGTGAAGGTGTTTTGTGGGATGGGTGTGTGTGTGTGTAAGGTGTGTGGTGGGGGTGTGTGGATGTGTTTGTGGGGTAGTGTAGGTTTTATGTGAGTGTGTGGGTGGGTATGTCTGCGGGGGTGTTGTAGGCATTGTGTGGTGTGGGTGGATGTGTGTGAGTGTGGTAGGAGCAGTGGTTGCTGTGATTTGCTGTATGATCAGTGACCCACTTGGCCTCCAGACGAGCAGCAGTGAAAGCTGTGAGAGTCATGTCTGAGCGTCACTGAGGCCTAAACCCAACGCAGGGGGAGGAGAGGCTCAACACACAAGCTTTCAGTCAATATTTCAACAACATCAACAACAGCTTGCATTGATATATAGCACCCTCCAAGCAGGGCAGTGTCTCAGAGAGCTTAACACTGGCAGAGCCTGACTCCGAGCTGTTGTGGGAGGCTGGTCGCTGTAAGCGTGACTGAAGAGAAAGGTTTTCAGGCAGGACGTGAGAGGGGAGGGAGGGTCAGGGACTGAGTGTTCCAGAGATTCAGGGGCTGTAGTATTCCAATTGCGATTCAAGATTTTTTTTAAAATTCGCTCCCACCAAACACACGGTCCATTCGCTTTACGGTATATCCTGTGAAGCGCTTTGAGACGTTCCTGACATTGTGATGAGACGACGCATTAAATGCAAGGGTGGTTCTGATTAATAATATATTATTTTGGGCCCCAGAAGAGCCCTGACTGCCCCCAACGCCCTGGCGACATCTTTCCGACAGCGAATGGCGCTCACCGTACAAGTTTCAACTATTTAAAACAACCGGTTTGTCAAGCAGGGGAACTTATCATGATAATAATCTTTGCATTTGATATCGCGCCTTCTCACGCGCCTAGACGCCCCAAAGCACATCACAGAATATACTGAAAAGTTAATTGACTGTATATTTATGGTCGAAACGTGGCAGCCAATTGCGCACAGCAGCGTCCACACAAACAGCTGTTGGTTGAGTGACCAATTTATTATTGTATTTTTCTTGAGGGATTATTATCAGGCGCGTGTGTGTGTGTGTGTGGGTGGGTGTGGGTGGAGTAAGGAAACTTGCCCAAGGTTTCGCCCTGATCTGACCTGCCTGGATTTGAACCCAGGTCTCTTGCTTGCAAGGCGAGCTCTCTAACCATGAGCTACAGGTTTCCGCAGCGTATCTATCCTGTGAAGAGTTTTGAATCGACTGTATACTTGGTGCTTTTGAGACACGTAACCGTGACCCTTTTTGCCTTCCCAGATCCACGAGACGATTGAGACCATTAACCAGCTGAAGACCCAGCGGGAATTCATGCTGAGCTTCGCCAGGGACCCCCAGGGCTTCATCAATGACTGGCTGCAATCCCAGTGCCGGGACCTGAAGGTATGGAACCCAGCAGCTCGTTCACTTATCCCGTCCTTGTTGCTCTTCAGCTATAGATGTTCCTGCTGCCCCCCCCCCCCACCCCCTCCAGCCTCTTAACTGTCCCTTGCCCCCTCCATCGGAAGCCGTGCCTTCCACCACTATGCCCCCAAATTCTTGTCGCTCTCTCTAATCCCTCCCTCCCTCTTGCCCCCTCCCTCCTGTCTCACCCAACTTTCAAATTCCACCTAAAGACCTTCCCTTTTTGATCCCTCCCTCACCCCCCCCCCCCCACCCCCATGTGAAGGACGCTGTGTAAGTAGTTTTTCTCTGCATTGTCAGCCACTGCGCTCAGTAGGTTTTTGTCCATGGTGAACGCAAACCTCTTAACACATGAGCTGGAATGCTAATGTCCGCTGTCGCCATTGTCTGTGTTGTGCTGTGCTGGCTGTTCCACACGTACAAACCGCCGACTGCCACCAAAGCGGATTAATAAAGAGATTAACGCAGACTAGACAAAAAAGGCGGAGTTCCTCCCGCTCCCGGCGTCATGGGCTCACTCTGCGGGTCAGGTCAGGCAGCATCTATGGAGAGAGAGAGAGAGGAAACGCGGTAAAAGTTTCCGAATATCCGATGGAGATAGTGGGGAGGGGTGTGGGGTGGGTGGACAGATTCGAGCACGTGCAGGGAGACTAGCAGAAATATTCCAATACGTGTAGGCCCCGCCTCGGTTCACATTATTACATGGCTGATACATTGCGAACATTTGCGACGTTCGCTGTTATATCGTTCCCCAGCGGGTAGGAAAGTGGGCACGATGGCGCTAGGACCTGGGAGTGAGCCGGGCCGGCAGCGAGAGAGAGAGAGAAAGCCAGCCGGCAGTGAGTGAGACCGGCAGGGAGTGACCAAGCTGGGCAGGCAGTGAGGGAGTGAGCCGCGCAGGCAGTCAGGCAGTCCGTCCTATTGTCCTATTCCAACGAGCGTTGGTCCTTGTGTTTCCCAGTCCATGACGGACGTGGTGGGAAACCCAGAGGAGGAACGGCGAGCTGAGTTCTACTTCCAGCCCTGGGCCCAGGAGGCTGTGTGCAGATACTTCTACTCCAAGGTAAGAACCGTTTGAGTTTGCCTGTGGTTCGAATCCAGGCAGGTCAGGGCGAAACCTTAGGCAAGTTTCCTTACTCCACACACACACACACTCACACTCACACACACACAACCCCACTCCCCCCTCCAACAATAATCCCTCCCCCCAAAACTATAATAACCTGATCATTTCAACCCACGGCTGTTTGTGGGGGACCCTGCTGTGCGCAATCAGCTGCTGTGTTTCGCCCACAAATATACAGTCAATTTACAGTATATTCTGTGAAGCGCTTTGAGACGTCTGGAAGACATGAAAAGCGCTTTATCAAAGTGCCACGATTACTATTATTTATTACACCGTCCTCCCCAAATGATCATCCACCTCTCTCTTAAAAGTTGTTATGGAATCGGCCTCCACCACCCTTTCAGGCAATGATTTCCAGGTTCGACCACTCGCTGTGTGAAAACATTTCTCCTCTCCTCCCCTCTGCTTCCTTTTAAAAGCTATTTTAAATCTGTGACCTCGAGTCAGCATGTGTAAAGCTCGGATAGTCCCAGAGGGTGAGATGTGGAGGGTTAGATCGGAACTCCTGTTCCCACTGCAGTTGGGAGATCAGTCACTGCGCCCCGAAGCTCAGTTCTTGTCACTCCCCTCCCTCCCTCCCTCCCTCCCTCCATCCATCCATCCATCCATCCATCCATCCATCCATCCATCCATCCATCCATCCCGTCCCCTCCCTCCTTACTTGCGCGAAGTGGGGCTGTGTAAAATGTGAGTTGGATTAAACATGACAGATAGGGGTGCGTGAAATCCGTGGCTATTTGTGGTGTTGGAGGTGGGTAACACAGCGTTGACGCAGAGTGGGTGAGTGGGGGGTGGAGTGGTCTGGCAGTCTGGGGGTGGAGTGGCGGAGTTTAACCTTTTCCGTTCTCTCCTTGTCTACTCTAGGTGCAGCAGAGGAGGCAAGAGTTGGAACAAGCCCTCGGGATCCGCAATACCTAAGAGAGTCTCTCTCACTGGCTCCCTCGATTCTCTCTTCCTCCCCCATTCCCCCCCCCCCCCAACCACCACCACCACCCCTCTCCCCACCCACCCCTCTCCCCGCCAGCGTGTGTGGGGCTGTATTAGCAGGGAGGGCTGGCGGGCGGGCGGGGAGGGGCGACAAAGTCACTGGGTTCAGGATTGAACTCGGCTGAAATCCCGAAACCTTTCCCGTTTTTGTTTCCTTCTTGTTTTTTTTTGTTTGTTTTTGCAGTGTCGTTCGAAACTGTGAAAGGGGAAAAAAAACAACCTACAATGAATGCATCACTTGCACAGAACTAAATCACCACAAAGCCCTTGTACTCCAAAAGTGTTCTTTGCTACCGGGATCAGTCACGTACAAATGATTGACCTGTTCTTACCCCTCCTCTCTGTGTCTCTCTCTCTGTCTCTCTCTCTCTCTCTCTCTCTCTCTCTCTCTCTGTCACTCTCTCTCTCTCTCTCTCTCTCTCTCTCTCTCTCCCTATATATATATTATATATATATATTTAAAAATGGCATAGGATTATATAGACATGTGATTAGTTTAGTGTTATACCGGGAGTGTAGCAGTCCGGCCCGCTAGTCTTGACGAAAGTCGGTAACCGATGAACAATTGTATTTAAACTACGTTACTTCTAGTGGTAGTATTATTATTATTAATGAATTTAGTCGATCTATGAATAGAGGAATTGGCCAGACAGAATTGGATGTGACGTCTCTGTCTGCCTGTGTCTGTCTGTCCGTCTTTCGATCTTCCGTTCTTGCTTTCTGTCTCATCGTCTCGTTCTGTGTTTCAAAGTGGCTATTGTTTTGACCACTAACTGTGACTGACTGACTGACTGACTGATTGACTAACTGCCTCGCTTCCCTCCCTCCCTCCCTCCCCACGCACACACTATTTTATAAATGCAGAGTACATTGTATTATATCAGTGTGCACTCACTTATACCATCAACCCCTTCAAGAGAGAAAAAATCACCCAGCCGTCCAGTATTTTGTTATTACAGCGTTCAGTCCAAATTCTTACCAGACAGTTGGAGGCAAAATCCCACAGATGCTGTAAATCTGAATTAAAATACTAGCTGGAATGACTGGGAACGCTCGACAGGTTAGGTCTATGGAGAGAGGGGAGAATGAGATAACGTTTCAGGTCGGTGACTGCAGTTTTGTGCTTTCTCAGTGGCTCCTGTTTTTTCATGCCTGGTTAATCACGTTCCCCTTGGCGAGTTCCTCCACTGAGAGCCGATCGATCCGGAGAGAGGGCAAACAGTAATCCTGATCATTATTATCCTTGCATTTTGACGCAGCGCTCTATCACGACTTCGAGACGTCTCAAAGCGCTCCACGGGATACATTGTAAAGCGAACTGACTGTGTTTTGTGGGCGGAAACCTTGAACGATAAAGAAAAAAAACACGTGGACCTCAAGCGAAGACAGGGTATGAAGTGGGACTCTTAACTATGTGTGGGTGTGCGCGTGCGTGCGTGTGAGTTAGGTAACTAATCTGCTGTGTTATGTACTTTGGAGAGGATACGTTCAGTGGTTATCCAGCACGCCCAGGGATTGTAGTCACGCTTCACGCGTCCTGTGTGCCTGCCTCTTAACACTCCCGAGCCCTTCCATTAGAGATATATCACAGCCACAGCACAGAAAGAAGGAGGCCAGTCGGCCCATTGTAGCCTGTGCCAAAATATCTGCCGTCTGCTGGAACTAAACCCCCATCACTAAACAGCGACAGCGCAGTTTGGAGGGTGTGTGTGGTGGGGGGAAATCAAACTGAATCTATTTAAAGGTGCAAATGGGCCAGGGTTGGGTGGGGGATCAAATTTACCCATCGCAGTCACGGGCTTGTGTAACAGACCTGCGTAAGTTAGGGAGCGAGCGAGCAGTGCGAGTCCCCGTCCTTGCTCTGCCCTTTAGCCCCCGAGACGCCGCCCGCCGGGGAGAGCGCAACCTAAACACAAGTTGGTAGTGTTCGAGCTGCAGTGGGTGGAATTGAACCATGGACCAAGGTTAATGCGAGGGAGGGCAGCTCCCATACCAGCCTCCAGGTTAGAGTTCCAAGGTGTGAAGGGGGCTAATTAGATCTGCATTTCCCTCACCCTTTTCTCCCCCCTTCTCTCTCCCCCAAGTGAGTCTTGTGTGGGGTGACCAACTTGTATTTAGCACCACTTAAAGCCAAGAAGGTTCTGGTGACGGTTCAGTGACCTCGGAAATGTCCCGTTTGATGTCTGAGTTGTCCCTCTCACCTGCTCCTCAACCCCCAACTCCCAACTGTTGTCATTAGCCAGTTGTCATTAGCCAGAGAGAGTGTGTGAGGGGTGCTGGGGAGAAAGATGCAACGTTTTTTTTAAGAGGCAGGGAATAAGCTGACTTTAAATATCCCCCCCCCCAACCACCCACTGCTCCCCATCACCCCTTTTTCTCGGTTGGTTTATCGGTGGGTCGAACCCTTCCCACCCCCCATCCAAAGTAATTTACCGTAGCTCTCGTCAGTAACCGGACTAGTCAATAGGTCACTAACCTTGTGGGAGATGTCGCTGTGTTATTGCTGCTATTAACTCAAAACCCAACTGGTTCTAAAGGAGCTGGTTCTCAAGCGGGTCCAATTATTGCCGTCGGTGGTCGAGGGGAGATCCTGTCTTATTCCTGGTCAGGTCTTTTTTTAGGGTCTCTCTTGTTCTGTTGCCCTTTTCCTCTCTCTCCCCCCCCCGCCCACCTCTCTTCCTTCCCTCTTCCCCCAAACACTGTTCCTCCCTAATCCGAGGAGCAAGTATATGAAGGTTGCTTGATTTCCACCTCTAGACTCCCTCCCCCCAAACAAGTTTACCTGGTAGCCAGTTTCCGAGTTAACACGAACTGTATTTAGGCAGTTTTTTTTTAGGAAAAACAAATAGCCCTCTGCAGTTCTAGGCTGCGATAACCTGTATTTTATTGTAGTTTTTTGAGGGGACCAGGATTTTTGTACTGTATGCTTGTGTGTCTCACCCAATTTTAATAAAACCTTCAATATAGAATCGCTCTCTCTCACTATCACTCTCAATCTTATTTCACTGCGACGTTGAACCACAACACGGTCGAGTTCAAATCCCCAACCCCCCCACCCCCTCCTCGTCCCCTCGGCTCCACCATCCACCGCCACGCTCTCAGCCATTGCGCCCCAAAACTTTGGGTCTCTCCTCCCAATCCCTCCACTCCATCTCACCCTCCCACCCCCATCGCCACTGTCAAGCACTCACTCCCAAGTCCCTGTGTGAAGGGCCAGGCTGACAGTTCAGTAGAACTCAAGAACCTGGTTAATCGCTCACCAAATCCATTGTTGCTGCTTTACTGCAGCGAAGACTTCACTCTAACAACAACAACAACAAAATGACACTTGCAATTTCACGTCGGGAGGACATCCCAAGGATCTGGAGGGTCGATGTTTCATACCCAAGATTGGGGAGGCTGGAGGGAGAGGGGGGCGTGGTGACCGATGGGACCGTTGAAGAGGCTCTTGAAGGAGGGCGCAGGGCAGAGGGAAATGGAGTGAAATGGAGTTTCAGAGGTTCGGGGCAGAGTGGCTGAAGGCTCGCCCGCTGATGGTGGTGCAGGTGGATCGAGGGATGTGGAGCAGGCCAGAGCCCGCTGAGGGGAGGGAGGGAGGGGGCGGGGAGGTTGGTAAGGGGGTTGGGAGATTGCGGAGTGGCTTTCATGCAGTAGGTGAAATGTTGGGAATCCCAGTTATTCAAGTTAGCATTAGTTATCTGCACAAACTGTCCCTTTGTCCTCCAGCAGATAGTCTATCTATCGATTGTACTTCGGACTCCCAGCAGTGGCCTCAGGCATTGCCCTGACCTCAATCGTTAGCCGTTTCACTGCCTCGCACCTAACTGTGCGAACAACCACATCGGTTATATTTGCGATGCGCTTTTCACGTCAAGGGGGGCGGATGATCCTGGTTTTGCTCTCGTCTGGGATCCAGTCTAATCATTGTATAAAACGCAGCGTCATGTCGCGTCGTTGAGACGTCTCAAAGCGCTTCTCACGGGACGCACTGTAAAGCGGATTGAACAGTGTATTTTGGGGGGCGGAACGAGGGAGCCGTTTGCGCACAGTGGCGTCCCACAAACAGTCGCGGATTGAAGTGACCGAATGATTAATTGTTTTGTTATTGTGCGCGTGTGTGTGTGGGGGGGGATTTGCAAATCGCAAAGGGAGCGTAACTGGAAGCCCTTCAGCCACTCTGCCCCCAACCTCTGGAACTCCATCCCGCCTCGCCCCCCCACCTCCCTAACCTCCTCGGTCTCCCCAAATCTCCCCCACCCCCCCCTTTCGCTCCCCCCTCCCGTTCCCTCCTCCTGACGTGAAAGCTGCTGCACAAGTGTCATGTTGTTGTCGTTATCGT
Organism: Hydrolagus colliei; assembly: GCA_035084275.1. Classification (NCBI taxonomy): domain Eukaryota; kingdom Metazoa; phylum Chordata; class Chondrichthyes; order Chimaeriformes; family Chimaeridae; genus Hydrolagus; species Hydrolagus colliei. The sequence goes on from JAYJKW010000127.1 coordinate 26,389, forward strand.
AACAGATACAGCAAAGTCTCTCAAATAGTTTTGTGTTACAGATTCTCCCCTCGTTCACACCCCACCCCCTCCGCTCCCTACCCCCCCTCTCACTCTCTGTCGTGTCACTTTTGTACTTTGGGAACAATTGGCACACGTTTCAGCTACTGTCAGTCAACGTTTGGTGTGTCAACGAATGTGGGAGTCAACAGATTGCCACAATGATTGCAGCCAATGGATGTTGGAAAGGACAGAGCAATGGAGGGGTTGGTGGGGAGAGGGGAGGGGGAAGGGGGGGGGGGGGGGGGTCAGTGAGTTTTTACAACCAGATTAGATTAGATTAATTTGTTTTGTGCTTTGACAGAGAGACCCAATAGAGTGTACATCACGAGAGACTCACACAGACTCACGCGCGCACTCTCATACACACACACACACACACAGCGGAGAGAGCAGCAACCTTGATGTGGACAGCAGCGAAGTGCCTGAGTGCCAATGGGTGTTTCTAAGAGAGTGTGTGTTGTGGAGCGGGCAGCTGGTAGGTGTGTGTGTGTGTGCGTGTTTGGTGCGTGTGCGCGCAGTGAGCGCCAACATTTAACGCCACAATAACGGGCAAAATTCACGCAATTTTAGGATCTAATTCACTCCGTTTTTAGGATGGGCTTCGCACAGTTTACGGGCAGGAGTCACGAGATCTTGGGCAAAATTCACGCCATTATTAGGGACACGTGTGTGTGTGTGTATGTGTGTGCGTGTAGTGAGCGCGGAAACCAACACGTGGTTGCATCCAGGCAGCTTCATGTCGACCTCCCTCCCTCCCCTCCCTCCCTCCCTCCCTCCCTCCCCCCACCTCCTGTCTTGGAGTCTCGCTCTGCCATTGCCAACTGTGACACTCTTCCCACGCTGGTGAGGCGAGCGCTCTAACCGAGGCTCTGCGGGACCAGGGCTCGAGCCGAGAGCGAGACCCAAAGTGCCCAACCAATGGCTGTTTTCAGGGGGACGGTGATGGGGAAGATGGTGGCGGAGAAATCCGTGGCCAGTGAAGTATTGGAGAGCGAGGTCCGCTGTGGGTGTTCGAGGAGGTGGTGGACGGCAAAAGGCTGTCAGAAATAATCAACCAGGAGCATGAAAACATCCGTTACCTGCCCCGACACTGCCTCCCACACAACCTGGTGAGTCCCTCCCTCCCCTCCCTCCTCCCACTCCCTCCCCCCCCCTCTCCCTCGTCTTCGACCAACCCATGCCTTCGGACAGACAGCCTCCTACACCCCCGCACCCACCCTCCCCGCCCTCCACTCCCTCCTCCAAATGTCTCACTGTCCAGCCCAGTGCGTTGGGACTTCCTCCTGACGTGAGAGAAGACGCTGTGTAAATAACACCAATAATCCTTGCATTTGATATCACGTCTTCTAGACTGCGTCTCAAAGCGTCACAGAATATATTTTTGTACACTGTAAAAAGTGAAGTGACTGTATATTTTGTGGGCGAAACGCGGCAGCCAATTGCGCACAGCAGCGTTCCCCCCCCCCCCCCCACAAACAGCCGTGGGTGAAATGAGGGTGTGTACGTGTTGCGTGCGTGGAGTAAGGAAACTTGCCTAAGGTTTCGCCCTGACCTGACCTGCCTGGATTCGAACACAGGTCTCACTCTTTGCAAGGCGAGCGCTCTAACCACTGAGTTACAGGGACTCCACGATGTCATGTGTTGCTGTTGTTGTTGTTTGGTCCTCCTGTTAGATGGCGACCCCTGACTTGTTTGAGGCCACGAGAGATGCTGACATCTTGATATTTGCTGTCCCTCCAGCCTTCACCAGCCACGTTTGCTCCCGTCTCAAAGGTCATGTGAAGCCGGGAGGCCGTTGCTCTCACCCTGACCAAGGTAACGGGAGGGGGAGAAAGGGAAGGAGGGAGAGGGGGGTGTTGAGGGAGGGAGGGAGTCTAGGGAGGATGGGTGGGACAGTGAGGGGTTGAGGGAAGGAGGGAGGGAGGGAGAGAGGGGAGAGGGAAGGGGGTTGTGAGTGGGGGGTTGAGGGAGGGAGGGAGTGGGGTGCTCAAGGGAGGGAGGGAGAGTGGGAGGGATGAATGGGGGTTGAGGGAGGAAGGGAGGGAGAGGGGTTGTGAGGGGTGTGTTGAGGGAGGGAGATTGGGGTTCAAGGGAAGGAGGGAGGGAGGGAGCATATCTCATTCCAGTCCGAGATGATGAGTTGGAGTTGAAATGCAGCTCAGCCATGATGTAGTAGAAATGGCGGAACAGGCTGGAGAGGGGCTGAATGGCTTCTTCCTGCCCCTGTGTTGCTGACGGCCTTGTGTGGGTGTCCTGTGTGGCTGTGTTCCTCTGCAGGGTTTTGTCCGAAGCCCAGAGGGACTGAACTCTTGTCCGATGTGATGGGTGAGGAGTTGGGGGTCGAGGTTTCCGTGTTGACGGGAGCCAATCTGGCTCACCAAGTGGCCGCTGAGACCTTCTGTGAGAGCACGCTAGGTAACATGTGTCATGTCAGCCTGTAACACGCGTGTCACTTCAGACTGGTCACGTGTCACCCTCACCCCCCAATCCTCATAATAATCCGTCCCCCCCCCCAAAAAAAAACCCGATAATAAAATTTGATTCAACCACAAATGTACAGTCACTTCACTTTACGGTATATTCTGTGAAGCGCTTTGAGACATCTCAAAGACGTGAAAAGTGCTATATCAAATGCAAGGATTATTATTATATTATTATTATATTAGTATTATTCCCTGGAAACCGAGGCGAGTGTGTGGAGTAAGAAAGTGTCCCTGTCCTGCCCGGGAATCGAACCTAGGCTTGTGAGGCGAGCGCTCTAACCACTGAGCTACAGGATTGCGAGGAGTGTGTGTGTGTGTGTTGGAGAGGGGCTGTGCTATCGGCACTTGAAAGCTTGGGGAGTGAGTGACCAATTTAATTGATTGATTGTCGTAGTTACTGATATTTAAAGCCCTCCACAACCTCGCACCCCCCCCTCACCCTACATCCCTGACCTCCTATCCCCCTTTACCAACCTGCCCGTCCCCTCCCTCCGCTCAGCAGGCTCTGGGCTGCTCCACATCCCCCGACCCACCTCCCCCATCCCCACCATTGGCGGACGAGCCTTCAACCACTCTGCCCCCAACCTATGGAACTCCATCCCGCAGTCCCTCCGCCTCGCCCCCTCCCTGGCCTCCTTCAAGTGTCGCCTCAAGACTCTCCTCTTCGATGGATCCATCGGCAACTCCCTAATCCCCCTCTTCCACTCCCCCCCCTCCCCCCCCGCCCCCCCCAGTCCTCAGCTCGTGTCTGAAGCAGTCACTGTCCAGCGCTTTGGGACACCCTCCTGATGTGAAAGGCTCTATACAAGTGTCATTTTGTTGTTGTTGTTGTTGTTCTCAGGATGCAGGCACCAGGAACATGGAAATATCCTGAAGGACCTCCTACAAACTGAATATTTTCACATCACTGTGGTTCCTGATGTGAACACGGTGGAGATCTGTGGAGCCCTCAAGGTAATCAGTCTGTGCTCTGTCCCTAGGGGCAGAAATCTTGTGGGTTCAAACCACCCCCACCCTCCACCACATCGAGGGCACACAGTCCAGATCCATCTCTCTCCCTCTCCCTCTCTCTCTCTCTCCTCCTCTCCCTCAAATGCTGTAGATTGTGGCTGGATCCATTCCCATTATCCTAGACTGAGGTGGATTAGATGTTTGTCAGGTATAAGAACATAAGAACTAGGAGCAGGATAGGCCATTCAGCCCCTCGAGCCTGCCCCGCCATTCAATAAGATCACGGCTGATTTTCTAATCTAACTCCACCTGCCCCCCCCCCCGCCTTATCCCCATATCCCTTAATCCCTTTATCCATCAGAAACCTGTCAATCTCAGTCTTATTCAAGGACTGACTGAATATCTACAGCCTTTTGGGGGAAGAGAATTCCATCAATTCACTGCCCCTCTGAGTGAAGAAGTTTTTCCTCAACTCAGTGTGAAAAGGCTGACCCCTGATCTTAAAGCTGTGACTCCCCTAGTTTCTCCAACCAGGGGAAACAGTCTCCACTGTCTACTCTGTCAAGGCCCTTAATAGTCTTATAGGTCTCTATAAGATCACCGCTAATTGTTCTATATTCTAGAGAATGTAGGCCTAGATTACTCAACCTCAGAGCGATACGGGGCAAAGCCATGATCTAATGGAACAGCGGAACAGGCTTGAGGGGCTGAATGGCCTCCTCCTCGTTCATTTTTTCCCCATGTCTATTCATCATCATCAATACCATCATGATACTAATCCTTAGTCTATTCCGTGAAGTGCTCTGAGACGCCTTGAAGACGTGATAATGGCCCCTGGATCAAATACAGATTCTTATTATATTACTATTATATTTTATTATTCCAACTGTATTAGATTCTTATATTATATAACATTATAATATAATATATTATTTCAATGCCTTGGGATGTCCGCCCAATGTTGTTGCTGTTATCATTGTACAGTACCCTTTGTTATTATCATATTATGATTTTATTGTGATCTATATTGCTATATTATTGTATTATATTATTGGGTTATTATGGTATCATTATTATTATTTGATACAACGCTTTTCACGGATTTGAGACGTCTCAGAGCGCTTCACAGGATAGACTGTAAAGTCAATTGACTGTATATATTTGTGGGCGAAACCTGGCAGCCAATTGCGCACAGCAGCGTCCCCCCCACAAACAGTCGTATATTGAAATGATCAATTTATTATTAGAGTATTATCAGTTGTGTGTGTGTGTGTGTGGGTGTGGGTGTGTGTGGGTGTGTTGGGGGGGGACGGAATCGAACCCAGGTGACCCAGGTTGTAATTGTTGTATTGCTGTTGTATTCAGCCTGTCTCTCTGCCCCCCGCCCCCACACTCTGGAACTCCATCCCACAGTCCCTTCGCCTCCCTCCCTCCCTCCCTCCCTCCCTTGCCTCCTTCAAGGCCGGTCTCAAGACCCTCCTCTTCAATCGTCCCTCTCAACTCTCTCCCTCCCTCCCAACTCTCCCCTCTCAACTCTCTCCCTCCCCACCCAACTCTCTCCCTTCCCTCCCCCCACCTAACCCTGCCCCTCTCCCCCTTGCTCAGGGTCCTGACCTGTCCATTCAGCGCCTTGGGACGTCCTCCCGACGTGACAGGCGCTCTAGTCATTTTGTTGTTGCTGTTGTCTGTGTAGCTGTGGAGCTCCTGTAGCTCAGTGGTTAGAGCGCTCGCCTTACAAGCGTGAGAGACCTGTGTTCGAATCCAGGCAGGGTCAGGGCGAAACCTTGGGCAAGTTTCCTTACTCCACACGCACACGCACACACTCACACACACACACACACACACACACACACACACACACACCACTATAATAAAAATCGATTATGTCATACCCACGGCTGTGTGTGTGTGTGTGGGGGAGGGGGGGGGGAACGCTGCTGTGCGCAATCGGCTGCCGCGTTTCGCCACAAATATACACAGTCGATTCACTTTACAGTCTATTCCGTGAAGCGCTCTGAGACGTCGATAAGACGCGAGAAGCCACTGGATCGAAATGCAAGGATTGCTATTGTGGGACGACCAGGATTTCAACGTGTTGTTGTTGTTGTTGTTGTTGTTGTTGTTGTTGCGTGCGTGTGTAGAAGGTGGTGGGGCTGGGGGCAGGATTCTGCGACGGGCTGAGGCTGGGAGGAAACACGAAAGCCGCTGCGGTGAGGCTGGGTCTGATGGAGATAATCAGTTTCACCAGAATCTTCTCCTCCTCGTCCTCCTCCTCGTCCTCTTCCGCCGATCCCGGGAGTTTCCTCCAAAGCTTCGGCATCGCCGGCCTCATCACCAGCTGCTATTCCGGAGCCGACCATCGCCTGGGAGAGGCCCTCGCTGTGTCTGGGCAGGTCAGGGGCGCGGAGAGGGTTTGTTGGGGAGTGAGGGAGTGTGTGTGTGTCTGTTTGTCACTCTGGTGGGTAGAGCAGGGTGAGGGAGTTTGTGTGTGTGTGTCTGTCACTCCGTCTCTCTCACTCCGTCTCTCTCTCTATCTTTGCAGGTCAGGCGGGTAGGGGTGGGGGGCGGTGAGCGAGTGTGTGTGTGTCTGTCTGTTGCTACATCTCTCTATCTCTGTCTCTATCTCTGTCTATACCCCACATAAAGGGCACTAGATAAATACGAGTTGTTGCTGTTTTCTCTGTCTCTCTATGTCTGTCTGACTGACTCTCACGTTCTATCTCTCTCTGTGTCTCTCTTTCGTTCTCCGTCTATCTCCTTCTCTCTCTCGCTCGTTCTTTGTGTCTCTCTGAGTTGAGTTGATATTAGTTGGGTCTAATGGACCCTAACTAAATGGCGAAACAGACTCGAGGGGCTGAATGGCCTGATCCTGATCCTCGCTTTCTCTCTCTCTCTCTTTCTCTCTGCCTTACCCTCGACTCCCTCTGTCTCTGTTTGTCTCTTTCTTTGTCTCTCTCTCTCTCTCTGTCTGCTTTTCTCTCCATCTCTAATCTCTCTGACAGTCTGTAGCTGAGCTGGAAAATGAGTTGACGAACGGACAAAGGGTAGAGGGAGCGCGCACAGCGATGGACCTCAACGATTACCTACACAGCAAACAGCTGGTGGATCAGTCAGTGATTCTTACTCTTTCCTCTGTTGTCTCCCAGTAACCTGCGCTTATTAATCAATTATTATTGGCAACTAATACTAATTATTAATAATAATTCTTCCCTGTGTCTCAAAACTCCGCTGTCAAGCGAGCGACCGCAGTGAAGGCCCTGTAGCTCAGGGGGTTATAGCGCTCGCCTTACAAGCGTGAGACCTGTGTTCGAATCCAGGCAGGTCAGGTCAGGGCGAAACCTCGGGCAAGTTTCCTTACCTTCCCCCCCCCCCCCCCCACACACACGGCTGATAATAATCCATCCCCCAATAAACAGACACAATGATAAATTGGTCATTAAAATTTTTTGGGGGGGTGACGGGGACACGATTGGCTGCCACGTTTCGCCCACAAGTATATACAGTCGATTCACTTGACAGACAGTACATTCCGCGAAGCGCTTTGAGACGTCGATAAGATGTGAAAAGCGCGATATCAACGCAAGGATTATTATTATTTTGTGGGCAAAAGGCAGGTCACAGGAACAGGGGGAGGCCATTCAGCCCTCGAGCTGTTCCTCGCTCTCTAAGATCACGTGTGCCTCAACCCCAGTTCCCCAGCTTTGCCCCGCATGCCTCGAATCCCTGACCTGACCGATATCCTTAAGGCACCTTAAGAATAATGAGAAATAATAATGTGGTCACTTCAATCCACGACTGTTTGGGGGGGAACGTTGCTGTGCGCAGTTGGCTGCCAGTGTCTGATAAAGCGCCGTGTCAAATGCAAGGATTATTATTATTATAATATTATATTTATTCTCTGCTTCCTCTCCTCTCTGCAGATTTCCTCTGTTCACTGCCGTCTATCAGATCCTCTACGAAGGCAAACCAGTCTCAGAGTTCATCTCCTGCCTTCAGCAGCACCCAGAGCACATGTAACTGGAGTGATCCTGGTGTGAGCCAGCGTTGGGGAGGGGGGGAGGGGGAGAGGGGGGGTAGTTGGGGTGGGGGGTGGTGGTGGAGGGGGTGGGGTGGAGACGGAGGAGGTGGAAACTGGCTGCCTCCCAGCCCGGCCTGGATACGTAGCTCATAGAATCATAGCATCTCACAGCGGAGGCCGATCGGCCCGTCATGAAGTTCCTGTCAGTGGGTTAGAGCGGCATCGTGTGACAAGCGAGAGGACCTGGTTCGATTCCCGTCAGGTCAGGGCCAGACCTTGGGCAAGTTTCCTAACTCCACACACGCACACGCGCATACACGA
>JAYJKW010000342.1:0-34185 GCA_035084275.1 Hydrolagus colliei
TGGACGCTGCTGCGCGCAATCGGCCGCCCCGTTTTGCCCACAAGTATCCAGTCAATTCGCTTTACAGTATATTCTGCGAAGCGCTTTGAGAACGTCTGTCCAGAAGAGACGTGAAAAAGCGCGATAAATCAAATGCAAGATCATTCTGATTCTTCTTATTATTATTACATAGCGTCCCTCACACAGGATAGCGCCCCAGAGCGCTCGACAGTGATACCGGAACACAACACTGCATTTCAGCATGTAGCCGCGAGAGAACGGGTTTTATTGAAGGCACAGAGGGCGTACAAAGTTGCTGTCTGCGTTAAAGCTCAGTGGTTAGAACACTTGTCTTGCAAGCTGGGGAGACCTGTGTTCAAATCCAGGCAGGTCAGGACGAAACCCTGGGCAAGTTTCCTTACTCCACACACACACCTAATAATAATCCCTCCAAAAAAAAACACAATAATAAAATTGGTCATTTCAATCCACGGCTGTGTGTGGGACACTGCTGTGCGCAATTGGCTGCCGCGATTCGCCCTCAAATATATACAGTGAATTCACTTTACAGTATATTCTGTGAAGCGCTTTGGGACGTTGATAAGATGTGGAAAGCGCTATATCAAAAGCAAGGATTATTATTATTATTATAAAGCGTGCGGAGGGAAATAACATTTCGTATCCTCCGCCTCGTTTGGGATCGACGAGCTTTTTTCACTTGTATTTCTTCAGCAGCTTTTGTTTAAGGGCCTCCAACTTGTCGTTCTTGGGCATGGACTTCACCATTTCCTTGGCTCGCGAGAGGGAGGCGTGCGCTTCGTCGAACAGTTCGGACCCGATGGCGGCCGTGACCCGGTCTCGCCAGGCGGCCAGTCTAGCGGAGCCTTCGAACACATCGAATCCAGCGGTGACAGGCTAAGGAAAAGCGCACCACAATATATATATATATATAATATATAATCTCAACCATAAACCCACAGTGCATCCGGTCAGATCAACAGCATTAATTCCTCAACAATTTGCTTCATACGTCTAGCACCACAAGATAAGGAAATACGGGGGGGGGGGGGCTGGGGGGGAGGAAGCGGGGAGGGGGGCGTTGGGGGGGGGGGGGAGAGGCAGTGGGGAGGGGGGCGCGGCGGGGGTGGGGGTGCGCAGAGGGAAGATTGATTGAGTGCCCTGATTGTTCTCGGTCTGTGTCGTAATACTCCAGCATCCTGTCTGGGAGAATCTGGCAATCGTAGTTTCCTTCCGGCCGCCGATTGAAACACTCAGGATAACAATAAGTCGAGATGGCGCCTTTTCGCTTCTCCTACGGCGTCTCGCTCAAAGTGAACTGACTGACTGTGAGTCTGTGGACAAAAACGCGGCCGCCGATTTGCGCACAGCAGGTCCCCCACAGACGATCGTGGATTGAAAGGACCAATTTTCAATTTTATGGCGGGGTTTTTTTTTGGGGGGGGAAGGATTATCGTTTGTTATTGTTATTCTCACAGTGCATGTCACTCTCGTTTTTAAAAAAATCTCTACTCTAAAAAGGTGCCAAGCTTGGGGGAGCCCCCGTTCAGTGGGGCAACATCCACACACGCGAAATATACAGTCACTTCACTTGGCTGTATATTCTGCGAAGCGCTTTGCGGCGTGCCGAAGATGCGACAAGGCGCTGCATCGAATGCAAGGAATATTATGATAATAACACAGACATATTGACGTTAAAATACAGACTTATTATTATTATTAGTGATATCTATGGATTAATTTGACAACTGAACATCACAGAATTCCATAAACCATTCCCTCCCCTACCTCTCCGACCTCCTGTCTCCTCACCACAGCCACCCGTTGCCTTCGCTCTAAACGGGCCTGGCCTCCTCCTTGTTCCCCCCCCCCTACCCCCGAATCCTCCGTTCTACCGTCGGTGGCCGTGCCTTCAGCCGACGCTCCGAAACTCCCCTCCCTCACTTCCTTCACCTCCCCCCCCCCCCCCCCCCCCCACTGGCTCAGCCCCCAGGATCCCCCGGGATCGTGAAGCGTTCTGAGACGCCGTCCGGCGTGGAGTGCCCGCAGTATAAACCCAAGTTGCTGTTGCTGTTGCGCGACTTCCCAAAATGGTGCCACGGGATTACCGACCTGCATCATCTCCACAATGGCGACCACATCGGCGATGCTGAGTTCGTCTCCCACAATGTAGGGTTTGTCCCGAAGCAGAACCTCTTCGAAGGTCTTCAGGGTCTCGCGCAATTCCTCCACCGCCATCTGCACCTTATCCTCGGGCATGGCCTCCCCGGTTAACGCCGGCAGCAACATCTGCGGAGGAGGAAGGCAGGACACGTCGCAGCCCGCGCCGGGAGCCTCGCAACCCAAAATGGCGTCACACAGGACGCGGACCGACGACAATCACATTAGTAATAATCCTCGTATTTCGATTTTGATATGGCTTGTTTCGCGTCTTCCAGGCGTCCCAAAGCGCTTCACAGAATATACCGCAAAGTGAATTGACGGTATAATCTGTGGGCGAAACGCGGCAGCCAGATTCTCCGCGATTAAGACGCCGTATCAAATGCAAGGATTATTATCGTTGTTATTCTTATTGAACATGAAGGGGATATAGTCTAACCTTAAGCATGAAGACTTTAGAACCGTGCATACGCACAGTGCTGTGTTGCCAGGCCAGGTACTCGTCCACACGAGCTCGTTTCTGCAGATCAGCCGGGTACCAGTGATCGGGGGTCTGGTATTTTTGAGCCAGATACTTCAGAATGGCCACGCTGCAAAGTGAACCACAACTTAGTCTTCGCTTTCACGTCGGCGATTGCGTTCTCGGGAAAGCGCGACACCGTAAGCGAAACGACGCCAGGCGAAACCCTAGGAAAATTGCCTCGGAGGGAAGGACAAAGTAGGAGGGAGGGAAGCAATCAAACGAAATGCGTGGGTTCTTGGTACATGCATCCGTGAGTAACGGGCTAGCCTGATAGGGGAAGTGGCTGAGATGAGAGGCTGCTGGCTGGCACTGTGGCAAGCTGACAGATATCTTGGTGAATGTCCACCGCCAGTAAACAGATGGCTTCGCAAAAGGCTGTGACACTCGTCACCCCTCACACAGGTCTCCTTCGCAGAATGATACACAAACGGTCGATAAAACACATCAAACCCTGATCAGGTCTGGCTGTTTAATACTTTTTAATTTTTTTTAAAGAAACTTAGTCAGTTAGTCAGTCAGTCAGTCAGTCGGTTGGTTGGTTGGTTGGTTGGTTGGTTGGTGGATTGGTTGGTGGGTTGGCTAACACACTGCATCGGAAACTGATGAGATTTCAGTACAGTTCACGTCATAATCGTGCTAGCGAAACCTAACACACCATCACTCTGTAAGTACGTTAGTAAGTTAGAAAAAAATAGAATGAAAGCTCTTTGCATTTGATGCAGCACTGTTCACATCTTCTCAGGGTCTCAGAGCCTAGCGGAGTGTTGTTTACCTTTCAGACAAGGTGAAGTCTCCGTCCTTTATTGCTGGCACTTGTCTCTTTGGATTAACCTTTGCAAACTCCTCGCTGTAGTGTTGTCCTGTGACCCAGCAGAGCAAACAAACAACAAACTCGTACGAACGTCAAGGGCATCGAACTGAAAGCGCGATACAGAGGCAGATACGCAATCGGTCTGAAAAGCAGACTCAGCTAATCACGCTCCCTCCCTCCCTCCCTCCTTCCCTCCCTCCCTCACTCACTCACTCGGTCACGCTTATCAACCCTGCTAGTCAAGGCAGTTAAGTCAAGACGCCAGTGGTTGGGTGGGAATTACAAACAAACAAATAATAGTAATCCTTGTAAAGCGGAGGGAGGGGGAGAGAGGGGTCGGGGGGGGGAACAAGGCTTCTAGACGTCTCAAAGCGCTTCACCGAATATACTGTAAAGTGAATTGACTGTATATTTGTGGGCGAAACGCGGCAGCCAATCGCGCAGAGCAGCGTGTCCCGTCCCCCGTCCCCCCCACAAACAGTCATAGTTTGAAATCACCAATTTTATTATTGTTTTTTTGGGGGGGAGGGATTATTGTTAGGTGTGTGCGTGTGTGTGTGTAGTGAGGGGGGGGGGGGTGGGTAAGGCGGAGGGAGAAAGTGAGGGGGCGGGGGGTAGTGGGGAGGGGAGGGAGAGAGAAACAAACAAACAAAACTGGTACGAAGTCAAGGGCATCGAACTGAAATCGCGATAACGAGAGAGATACGCAATCAGCCTGAAAAGCAGACTCAGCTAATCACGCTCACTCAGTCACGCAAGGGGAACAAGGGGGGGGAGGCAAGGGGGGGCAGGGAGGGGAAGGGGGGGTGCAAAGGGGGTCAGTGGGGGGCAGGGGGGGTAAGGGAGGGGGGCAAGGAGGGGGTAAGGGGGGGGAGAGAGGGAGGGGATTGAGGGGGGAGGGTCCCAGAGTTTTTTTTGAGGGGTAGGGGCAGATACAGACATAGTCAAGGGAACACACACACACAGACACACACACACACACAGACACAGACACACACGCGCGCACACAGACACACACGCGCACACACACAGACACACACACACACACAGACACACACACAGACACACAGACACACACACACACACAGACACACACAGACACACACACACACACACAGACACACACACACACAGACAGACACACACACACAGACACACACACACAGACACACACACAGACACACACACACAGACACACACATAGACACACACACACAGACACACACACACACAGACACACACACACACACACACAGACACAATGGGACACACACAGACACACACACACAGACACACACACACAGACACAGACACACACACACAGACACACAGACACAGACACACAGACACAGACACACACACACAGACACAATGGGACACACACACACAGAGAGACACATACAGACAAGACACACGCAGACAGACATACAGACACAAACACACACACAGACACACAGACAGACAGACCGAGGGCAGAGTTTCCTCACCTTCCGAAAGGCAGACCTGTTTAAACTCGAAAGGAATCTTGTTCTTTTTGGCGAAAATGAAGACAGAGCGACAGGGCTGGGACATCAGGTCCAGGTACACCTCCAGAGCCGCCATGTCACCCCCCCCCAAACACAGACACACAGACCCCAGCCCAGCGCCTCACAGCCCACAACCCGCCCACAGCCCACAACCCGCCCACAACCCGCCCACAGCCCACAACCCGCCCCCAACACGCCCACAACCCGCCCACAGCCCAGTGCCCTACAGCACACAACCCGCCCCCAACACGCCCACAACCCGCCTAAAAACCCGCCCCCAGCCCAGTGCTCTGCAGCACCCAACCCGCCCAAAACCCGCCCCCTAGCCCAGTGCTCTGCAGCACATAACCCGCCCAAAAACCCGCCCAAAAACCAGAGCCCGCCCCGCCCATGACCCGCCTAAAACCCCGCCCCCTCTCCCGCCCACTCCATGTCGTCACTCACACACCATCGGGCCCCGCCCCCCCCCCCTGCCCCCCCCCCTTCCCGATGAGTTGGCACGCTAGGCCCCTCCCCCCCCCCCCCCCCCCCTGTGTGATTGTTGGACACTGATGATTTGGTCACTCAATAATAACCAGAGCAATCACAAGAATAGGAATAATTCAATAAAGTCAACTGACTGTATCATTTTCTGGGCGAAAGCGTCCGTCCGTGTCTCCGTCCCCCCCCCCACCCTCCAAACCCACCCCCACAAACAGTCGTGGATTGAAGTGAAATCGTGAATTAACTTTTTTTTTCTTGAGGGGATTATCAGGCGCGTGTGTGCATGCGTGTGCGTGTATGTGTGTGTGCATGCGTGTGCGTGTATGTGTGTGTGCATGCGTGTGCGTGTATGTGTGTGTGTGTGTGCGTGTGCATGTTGTGTGTGTGCATGCGTGTGCATGTATGTGTGTGTGTGTGTGTGTGTGCGTGTGCATGTTGTGAGTGTGTGTGTTTGTGCGCAAGGTTGTGTAAACTTGCACAAGGTCTCGCCCTGACCTGCCTGGAATCGAACTCAGGTCTCTCACACTGTGTGAGCTCTAACCACTGAGCTACAGGATATCCGTACCCACCACTGTTTAGTGTGGCGGATACTCTCTCTCTCTTTTTCTCTCTCTCTCTCTCTCTCCCTCTCTCTCTGTGGTTCGACGTCAATCTCCGCCACATTCAAGTGCTCCAACGAAATGCAAACGGTTGCTGTAAATACCTTATCAGGGCGCTCACGGGGTTGTGGTGAAAGTTTAGGGGGCAACGCCCCGGCTGTTTGAAAGGGAGCGTCCCCCGTGAAAAAGGTGCGCGGAAGCCATCACGACGACGACAACAACAACAACAGCAACAACAAAATGACATTTTGTTCCAAGCAGCGTGCAGAGAGAGAGAAAAAAAACTACAGCGAACGTAGAAACGGTATTTTGTTTGGGGGGGTTGGGGGTGGTATTGGAAAATGGAGAACGATACGATTCGATAACAGCTTTTAAAAGAGAATTAGATCTTTATTTAGGGAGAGCGGGTCTGTGCGGTTGTGGGGAGAGAGCTGGGCAGTGGGATTGAGTTGCTCTTTTCAAAGATCCGGGGCACAGACTAGATGGGCCGAATGCCCTCCTTTTGTGCCGTAGGATTCTATGATTCTGTGATTCTATGAAAGATGAATTGTTGTACTTTGCTTTGGGGGATTTATGTTAAAACAAATATAATAATAATCCTTACATTTGATATAGGGCTTTTCACGTCTACTAGACAAACACCTCAAAGCGCTCCGCAGAATATACTGTAAAGTGAATTGACCATATATTTTTTTTTGGGGGGGGGGGGGGGGCGCGGAGGGGGAGGGGTGATATATAAATAAATATTTATATATTTATGATTAAATTTGTGAAAGGCGTTGAACGATTAGGGTGTTACTAATCACGCCGATCGCAAGAAATGTTCTAGTTTTTTTTAATTAAAAAAATGAACAATTACCTGGTCTCCAATAGTCTCACAAATTCACCACGAACCCTTCGCGTTGATTGATTGCTGTGACTGCGAAGCCAAGTGGTGAGCAGACTTGTTGCAGAAGCTAAGGAAGCGACACGCAACATCAAAGTTCCAGCTGCGGTTTTACTCTCCTCACTTAAAATTAGCTCCGCGTTCAAAGTTCACCAGAAAGCTGCTGCTAATTCTTTCAAGTTACATTTACCGCTGCGTTTCACTGTAGTAGGTACGCAGGCACCTCATCAATTATCACAGCAGAGGCAACTGAACTTTCTAAGTTCAGTAAGGTGTGAACAAGTGATGTGTTAACCGAGATCACGTTGACACGAGTTTCATCAGCTCTTGCAAAAACAAATGCTTTAGAAATCCTTCCACCTGATATCACGGTAGATCTCCGATGATAGTTTGGGCGACCACCACAATCAACTTGACAGTTAGACAGTGGCGAAAATAGCGATTTTTTATCGGTGACATTATTCTGTGGAAAAAATTCACACTTTATTCTCAGGGAGAGTTTTCATCGCGCAAATACCGACACGAGCCCACAATACACTTTCAAGAAACACCTTCAAATTGCAAGCAAACAAACAAACAAAACTTACATTTATATGGCGCCTTTCACGTCGAGAGGACGTCCCAAGGCGCTGTACAGTCAGGTAGGACAAGAGCAGGGTGGGAAGGATCAGGGCAGGATGAAGAATAGTAGGAAAAGTAACTGTATTAGTGGGCGAAACGCGGCAGCCAAATTGCGCACAGCAGTGTCCCACAATCAGTCACGGAAGTGGGACTAGGGGCAAAAGGGGGTAAAGAAGCAAAAGGGGAGGGGTGGAGACAGGGGGGAAAGCAGGAAAGTCGACTGTATACTTGTGGGCGAAACATTTTTGACGCCGCCGTCGAGTCCGAAGCTAATTGCGCATCGGCGGTGTCCCCCCCACCCCCACTCACACACACATACACACACACACATACACACACACACACAGCCACGAATCGAGCGCCGAACCCCCCCCCCCCAAAAAAAAAAAAAACGACTGCATTGGTAAATTACCGCCGGGTGAAGCTAGGAGTGTTTGCTCTTCTGAAAGCGAAAAAGCTAGCGCGCAGAAAAACTTTTCAGATCATTTGACCCGCCCTCGGCTCAGACCGGCTGTGGCTCAATTCGTCTTGAAGCTCCCTCAGCGTCGCCTGGATCCTGTTTTTGAACTGGAGCGCGGGTCCGTTGCCGGTGAAAAGGTAGAGGATCGGATTGACGCAGCTGTACACGTACGCCAGGCTGGTGACGAGCGGCAGCCAGGTCTTCATGTCGTGCGTCGTGAACATGTCGACGGCGTTGGAAACGTGGAACGGCATCCAACAAAGCAGGAAAGCCGACATGATCATCAGGACTATCTTGTAGGATTTGGACGAGGCCCTCCCGTACCTGCGGCGTATCCTCGAGGTGATGAAGGCGTAGCAGACGCCGAGGGTGAGGAAGGGAAGGAGGAAAGCCATGGCGAACCTGGCCAGGATCAGGACGCGGAGGCTGCCGAGGTCCAGCTGGTAGAAGCAACGCGTGGTCTCCATGATCGAGTCCTCTTCCGTGTCGCGGGCAAAGTAGAAGGGGAGGCTCACGGCCAGGGCTAGCAGCCAGACGCCCGCGGCAACCAGAGCCGCCAACTTCACCGTCCGGTTGTTGTGGGACCAAACCGGGAACGCCACCACCAGGCACCTGTCGACGCTGATGGCCGACAGCGTGAAGACGCTGGTGAACATGCTCAGGTGGCTGCCGAAGCTGACCGACCTGCACAGGAAGCTCCCGAACGGCCAGTGGGACTTCAGCGCCTGCTGCGTGATGGAGAAGGGCAGGAGGGCGCTGAAGGTGAGGTCGGCCAGCGACAGGTTGAAGAGCCACACGATGGTGGTCGTCCTGTTGACCTCCCGGGCCGTGACCCAGATCACCAGACCGTTCCCCAGCGTCCCGACCGCGAAGGTGACGCAGTAAACGATGAGCGGCAGGTAATTCACCGAGGAATCCTCGTCCTCCTCGTCGTACGAATAGGCGTATCCAAAGGGGGTCGGAGCACTCGACATTCTCGTCGCCTAGAGGACGTGTTGGGTTAATAAAAAAAGAGTTAAGAAGCGAACTGTACAGCTCAAGGTGGGGGGAGGTGTGTGTGTGGGAGCTATGAATGAGCTGTAGACCTTCCCAAAGCCAATTGCACACTGCGGTGTCCCACAAACAGTCGTGGATCGAAATAACCAATTTTATTTCAGGTTGTCTTTTTTTGCACTGATTATTATTAGCTGTGTGTGTGTGTGTGTGTGTGGAGCAAGGAAACTCTTCCGAGGTTTCGCCCTGAACCGAACCTGTCTCACGCTCGTAAGGCGAGCACTCTAACCGCTGAGCTGGAACACTCAGGGCAAAATGCAAGTTGTTGTTGAACGAGCTGCTCGAAAGAGAGAATGAGGTTTTGACCAAGATATCGGGGAACAACCTTTGCTCCAGTTTACGAGCTCGGTGAGAGCCACACCAGCGAGAGAGGAAACCAGAGCACGTGTTGCTAGACTGTTGAACAGACGGCATCAGAAAGCATGGAGTCACACTGTTGGTTTGAATTACTTTGATATCAAAGATAAGATGGGCGAGTTAGTATATCTGGCTGTGACAGAAACCCAACACTCTGAGTAGCCTTGTTCTGTTCTTGTTGTTTTATGTTGAAGTCACCAACTAAGAGACAGAGACTGTATTGGACTCATTTGAAGTAATCATGGCAAAGCCTTACAAGTGAATTTGGTACAGAACCGAACCCTCTCACACACATATACACATACAGTTCCCGCATCCTCATGTACACGCACACACACACACACGATTGTACCCTCACACAAACACAACCACACAGACACACACGCAGGACCACACCTTCACACACACACACCCTCACACACACCACTGCACTCTCACACACGCATGACCACACACACACACACACAACCGCACAGCTACCTTGTGAAGTTGTCCACAAATCAACTTGAAATAATCGCCACTGGTCTCTAGACAGGAGGGATCAGTGTATACGCACGTCCTCTCACAATTCTTTCAAAATCCTATTAGTTTATCGACCCCCCCCCCCCCCCCCCAAACCCTCCCCCACTTTCATTTCAGACTTTTCTTCACTTTTAACTTCCCTTTGCGCCTCCTGTGATCGCCTTATTATTCTTGGCGATTTCAACCTCCATTTCACCCCCTCCTGCCCCATTTCCTCTGAATTTTCCTCTTTACTTTCGTCTTTCAACTTCTCCCTTCATATTAACACTGCCACCCACACATCACGGCCATCCTCTCGATCTAGTGATCACCCGAGGCCTCAACGTCTCTGGCGTCACCATCACAGACAAGGCCATTTCCGACTATTTTTTCATTTCCTGCAACACCTCTATCCCTTCCCCCTCCACCTCCAAACCCACCACCATCTTCTACTGGCCCTGGAAGAAGATTCCCCCTCAAACTTTCACCCCTGCCCTCGAAACCTCCGACCTCCTCCCACAATGGCATTCTTTTTGTACCGACCCATCCTCCGCCTCCACCGCCCTCCACAACACCCTCTCCACTACCCTCGACACCCTGGCCCCCCCCTCACCTCCAAAACCGTCTCCCATTCCCGATCATCACCGTGGTACACAACTCACCTCCGTTCCCTCAAAAGCCAAGTGAGAGCAGTTGAACGCAACTGGCTCAAACCTGGCCTCACGGTTCACCGGCAAATCTGGCATCAAATGTTACCGCTCCGCCCTAGCCACCGCCAAATCAGCCTTGTACTCCAAGATAATCCTGGAAGCGAAGGACAACCACCGCCTCCTCTTCGCCACCACCAACCAGCTCCTCTGCCCCCCCCCCCCCGCCCCCCTCCTCACCTCGCAGATCCTCTCCTCAAACGTTCGTTGTGAGGAGATGCTGGATTTCCTCGAGTCCAAAATAGAGAGAATCCGCTCTGCGGTTTCCTCCCCCCACCACTCCTCCACCTCCGCGCCCTCATCAGTTACCTCAACCCCAACCACCCCCCATTTCACACTTTCAACCCCACCACCCCGCTTTCAATCCCAAAAACAATCACCTCCATGAAACCCACCACGTGCTCATTGGACCCCATCCCCACCCCCCTCCTCCGCACCCAGCTCCATTTGTTAGCCCCGCTCATTTCTGACACCATTAACCTTTCCCTCTCCTCAGGAACCGTCCCCACCTCCCTTAAAACAGCCACCATCACCCCTATCCTGAAGAAACCCTCCCTTGATGCGTCGCAACCATTAAGTTATCGACCCATCTCCAACCTCCCGTTTCTATCCAAGGTCCTTGAAAGAGTGGTTGCCTCCCAGCTCCGCTCTTTCCTTTCAACTCACTCACTTCTTGAACCCCTCCAATCAGGTTTCCGCCCTGTTCACAGCACAGAAACTGCCCTGGTCAAGGTCACAAATGACATCCTAACCGCCTGTGACCAGGGCTCCTTTTGCCTCCTCGTCCTCCTTGACCTGTCTGCTGCGTTCGACACAGTCGATCACACCATCCTCCTTCAACGTCTTTCCTCCCACCTCAACCTCCAAGGCACAGTCCTTGACTGGTTCCGTTCTTATTTGACCCACCGTTTACATTTTGTTTCTTCCAATGGTTTTTCTTCAAACCCCCGCACAGTTTCCCACGGCGTCCCCCAGGGCTCTGTCCTCGGTCCCCTCCTTTTCACCCTTTACACGCTCCCCCTGGGCGACGTCATCCGCAGACATGGGGTAAATTTCCACATGTATGCGGATGACACCCAGCTGTACCTTTCTGCCTCGTCCCTCAACCCCCAGACCATCGATGTTCTGACAGCATGTCTGTCCGACATCGAATCGTGGACGAGGGACAACTTTTTGCAATTGAACGCACATCGGGCGCTGCCAGCCTCAACATCCAACTCTCCACCTCACAAAGCCAGTCAGGAACCTCGGCAACATGTTCGATCAAAAACTTTCCTTCCTCCCCCACATCCGCGCCTTGACCGGCACCGCTGATTTCCATCTGCGCAACATTGCCAGGCTCCGCAACTCTCTCCTCGTCGGCCTCCCCAGTTCCTCCATTCACAGGCTGCAGGTCATCCCAAACTCTGCAGCCCGTGTACTATCCCGCACCCGCCTCCGCCTCCACATAACCCCCACCCTCGCCCGTCTCCACTGGCCCCATCCTCCAGAGGATCGAGTTCAAGATCCTCGTCCTCACCTACACGGCCTTGCCACCATCCTACCTAACCGATCTACTCTCCCCCTACATGCCCACCCGGACCCTCCGTTCAACAGGACTTGTCCTGCTCCAAGCCCCCGCCCGAACCGCCCCACCATCGGAGGCCGGGCCTTCAGTTTCTCCGCTCCCACCCTATGGAATGCCATCCCTCAATCCCTCTCGTCTCGTCTCTTCCCTTTCCTCTTTCAAGGCCGGTTTGAAGACTTTCCTCTTCGATCGTGCCTTTTGTTCCCACCCCCCGAACTCTTTTACCTCCCCCTTCGTGTCTCACCCCTTCCCAAACACTCCCCTCCCAGCTCGGGTCACAACGCCTCCTGTTTAGCGCCTTGGGACGTCCTCCCGACTTGAAAGGCGCTCTATAAATGTAAATTGTTGTTGTTGTAAAAAAAATACAGTACTTGCATTGGATGTCTTTGAAACTGCTCAAAGCGCTTCACAGTCACAGTGAAGTGAAGTGAGTTGACTGTATATGTTCGTGGGCAGAAGGCAGCAGCCGATTGCACACAGAGGCCGTCGTGCATTTTACAAGTGGAGTCAGATTTAAAGGCGCATTAAAGAAATCACACCCATTATTACGATACAATGCTAAATTATATCCTTATAGCATACGCACACACTCACATACATACAAAGACACAGCATTAAAGTGAGTCCTGTCTCCCCTTCGATATTCTTATCAAATTCCCATCATGTTTGGAGGGCGGGGTGGTTGGATGGGGTGGGGGGGGGGAGGGGGGGGGGGGGCGATTTAATACAATAACAGCTCCTTGTCTCCTTCATTGCCACAAAATTGCTTTGCAGTCAAAGAAACACCCGCAAAAAAAGGCATAAAGACAATAATATTAATAATCTTTTCATTTTGATATAGCGCTTTGCACGTCTTCCCTGCGTTACAAAGCGCTTCACCGAATATATACCGCAAAGTCAGTTGACTTTGCGTGGACTGAAATGACCAATTCATTATTTTTTTGAGGGAGTACAGAGAGAGAGAGAGAAAGAGAGCGAAGAAAAGTCGCAAATATTTACACTCGCACAAGAGTTTCGGTTCTTTGTTTGATACCGAAAATTTCAAAGCGTTTTACTAAGTGAGGGGGAGTCTGAGCGCAAGAGGAGTCAGAAGGCAAAGGAGATAAACAGAGACAAGCTAGACAGACAGAGAGATAGAGAGTGAGTGAGTCGCACACACATACAGTAGGAACACAACACAAAGTGAGCAACATATCACTAAAACCACTAAACTAACGGCCGCTTAGCTGTAAGTGTGGAAATGTTACCTTTCTAATCAGTACATATACTTCTGATGTTCTTAGCTACGTGCGGTGCCGAAGGTATCTTTCGCATGGACAACAACACCAGCTGCAATCAGTAGAGGTTGGTTAAGATTTTCTGTTAAGAAAAATATCGTGTACAGAAGTGACTACAGTACAGCAAGGCAGCAGGCAAGGCAATGCACTTACAGCTAGAATTTTAAAAAATTTCCCCTGTAGATTTTTTTTACACACACACACACACACGGGAATTTTAAATAATCTATTGAACAAAACTGTATCTCAACGATTATCCGTGAAGGTAATTTTCTACCACCGCACCGTACACACACACACACACACACACACACAAATACACACAGATCCTTACACACACACACAACCCTACACACACACACACATATATACACCCAAACCACATTAGAAACAAAAAATGTATCATCTTGGCGTCAATAAATTCCCTTAAAAGAGAACAGATGTTTCGGGATTTCCACTATGTTTGATACAACATTTTTGTGTGTGTGTGTGTGATTGCCGCCGCTGTTATTAGATTAGGTGAAAATCATGCGAGAAAGAGGTGAGGTGGTTTTACTGTGAATCAGAATTTAAATAACCGCTCGATAATGTGGACAGCACTATGTAAGAGGAATTATTTTTTTTGGATCAATCATTTGCTCAGTAAAACACCAAGGAGAGACTTGTCCATAAATCATGATCAAAATCCCCCCCCCCCCCAACACACGTTTAACTAATTAGCAGGGTGAAAAAAAAGTTGAACTAACTTACCTGTCGAGGGACACTTTCACAAATTAACCTCTTTACTCTGATAGCTGCCGATTCACTAGTGTCTCATTGGTTGGTTAGACACACAGCAACCAGAATAGTTGTGGTTTAAGTCAGGGTTAAATGCTGATGATTTTATGCTTCCGAACTAGAATAAAGCTACTGTTTGTGAGTACAACGCCTTCTCTCTCTCTCCCCCATGCCCACACCTCCCCACCCACCCACCCACCCCTCCCCAAAAAATTGCTAAACACAGTTAACTATTAAATTATAAACCTCCTAACTTTTAGAGAAGAAAGAATTTGGGTACTTTAGTAGAGAAAAAAAAACTTATTAGAATACTTCAACCCAAAACAACAGTGGCCGATAACACTCAGCAGGTCAGGCAGCATCTATGGAGAGAGAAAAGTGAGTCAACATTTCGGGTCCATTCCCCCTTCGTCAGATGTGGAGAGGCGGAGGATTTAAGGATTAACAGGGAGTAGAAGCAAGGAAAGACGTAGGATAAAATGGGGTGGAGGTTAGGGGACCTCATACATACATATTAATCCTTGCACCTTACCACGTCTTGAAGACAGACATCTTAAAGCGCTTCACAGAATGTACTGTACAAATGAATTGACTGTATATTTATAGGTGAAACGCAGCAGCCAATTGTGCCCAGCAACGTCCAGGATTGAAATGACCAAATTATTATTGCTGTGTTTTTTTCGAGGGATTATTATCAGGCGTGTGGAGTAAGAAAGTCGGCCTGGGTTTCGCCCTGACCTGTCTGGAATTGAACCCAGGTCTCTCGCTTGCAAGGCGAGTGCTCTAACCACTGAGCTACCCACCAATCCAACTCATCTGCACGATTGCTTCAAAACGCCTTTTAACCTCATTCCTTAATCAAGAAAGCAAATGCTTTTAAGCATATATCAACGAGACCCTTTTGTTTTAGACTCAAAATAAATTCCCTTAAGAATGATGAGAATAATCCTTACATTTGATATAGCGCTTTTCACATCCTATCGACGTCTCAAAGCGCTTCACAGAATATACCGCGAAGTGAACTGACAGCGTATTTGTGGGCAAAACTTTTATCAAAGGCTAATGAAACAACGTGGTACGTGAGCCTCAGACACCTACCCACCCACCAACCCAGAGATGTTCACGTGAAACGCATGTGCGCTGCACAAAAACAGATGTGACCCAGAATATAACAACCCACGGCTATCACAAATCTGCCGATGACACCAAGCGTTCCTTGAGGGTTCCCCGGCTCTCGCACGGTGGCAGAATTTTGAACCCGAGCAGTGAGGTGAGGGATGCCACAACAAACCAAACCAAGATTTTATTTTCATTCTTTCTAAATGCCAGCCCCAGGAAATGCCAGCTCAGCGTGTGGTATCTCGCAAAAAACCGCACAACGGAACAGAATGCCTCATATCTGATATGAGGCATTCTGTTCGTTTGTGCGGTTTTTTGCGAGATACCACACGCTCGAGCTCAGGCACTTTCCTGGGGCTGGCACTTTACGAAAGAATCGCAAAACACATACACACAACTCAACAAAAGACTTTTTTTTCAACAACTTCTCCAGTCCTCGAGGTTCAGGTGATCATTAGCAATTGGGAAAGTTTTCCCTCTCCGAACCGAGCGCGTTTTATTAAATCGATCGAGTGCTTGTACTTTGCTGCCATCATTATTTTTTCCTGCCTTGTTTTTTTGTCCGAAGCACTGACTGTCCAGCGCCTTGGGACGTCCTCCCGACGTGAAAGGCTCTATAAGAGATGTCATTTTGTTGCGAGTCAACGTTTCGGGTCCACGAGCCTTCGTCAGAACTGGGGCGTGTTTGGGAGGGGGAGGTTTTTACAGGGCTATCAGAGAGGGAGAGAGACTGGGCAAGGAAAGGAATTGGGGTAGAAGGCAGGAGATGATAGATTAAGGAGGTGTTAATGTTGTGAAACAAAAGGGGGTGCGAGGGTCGGAGGAAGGAAAGGGGATTAGATAGTCATTATGTACTACTAATCTGGTGTGTATCTAGAATGTATTTTAGTGAATCGTTGTGGTTAAACTGTCACCGATAAGAGGAAGTAGTGTTTTGTTTTCCAGTCCTGGTCAAGTGTAGATACATTGCCTTATTGTATTATCAGGATGTCTCAAAGTACTTCACAGGAATTTAATCAGTGCTTTACAACATACCAAACCGCCAGGATATTAATTTCTAATCAATAATAATAATAATCCTTGCATTTGATATAGCGCTCTTCACATCTTCTAAATGTCTCAAAAGCGCTTCACAGAATATACTGTGAAGTGAAATGACTGTGCATTTGTGGGCGAAACTCGGCAGCCGCTTACCATTCATTTACCTTGTACATAAAACGGGCGCATTATCAGAGCATTTCTCACCCCCGCACGCCCACCACCACTTCTCCCCGCCGTCAATAAACCACTTACTGTCTTTACCCAGTGAATCCAAATACCAAGTATGACCTGAGCAGACCACACACTAATTTTGTTTCGCCCACAAAAATACACAGTCACTGCACTTTACAGTGAAGCGCTTTGAGACGTCTCGAAGACGAGATAAGGTGCAATATCAAATGCATGGATTATCATTATTATTATCGTTATTACTATAATAAATTCAGTTGACGGATGTTTAAAAAGACTGGTGCAATAACTTGTGTAAAACATTTTATTAAGAGCTCCGTAGACAATGTACACAGTATAGTCGATTCCTACTTTTAATGAAACGCACAACGATCATTTCTTGATTTATTCTAAAGCCCAATGCAGTGTGACCACATCATCTCTCTGTCTCAGTAAACCTTCAGCTGGTTCATACTCCAGTGGAACCCGTTTCGCTCTCTTTTTTGTCTCTTTATGAAATAACTGTTTTAAAAAAACACAACACACAAAACATTAAGAGCACTGTAAACAGTTTCAATTGATTCACTCACAGCATTTGGGATATTTTCACTTACAAATTGCAAACGGGTGGTCATTATACAACAACAAAATGACACTTGTGCAGCGTCTTTCGCGTCAGGACGATTATTATATAGTAAGAGAAGGGAGTTACCGAAGTATATCTTAGTAACGAAAACACAAGTGATCGAGAACACTCAGCGGGTCAGACAGCATCTATGAGTCAAAGTGAGTCAATGTTTCGGGTCCACGACTTGTGGTCAGAACTTCAACAGAACTCGTTTGGACACGAAGCGGTGACTCGCTGTCCTCTCTCCATAGATGCCGCCTGACCTGCCTGCTGAGTGCTCCCAGCCACTTGTGTGTTGGTTTCGTATTTCCAGCAGGATTTTGCCTTTGGTTTTGAAAATTTGGTGACGGTGAAATTAAGTTGTTACCACTGGCAAAAGACAAACAGTTTTGTTCCAGTCCGGCCAACAGAGGCAAATTGGACATTCACCTCGTAGCTGTCAAATATTCTCCTGCCTCCACAACCCTTCCAAACCCATTAATGTACCATAAATGTCGCTACAAGCCATGTGTGAAGTCCTGTAGCTCAGTGGTTAGAGCACTCGCCTTACAAGTGTGAGACATGTGTTTCGAATCAAGGCAGGTCAGGGAGAAACCTCGGGCAAGTTTCGTTACTCCACACGCCTAATAATAATCCACCCCCGGCCACCACAAAAATAATAATGATTTAGTCATTTCAATCCACGACTATTTGTGGGGACGCCACTGTGCACAATTAGCTGTCGCGTTTTGCCGACAAATATACAGTCGATTCACTTTACATGGAATTGTTCTAGACACAGTCTAGAAGACGTGAAGAGCGCCATATCAAATGCAAGGATTATTATTATTATTGCCTTCAGCAATCCGTCCAGGCCGCTCAACTCGCTGTGACTTCGTTTGTAACCTCAAAGTACTTCCGAGTGAATGAAACCCAGGGCGTTTCTTTGTTAACGATGCAACACATCCACTTTGATAGGCTTCCCATTATCACACAGAAGAAGAAGAAGAATGGTGTACAATACCTCCGAAGCAGTGAGCTCCAGCAGTGATGAAAGATCCTGTTCCTGGTGTGACAAAGGTTTGGTTATCGCAGCCGCAGAGTTGGCAACGTCAGGGTGGTAATGTTTTTGCAGCGTCTGAACAGGAGAGAAACAACGTAAGGAAGACAGACATTATACACACAATCTCGTGTGTGTGTGTGTTTTTACTGCGATCGATATCAGCGCTTACAATCAGACTTGTCTCAAAAGCTTTACATTCATTGCTGTTGCTGAGCTTCACCAGCGATTCCCTCAGCTGAGCATTTTAACATCTGTTCCCCCCCAACCCCCCTCCCCCATTCCACCCACTTTTTTTTTTTTTGTCGGTGAGCGCTCTAGGTCGCTGCCCTGCCTGAAGTCACAAATCGCTCCCTATCCTGTTTTTCATTAACGCCGTCTGACCATTTGCGGCTGACTTTCGCTCCCAGGCGGACAAGTCACAGGAAACCGTTTCCTACCGAGATCGAGCTCAGGAATTTCCTAGCATTGTGTTCAAGGGTTATCAATCGGTTCGCTGCCTTTCACTCTCTCAAGTTAATCCCCAACCTCCCCCACAGCTAATCTGACATTCTGTTTAACTTCTGCTACCTGTTCCTAGCTCCGCTAACTTGTTTTGTTATTTACTACATTTCTTTGTTCGACATAAACTGGTTTAAAATTTGGTCGATTTTCTTGGATAATCTTTCACTTGAGTGGGAAGTCTTTGGATTCTCTCCTGGACAAACGATTAGTAAAAATACCCCCACCAACAAAAAAACTGCAGTCAGGAAAAAAAGCCTGTGAGAAAATTCAAACGCTTCCCGTCTTTGCGGGAAGCAAAACAGACCTGCAGTTCCCAGAGGGAGCTTTCCAGGGCTCGGCATCGTGAAGGCTCCTCCTCCATTATGAAAGGATCGTCACAAAACTCTGGAAAACAAGGAAATCTTAACAGTTTTCGAGCAGAATAAAGTGTTAAAAGTCGATGTCCGTCCGCGCCCACAAATACACAGTCAATGCACTTTACAGTATATTCTGTGAAGTGCTTTGAGACGTCGATAAAGATGTGAAAAAAGCTGTATCAAATGCAAGGATTATTATTATTATTATTAAGTTGAATAACAGTTTGTGCATCCGGCTGTGCTCAGACTTGTTATTGAGTACTAGCGACTTGATTCAATTCAAAGGTGGGATGGGGGGTGGGAGAAGTTTCGGAAAAATTGACGACTCTTTTAACACCCGACTTGTCAGTAATATTGGCACAGGGTTGAGAAAGTTTCCTCACCTATCCTCGGAGTCTTGGATAGATAATAATAATAATCCTTTCATTTTATATGGCGCTTTTCACGTCTTCTAAGTGACTTAAAGCGCTTCACAGAATACACTGTAAAGTGAATTGACTGTATATTCCTAGGCGACAAGCGATAGCCAATTATTCTCAGCAGCGTCCCCCCAAAAGTCGTGGATTGACTGACCAAATTATTATTGTTCTCTTTTTTTCTTGAGGGATTATCATTTAGGCGTGTGGAGTAAGCAAACTTGCCCGAGGTTTCCCCCTGACCTGCTGGGAATCAAACCCAGTTCCCACGCTTGCGAGGCGAGCGCTCTAACCACTGATCTACAGGACTCCACAGAGAAAAGGGAAGGAAAATGTCAGTGTAAGCGCATTTGTCTGTGGTAAGCCTAGCTGTTAATCGTGAAAAAAAAAAGAATGTGTACAATACCTTCAGGTCCATCGGGTCTATTGATGAGAACCCTGCAGGCAGGATGCTGCCGAATGAGGTTACAGATAAATGAAATGATCATCAATAGGCTGTGAGGCGGGGCAGTCAGGGCCAGGCGAGACAGTCTCTTGGCAAATGCTGCCACCAAATACACTGGTAAATGGCTGCACAGAAAAGAAAGATAATTAAACCCGGGTAACACTTAAAGAAAACAAAAGAAAAATCCTTAAAAACAACTTACGAGACCGCAGATTATAAGGTGCAGGTTCCATTTATCTGCTTACAAACAAGGAGCCTGTTCTCCTTTCAAACTCCCATCACCTGCATTTCCAAAAATCTTAAACAAAACCCGCTTCCTCTTACACAGACTAACCACACGTCTTGAGCAGATGAGATCCTCCTACGTTCACACAGTAACTAGCTACTTCGAGACGTTATTGTGGTTTTAAGGGACATTTCGGGGCAAATTAGACCTTAAGATAAAAGCAACCTCGGCATCTTAAGCTATGAATCAATTTGAAAAAGGTTGAAACCAAAGTTAAACGATTGTTTGCTGCACAAACGAGGGTGAACGTCAGCCAGCTCGGGAGGATTTGCAGTGCGGTGGCTCGATCTAATGTGGGATGTAGATTTCTAGAGTTCTCGGTATCGATATATTTAGAAAGCTTTTTTTTTTTGCAACAACTATCTGCACTATTTTACTCTAAACTTCACCATGTTGGCTTGGAGGTGAACAAAGGGAGCAGTATCTTAATTTGGGAGCTTTTTATCGGCTAACCTCCGACACAGCCAGTGGCAGGTTGTAACATGGCAGCGTTGAAGAGAGCAAAGCAGCGTCTCCTGAAATCGTTTCCCAACCGCTAAATGGCTGAGTTGCGAAATCGGCACTTCGCACGCACACTGTGTGCACAAAGTGACGTGGCTGACTCGGGACCAGAATTCGGGCACCTTTTTGCAAACCTGAAATGATGTTATAATTCAAGCGAAATTGGGGGAGGATCGCGAATGAAAATTGATTGTGGATTCGGTCGGAGGGGGGGGGACATCCGAAAAACCCGACGGAAGATTGATTTTTCGCCAATTTTGACCCAAATGCCCTAAACGCGATCAACAAAAACAAGCGACGTTTACTGTTTGCAAACTGGACCAAAGGAAACCAACCCCAGGGTCTTCTGCAAAACTTTTCTCTCCTTAAAAAAAGCAGAAAAGCTCCCTTCACAATCAAGGCTGGTCTACATCTTGCAGGGTTTGACTTTTTAGAAAACTTAACCGTCCTTCACCGTCCTCATCACAGGCGAGACAATGTCATCCTGCAAACCGGGCCATTGGGTGACTGAAGTCGTGGAGGACGTGACTGAACTCAGAGAGGACGTGACTGAACTCAGAGAGGACGTGACTGAACTCAGTGCTCGGATCAGCTGACAGCAGACGATGTAGCAACACTGAGAGTTTCAGTCAGGTAATTCAACCGTGCGTCTAATTTTCTCAAACGATGCCTTAACTTCAAAGCCATCTCTATTTACCTGTCTGCCCTGTGAGTGACGGGTTCCAGCGGTCGGGGAGTGTGTGGGACGATGGGATTACATTTGCACAAATCTGTATGGTGCAGCCTCCAGTCACCCCAAGCATCAAGAGTTATCCCCTCATCAGCGGACACACACTTAAGTTTGGTGCGAGGACCTTTACAGGAAAAGCTACCTTGATGTTCTCAAGGCCTAAATCCAACGCTTTGCGCCAGACTTACTCAGGTTGTTAAGCCAGACGAACAGACTATGAACCCGACTCTACCTCCAGGGAGCTTAACCACGGGTCAGTGCATTCTAGAGATTAGCAATGTATCTTACTGTTGTTACACTATTTGTAAGCAATGGGTCTAATGCTAAGTTTGTGAGTAACTGATTGCATCCCAAATTAGTACAGTATTCCCAAAGAAACACTGTTGCTCGGTCGGTAAACTTTCTAATGTGACTGGACTTTTCTGTGACAGCGAGGATTTTTCGCTTTCGAGGATTGGTTATGTTGTACTTTATAAATGCGACACGGATCAGTTACAGTTAATGATTGGAGTAAAATAAAAGACCACCAACCTGGAAGATAAGAACAAACTGGCCAGGTGAAAGAATCTGGCTCTGTACCTCACGTGGAACACACTTGGGTTTAGCAAGCTGTAGAGCTTTTTATAGAAGTCTGGATATTCTCTGAAACAGCAGATACATAATAATATTCCATTCCCCCACAAAAAAACCACAATAAAAAAAAATTGGGTCATTTCAATCCACGACTGTTGTACGCAATTGGCTAACGCGTTTCGTCCACACATATATACAGTCAATTCACTTTACAGTATACAAGTATCCCCCGATTTACAACAAAGTTGCGTTCTTGAAAAATGTCACGTAAATCGAAACGTTGTAAATCAAAACGCAGTTTCCCATGCGGTCCCATTATATAACCCGTATATAAACTATATACTGCGTATGCGTAAATAAGATGCGGCAATATTTTTTGTCGTTAAAACAAAGCCAAATGTCATATATCGATAAAAGAGTGTTAAAAAATTATGTCCGTTAAATCGAAATAGAAACGGTGTAAATTGGGGGATATCTGTATTCTGTGAAGCGCTTTGAGACATCGATAAGATGTGAAAAGCACTATATCAAATGCAAGGATTATTATTATTATTACATCTTTAGTATTCACATATCGGCAAATATTCAACCATCCCATCTCCAAACTAGTTTGTGTGAAGAGAGCACCCAAAACACTTCATCCCTCGCCAAGAGTGAGGCCAAAGAAAGTTGGGCTTTAATTAAAGTTAATTATAACTATTGCAACCAAACAAAACATGATAATGGGAGAGAAACAGCGTGATTGATCTCTCTCTCACTACTGTTTTGGAAGAAGGGAAGGCTCCTGAATCTCACCGACTATCTACAATGGAGGTGGAGGACCTATTCAAACATACTTTATATTCATGTGAAGATGAAATAATTACAAATAAGGTCTTAAAAGTCAAATTGCAACATCAGCAACGCGCATTTGTACAAAGGCATTCACGTGGGGGCAGAATCTCGGGGGCGCTTTGACAATTACTGAGGTAATATATATATAAATGATGCATCACTGGAAGGCTCATTATAGGCTTCAGAACTTTCATCACAGTATTTATGGATATATATGGTTCAAGCTCCGAACTCCCCATTAGCTGGAGTTTATTACCTGTTAACAGATGCGGAGAGATACTTACAAGTTATGCTGATGGATGAGGTAAAATAGCCCATTTAGGGCGAGTAGGCTAATCGCTCCTCCTACAAAACAAATGGCAAGTGTCAACGCAGGTTACCACATGATACACAGCTGAGAGACCTATTCCAACAACGGCCGTTAACACCTTCACCTAAACATGCCTGTCATAATAAAGGCTGACTAAGGGTAGACGGGACTGTCACTGATCAAAACGGTTTCTCTCAAACGAGACAGAAGCACTAAAATTGTACGGGTGGGTGGGGTGGGGGCGTAAGGAGAGGGTAAACTGTCCTCTCAACTCAAGTTATATCGCTCCCTCCGGCATGTTGTAACGTAAAACCATGGAGGCCCCTTGGATTATCCCTCCTTTACACGTGTTTCGCCAAGAAAATATCCAATCAACTCACTTTACAGTAGATTCTGTGAAGCGCTTTGTGACGTCTAGAAGACGCGAAAAGCGCTATATCAAAGGCAAGGATTCTTCTTCTTATTATTATTATTCTACAAGCGGGGCAGCCACCAGTAATTGTAGATTACGTACCAATTTCATAGGCCGCAGTTAGAAAATCGATCATCAGGGTTGGATTGCTCATGTGTGGAAGGATCGACTCGTGTAGAATAACAAGCACCTTTTTGCACAGATTGCTTGACAGCTGCAAAGAAGCACAAGGCCGTGATTCAAAGCTTCAAATGGCCTCATAATATTATTATTATATTATTATTATTCAGTTTCCGAATCGATGCTCAGTCTAGCAACAAGGGTCCTCTGTCCGTCTATTCCAGCCCCAATCAAAATACAACATATAATCCAAAATAAATAACGCAATGATTTTCAGCGCCATCAATTGTGGCAAATGAATTTTGTGTTAACTTGAAGTAGAAAAGGATAAATATTTAAGTCATTAATGGGATGTCATTTGCTAGCACCAGAACGGTTCCTGGCGCTGAGCCATTCAGGGATGCTACGCTATATAAATGCAAGTTGCTGTTCTATTATCTCAGAAACGCCATTGCCAGAGATTGGAGAATAAATGTCGCTTGGGATGCTGGACCATTGACTTGATCAGTGATTTGACAGATACGGCTGAATTTATACATAAATATTAAAAGTATTTTAAAATTTGTTTTTACTGTTGATAGGCTCACAATCTCAGACGAGATTCTGTGAGGTGTTGCAAAATATGAATGAATGCAGAACGCGCGCAGATAAGGAGGAGAAATAAGGAGGGAAGAAGCAGAGAGGAGCTGCCAACAGTCATGTGTTTCTCAGCGAGGCGCACCGAGGGAGATAGTTTCAGCAACAAAGACTGAATAGGAGGGGCTGCAACTAAGATGCAAATTTAAAATGCACAGCTTCAAAATACTTTGGTCATTTCAAACCGCCAGTTTGTGGGACACGGCTGTATGCAACTGGCTGCCGCGTTTCGTAAAAACATATTCCCCCCACAAACAGTCAATACACTTTACAGTATATTCCGTGAAGTGCTTTGAGATTCCTAGAAGACGCGATGAGCACGTCAAATGCAAGGATTATTATTATTATTATTAGCATTATTATTGACAAGGGATGAACAACAAGATAAATATGTGGAAGAAAGACAGAGGTCGTGATTAGAACTGACACATCTGCAGCCTCAAGGATAAGGAATAAGTGGGGTGGGGGGCGTAAAAGGTAGAGAATAAGAGTGGATCTGTGCAATTGGGAGATAGAGTCGAGTTGAGGTACGAGTTGGGAACTGCTGACTGACAGAGACAAAGATGCCTCCCAGGCTGTCTCCGTTTGCCGAGGCTCAGCAGTTCTTACGTGTACGATTGCTATGTGGCACTAAAGCACCTTTTACAGTCACTGTTCCGCACTCGTGAAGTTCTCTGTGTATAATATTACTAGCGATATTACTAAGATAACACAATAAATGTGCATCAGATAAAATAAAGTGTTTGTCTGTAGCTCGGGAGATCGGTCTGACTCATCCACTAATCAACTGAAATGAAAAAGAGCTGAATTACAATTAGCGCAATTCCCACAGGCTGGTGAGTCATTTTTACTTGTAGTCTCTCAATGCTATTGTTCTTCTTATGAATCATCGCCCAATTATCAAAATGAACCACAATTCTCAATGGACTCTGGGGGGTGGGTGGGGGGGGAAGTACAGTAGATTCCTGTCTTCATTGCTGCAAGCGGACTTGATGTCAACCCTCGTTTGGTAAGCGTGTTAAATCTCTTGTAACATCGAGTAAATCTTAAAACAGTTGCCGCCACGACGGGTGGAATAGTGTCAAGTACATTAACGCATCAATTTCTCAGACTCAAGACTTTCTGTCTTGACGGATTGGCGAAGTAAGGGGAA
Organism: Hydrolagus colliei; assembly: GCA_035084275.1. Taxonomy (NCBI): domain Eukaryota; kingdom Metazoa; phylum Chordata; class Chondrichthyes; order Chimaeriformes; family Chimaeridae; genus Hydrolagus; species Hydrolagus colliei. Next base: position 25,577 of record JAYJKW010000342.1, read on the forward strand.
TTCCCAGTTCGCCCAACGAGTTTCTGAAATTAACGAATTACTGCATTTAATTATTATAATAATAATCCTCGCATTTGATATAGTGCCTTAACAAGTTTCGAAACGTCTCAAAGCGCTTTGCAGTATATACTGCGGAGTGAACTGACTTGAGTAATTTGTGGGTGGAACGTTTTGAATGACATGCTAAACCATGAATAAAGTGGCCACTTTTACCGGCAGTTAAACAACGGGATGGAATATCAACAGGGTGGAGTCCTGTAGCTCAGTGGTTACTTACAAGTTTCCTTACTCCACATGCCTAATAATAATCCCCCCACCCCCCCCCCAAAAAATAATAATAAATTGGTCATTTCAATCCACGACTGTTTGTGGGGGACGCAGCTGTGCGTAATTGGCTGCCGTGTTTTGCCCATAAATATACAGTCAATTCTCTTTACAGAATATTCTGTGAAGCGCTTTGAGACATCTAGAAGATGTGAAAAGCGCTATATCAAATGCAAGGATTATTATTATTATCAAGAGGTGCGTAATCAGGGTAACATAGCATCAGAGAGAGTTCTGATGGATAAAGCAGCCTATGTGAATGTTGTGACATTACAGACTACAATACCAAACAGAATCTCAATTTTTAAGTTTAGATAAACCTCACCCAAAAAAATACGAACTTACCTTGTGTTTCAGAAAGCCAAGCCACATTCTTTCAAAACTTTTCTTGTGTTCCTGGTAAGAACAAAGTACATTACTCTTACAAGAGACAAGGACGCACGAGGCTGAATGGAGTCAATGAGAGAGTTTTGGAATTTGGACAGAAATTCCCAAACGGTCGGTATAAACCAGCAAAAAGCAAAACAAAAGCATTGCGGTATATTGTATTACAAAAAAAACAGATGAGCTGCAAGAATCACGATCCTCTGATTACTGAATAATAAGTCATTATTATACTGAATACTGAACCACCTAGCTCACAAAAGACAGGAACTAGTCTGCAACAATGAGAATTGCCTGCAGAGATGTCACTGAATACTGAATTTCAATCTACGCTCATTTCTTAAATTAAATTTGATTCATTTCAAGTAACAGTTTAACTTGAAATTAAAATTGGGGGGGCGGGGGGGGGGGGGAGGGTAGGGGAGAGGGGGAGATTCTAAGGGAAAAGGTTAAAACGAAGAGTTTTTATTGGTAGAAACGCAAACAAAGAAATGAAGAGTGGCCTGGTATGACTCTCTCTTCCAAGTTCTCTATCGCTGTGGAGATGCTTCCAGTTTCATTTCAATCGTTCTCCAGACAGCAAACTAATTTGGTTTATAGAAGCAGATTATTGGCTGGATGACGTGCTTAAACTGACCCACTGTCCACTTAATCCTACTCTGGGTTTCCACAAGTTGTTGAATTCAGCAGCATTGCCAGAGATCCCAAATCCCACAGCCCAAACTGGCCTGATGCATCTTGAGTGACCACACTGTGGTTATGTTTCCAGCAATAAAGCACCTCAACAAAAAAATGTACGCTTAAAAGATTTACCTTAAGTTTTGTTGGTTTCCATTCCTTCTGCTGACCTGCCAGCAATCAAAGATAATAAATCTTATTTATTATGGAAACTCCCTCCTCGTCGACCTTCACAAGCTGCAGACCATCCAGCCTCTGCATCTCGTGTTCTCCCCCCGCACCAAGCTCCGCGACCACCTCACTCCCACCCTCGCCGGGCTCCGTTGGCTCCCCATTTCCCAGAGGATCTAATTCAAGATCCTCGTCCTCAATTTCAAAACCATTCATGGCCTTGCCCCCTCCTATCTCTCTGTGACCTGCTGACTCTCTCAGCCATCCAGTGTGTTTAGTTTATATGATGGTTGAAGCCTGGTTATAAGAAGTGTAAATTAAATTGAAATAAAATGACATTTAAAAACATATGTCTTTTGAAAGCTCATGTCGTCGGCTGAGCACAAAACTGATCGACTTCATAAATATTGTATATCACTAGGGTTGCCTTCCAAGCATCCCCTCTAATGATCTCAATCCGAAGTATTTTAGCTGAACCGTTCCCTCTGCTCCACAGGTTACTGCTCTGACATTATACGTACTCACTTTCTTGCTGCAGCAAAAAGGTTTTGAGCTCACTCTCTTCATTTGGCATGTGAATTGAAGACAACAGAGCAAAGATATTTTGTTGATATACCACAACCAAAGCCTGCAAACAAAATAGAATTATCACGAACACAAGTTAATTCTTTCCTTCCACCCCCACTCACTCCCTCACCCCCTGCCGATCAATCGATTTAGTTAGAAACTGATCGACTTCTCATCCGCTGGTTAAACGCACATCCGGCAGCAGGGTTAGTTTGCTAAGTGTTAAGAAAGTACCTCTTTGGACTTCTGAGCGGTTCGTGCAATGGTTTCAATGGCACAGGTCATCACGTAGTAACGCACATCCTCGTATTCCAAGTACTCCAGGAATGGAGCCATTGTTGACGGAGCGTCCTTAGCCAGAAGCAACCGTTCCACAATGGACTGAAAAGGTGAAAAAAAAAAAAAAAGGTTGGGATTTGCAGCTAAAACTGAACATGGAGGAATTCTATTGGAAGGCGACACCGTATGATCAGAACCAATCATGACACACTGTAAATCATCCCATTGGAAAAGATGCAAAAAGTTCCAACACACAATTCGACAAACACGGCACACGGGCATTAATGAGATCTGGCGTCCTGTAGCTCGGTGATTAGAGCACTCGCCTTACAAGCGAGAGACCTGGGTTCAATTCCAGGCAGGGCGAAACCTTGGGCAAGTTTCCCTGCTCCACATGCTTAATTTGAAGCACTCTTGAGACGCCGTCCGGTGTGGAGGGCACTCTATAAATCCAAGTTGTTATTGTTGTTGTGTTAATAATCCCTCAAAAAAACCTAATTAAAAAAATTGGATCATTTTAATCCACGACTGCCTGTGAGACACCGCTGCCGTGTTTCGCCCACAAATATACAGTCAATTCTTGTATCCCGTGAAGCGCTTTGAGACGTCTGGAAGACGTGAAAAGCGCTATATCAAATGCAAGGATTATTATTTTTATTAGTGGCCGTTGGCCATAACCCACGGTCTTCAAATCTATACGATTGTTTTGAGACGTCCTTCTGACATGAAAAGTGCTCTATAAATGTGATTTTCTTTTTGTTATCCCTCCTTTTCCCTCTGGGTGCTTGGTGACACCACCCTGCGTGAGTGATGCGTTATATAAATGCAAGTTGCTGTTGTCGCCTCTCTTCTTCTGCATTATCACAAGGAAAAACAGAACGCAAGCCTTATCGGCCGAAATATCATCTCGCTGATCGTATCCACACCAAACAGCTCAAAGAAAAACAAGCAACATATCAACCATCACTAACCCAAACTCACCCCACCCATTGAACCATAGTTGCTATTTCTTTTTAACCTCAAGCAACCTCAAACTACCTCTCCCCTTTTGCAATGAATACAACCCATCGCTGCTTTTCTTGGTAGAACCCAAACCCAAAAAAACCTCAGCTCCCACCCTCAACAACAAAAGAACAGATATCACCTTATCTCTTCCACACACTGAAGAAATCATCCTAGATTTGTTTATAAATTCCTCTTCATGGCTTCACTGCTGTGGCAGGGAGTGTCTAACGTGGACATATGGCCTATTGTTGGGTTCATCTCATTGACTTAGACCTCGCTTGCGCACTTTCAAGATAGAAAAGATGTACAAATAGCCCTACCCACTGAAACACACACACAGAACAAAACAACAACAACAACAAAATTACATTTATAGAGCGCCATGCACATCGGGAGGACGTCCCAAGGAGCTGAACAGTTAGGTTGGGACCCAAGCGGGGGAGGGAAGGGTCGGGAGGAAGGAGAGGAAGAAAGGGGGAAGAGTTAGGAGGGCAGCAGAAGACACGGTCGAAGAGGAAGGTCTTGAGACCGGCCTTGAAGGAGGAAAGGGAGGAGGCGAGGGGAAGGGATTGCGGGATGGAGTTCCAGAGTGTGGGGGCAGAGAGACTGAAAGCCCGGCCACCAATGGTGGGGCGGTACACACACACACACACACAGAATACGGCAGGACTGAGATCTGCAAATCGCAACTTACTTTTAACAACGGACGAGGAAATGTGGAATGATCCTCGTCATGTTTAACCAGAGGCACTTTTCCTTCCATTTCAACAAACTTCATCAGTGTGCAGACAGATGCTTTCTGCAAACAAAACCAGAGATATATTCAATGAGGTGAGCCGCTCAAACCAGCAGCCCTCCTACCTCAGCGCAATTGTTTTTTGCTCGACTGCTGTTAGCTGTCTAAAAAGCAACCGCAGCAGAAGGACCCAAAAAGCGAAATCACACCCAAACCCACGACTTTCAGGTGGTCCAACGGATCACATAAAATAGTCCGTTGATGGATTGCAGAGAACGGAAGCTGCTCTGAGACGCCACCCTGGGGCGCTATGAATACAAGTTGTTGTTCTTGCGCGCCATTGGAAAATCTAGCCACGCGAGACCCACACAAGCTTTCTCTTCTCCCTCCACCCTCCATTAACATGGCATCTTCCTGGGGGTGGGAGAGGGTGTGGAGGTAACCGGGATCTGAACTGAACTGGATATACGGATTGCATGATGGACAAACGGAGAAGTCGGGAGTGCAATACACACTGTCGGACTGTTCTGTTCTGGGATATTTTCACTGCCGCGGGGGCAGTTTCAGTGGACAGCTCGAACAGATCACTGCGGACAAATTCATCACCAGTTGCATTTACGCCTACCTGCACCGCATGAGACTGGTGTTCCATCAACTCCAATAGCTGGTCGACACAATCATTGTAGCGATGTCTCATCCAGATCTTATACTTGTCATCTGCGCTGAAAGGGGCTAAAATATCACAACTTTTAAAGTAAATCGGAAACAGCAAAAATGTCTCGGCTGTTTTGCGTTTCCTGTCACCCTAACCTCTCTGTTCCGCTGTTATAAAGCAACTGAAGTGATCCCCGCTGGATCACAGTCAGCTTGCAGGACTTAATTCTTATTGAGAGACATTAGAAACACAAACGAAAATATAAGCTCTGACATAACATTAATCCTTTGCATTTCATATCTCGCCTGTGACTTGAAAGCGCCTCACCACATTTCTGTAACATGTAGTGACTGGATTTGTGGGCAAACGCGGCAGGCGGATTGCAATATACCACGAACGGTCATTTTAAGTGCATTCAAAGGATCGCTGACGTTAATTGACAAAAATCACGTCCTTAATTCCACGGCCACGGAATTGAAGCAGGATAAACAAGTCTTCCAAACCCCGGTGTAAATCATAACCAAATGTAATAAATTTCTGGTTGCTGCTGTCACAAATTACTAGCAAAGCAACAGCCCGCTTAGTAAAGGGAGGAATTGTACTTCTAGAATTGTATAAAAGGAGCCCAGCAAGATACATGAGCTTTGGCTGACCACACAATTCGCTCCCCATCCTTGGCCTGTACCCCTTTTGCGCTACGCTGATGGGATGACACGAGTAAATTCAACAACAAACCAGAAATATTCACTCAGTTACCTGCCAGAGCTGCTTCCTCGTCGGGCAACCGACCAACAAAGAGTGACCCTTGTTGCAATAAGGCGCAAAACAGCGTCTGACATGTTCCCGCGGCAGCGAGAACGGCTCCTTCCTCCTCATCCTAATGGATGCACCATATAAACTTTAGCAGTTGTAGACCAGAGCAACTGTGTGCACGACAACAATTGGGTGGGAGGGCAGGGGGCACAGTGAGGGAAGGGGGGGGGGGGGCGTGGAGAGGAGTAGGATACAGTGAGGAGGGGGCACAGTGAAACGAGGGGAGGAGGGGGGGGACACAGTGAAGGAGCTGGCGCGAACCAATCAGTCAGGTTTCTGTCTTGTTGACATCCAACTGTGGGAGGGGGGCACAGTGAGGGGGAGGGGGGCACAGTGAGGGGGAGGGGGGCACAGTGAGGGGGGGCACAGTGAGGGGGAAGGGGGCACAGTGAGGGGAGGGGGGGCACAGTGAGGGGGGGCACAGTGAGGTGGAGGGGGGGCACAGTGAGGGGGAAGGGGGGCACAGTGAGGGGGAGGGGGGGCACAGTGAGGGGGAGGGGGGCACAGTGAGGGGGAGGGGGGGCACAGTGAGGGGGAGGGGGGCACAGTGAGGGGGGCACAGTGAGGGTGAGGGGGGGCACAGTGAGGGGGAGGGGGGGGGCACAGTGAGGGTGGGTGGGGGGGCACAATGAGGGGGGGAGGGGGGCACAGTGAGGGGGGGAGGGGGGCATAGTGAGGGGGGGGGGGCACAGTGAGGGGGAGGGGGGGCACAGTGAGGGGGGGGGGGGCACAGTGAGGGGGAGTGGGGCACAGTGAGGGGGAGGGGGGCACAGTGAGGGGGGGTGGGGGGGCACAGTGAGGGGGGGTGGGGGGGCACAGTGAGGGGGGGGGTGGGGGGGCACAGTGAGGGGGTGTGGGGGGGGGCACAGTGAGGGGGGGTGGGGGGGCACAGTGAGGGGTGGGGGGGCACAGTGAGGGGGGGTGGTGGGGCACAGTGAGGGGGGGTGGGGGGGCACAGTGAGGGGGGGTGGGGGGGCACAGTGAGGGGGAGGGGGGCACAGTGAGGGGGAGGGGGGCACAGTGAGTGGGGCACAGTGAGGGGGGGTGGGGGGGCACAGTGAGGGGGGCTGGGGGGGCACCGTGAGGGGGGGTGGGGGGGCACAGTGAGGGGGGGTGGGGGGGCACAGTGAGGGGGGGTGGGGGGGCACAGTGAGGGGTGGGGGGGCACAGGCCTGGGGGGGGGGCAGGGGGCACAGGCCTGGTGGGGGGGGGGGGGCGCACAGTGAGGGGGAGGTGGGCACAGTGAGGGGGAGGGGGGGCACAGTGAGGGGGGCACAGTGAGGGGGAGGGGGCCACAGTGAGGGGGGGCACAGTGAGGTGGAGGGGGGGCACAGTGAGGGGGAAGGGGGGCACAGTGAGGGGGAGGGGGGGGGCACAGTGAGGGGAGGGGGGCACAGTGAGGGGGAGGGGGGCACAGTGAGGGGGGGTGGGGGGGCACAGTGAGGGGAGGGGGGCACAGTGAGGGGGAGGGGGGCACAGTGAGGGGGGGTGGGGGGGCACAGTGAGGGGAAGAGGGGCACAGTGAGGGAGAGGGGGGGCACAGTGAGGGGAGTGGGGCACAGTGAGGGTGGGTGGGGGGGGCACAGTGAGGGGGGGGCACAGTGAGGGGGGAAGGGGGGCACAGTGAGGGGGAGGGGGGCACAGTGAGGGGGGGGGGGCACAGTGAGGGGGAGTGGGGCACAGTGAGGGGGAGGGGGGCACAGTGAGGGGGGGTGGGGGGGCACAGTGAGGGGGGGCGGGGGGCACAGTGAGGGGGGGCGGGGGGGCACAGTGAGGGGGGGCGGGGGGCACAGTGAGGGGTGGGGGGGCACAGTGAGGGGGGGGGGCACAGTGAGGGGGGGGGGGGGGGCACAGGCCTGGGGGGGGGGGGGGCACAGGCCTGGGGGGGGGGCAGGGGGCACAGGCCTGGTGGGGGGGGGGGGGGGCACAGTGAGGGGGAGGTGGGCACAGTGAGGGGGAGGGGGGCACAGTGAGGGGGGCACAGTGAGGGGGAGGGGGCCACAGTGAGGGGGGGGCACAGTGAGGTGGAGGGGGGGCACAGTGAGGGGGAAGGGGGGCACAGTGAGGGGAGGGGGGGCACAGTGAGGGGAGGGGGGCACAGTGAGGGGGAGGGGGGGCACAGTGAGGGGGGGTGGGGGGGGGCACAGTGAGGGGAGGGGGGCACAGTGAGGGGGAGGGGGGCACAGTGAGGGGGGGTGGGGGGGCACAGTGAGGGGAAGAGGGGCACAGTGAGGGAGAGGGGGGGCACAGTGAGGGGGAGGTGGGGCACAGTGAGGGTGGGTGGGGGGGGCACAGTGAGGGGGGGCACAGTGAGGGGGGAAGGGGGGCACAGTGAGGGGGAGGGGGGCACAGTGAGGGGGGGGGGGGGCACAGTGAGGGGGAGTGGGGCACAGTGAGGGGGAGGGGGGCACAGTGAGGGGGGGTGGGGGGGCACAGTGAGGGGGGGCGGGGGGGCACAGTGAGGGGTGGGGGGGCACAGTGAGGGGGGGGGGCACAGGCCTGGGGGGGGGGGGGGGGCACAGGCCTGGGGGGGGGGGGGGCACAGGCCTGGGGGGGGGGGGGGGGGGGGGGGGGGCACAGGCCTGGGGGGGGGGGGGGGGCACAGGCCTGGGGGGGGGGGGGGGGGGGAGGAGTAGTGGACGGTGTGAGTGTGTGGGAGGAGGACAGCCCGGGGTGAGGAGGACTGGGCGGGGGGGCGGTGAGGGCGGAGGGGGGACAGGTACCTTGAGAGGCCAGAGTATGTCGAGCACCGAGTTGCAGTGACGGCGGCTGTGAAGCACGGAGACGGAGAGCGAGCGGAGCCGCGACTCCAGGTCGGTTGGCGCGGCGGCCGCCATCTTCGCCGGTCACGTGGTGGAAGGGTGGAAGTTACGTCACCACCCCCCCCCCCCCCCCCACACACACAGACACATACGTCACTGAGGTTCCAGCAGCTCAGATCATACTCATTTATATAATACAGTACATAATAAGATAACAATATTAATAATATCTATA
>JAYJKW010000352.1:0-34109 GCA_035084275.1 Hydrolagus colliei
TGGATGTGTTGTTCTTAATCAGGTTATTCTCGTTAATCGTAGAATTTTAAGGCACAAAAGAGGGAGGCCACTCGGCCCATCTAGTCTGTTAATGTCGTTGTTTAATGTGGTTTTTTTTAATGTTTAATGTGGTATTTAATGTGGCTGTTAATGCCGTTTAATAATAATCTTTGCGTTCACATCTTCTAGAGACTGTGTCTCAAAGCGCTTCACGGAATAGACTAAAGTGAATTGACTGTGTGTGTGTGTGTGTATGTGTGTATATATATATATGTATATATCTACAGATAAATATATATACATTTGTGGGAGAGTGAAACGCGGCAACCGATTGCACACAGCAGCGTCCCCCACACACACAGTCAAAAGTGGGTTTGAATTGATCAATTTATTATTGTACGTATCTTTTGGAGGGATTATTATCAGGTGTGTGTGTGTGTGGAGTGAGGAAATTTTCCCAAAGTTTCGCTCTGACCTGACTTGCCCGGGAATCGAACCCGGGTCTCTCTCTCTCTCTCTGGCTTGCGAGGCGAGTGCTGACTCTAAACTGGCCACTGAGCTACGGAGGTATTTTCACTATTTTCTGCCCTCCGCAGTTGGTGGGTGCTGACGGCATTCCTCAGGAGCAGCTGACGGAGGCAATACTGAGCGAAAGCAAGACTTTCAACGTCAACGTGTGAGTTTACAGTGCGTACACACAACAATAACCACAAAATTGCACTTATACAGCGGCTTTCGCGTCGGGAGGACGTCCCAAAGCGCTCTGAACAGTCTGGTCGGGAACTGAGCGGGGTGGTGGGGAGGGTCAGGGCAGGGCGGTCAGGAGTAGGGGGAAAGGGAAGGAGAGGGGGAGACGGGGGGGGGAAGAGTTAGTGGGGCAGCCGAAGGCACGGTCGAAGAGGAAGGTCTTGAGACCGGCCTTGAAGGAGGAAAGGGAGGAAGCGAGCGGGAGTCGCTGAGGCATGGAGTTCCACGGTGTGGGAGCAGAGAGGCTGAGAGCCCGGCCGCCGATGGTTGGGGGGTTAGGGCGGTGGACGCGGAGCTGGCCTGAGTCTGCTGAGCGGAGGGGGCGGACAGGCTCCTCCCAACATACTGCACAATGTTGGGAGGAAGGACATTGATAATAGTGGAAGAGCACCCAATTGGGAGGGCGGGTGGTGGCTGAGCCATGTGGGAGATGGGGAGGGAAAGATAATAATAATAATAATCCTTGCATTTGATATAGCGCCTTCTAATTGTCTCAAAGCGCTTCACAGAATAGACTCTACTGTAACTCTAAACTGTACCCTTGTATTTGATACAGCGTCTTCTTCGAGATGTCTCGAGGCGCTTTGCAGAATATACTGTCACGCGAATCGACCCTATTTTGCGGGCGAAAGGCGGCGTTATTTCTTGTGCATTGATGGCTGCGTAAATGTAAATAGTTTTCTTTAAATGAGTCCGTTTCGATACCGGGTCAGGCGTAAAGCTGCAGTACTCTATACTCTTCTTTTTTTTTAAAAAAAGCTTAGCCCGACATTCTTTTGTTCCCTGTCTCTGCAGCCGTCTGGCGAACAAACTGCCATTGCCGCCAGAGAACAATGAGACCAGACCAAGGATTGATCTGATTGTATTTTTGCTGGACGTGCGGAATCAGTACAGGTGAGCTGAAATCCGCCTTCGACGTGGAGTCACGTGCGGTGAGATTCGCTTTCCTCTAAAGGCTGACGGACGAAGCGCGGCTTCTCCTCCTCAGCGTAGAGAAGCGCGAGACCTACGTTCAAATCCAGGGAGAAACCTTGGGCAAGTTTCTTTACTCCACACACACGCACACACACCTAATAATAATCCCTCCAAAAAAAATTCATTAGAAAAATTGGTCATTTCAATTCACAGCTGTTTGTGGGGGACGCTGCTGGGCGCAATTGGCTGCCGCATTTCGCCCACAAATATACAGTCAATTCACTTTACAGTATATTCTGTGAAGCGCTTTGAGACGTCTAGAAGATGTGAAAAGCTCTATAGAAAATGCAAGGATTATTAATATTATTAGAGAAGCAGCTTACCCACCACCAGCCTCTCTCGACAGATGTTCCTACCCAGGTGGTCCCTTGCTTTTCACACACAATCTCTCTCTTGTCATTTCTCTTCACCTTGTTGTGGTACTGGCAGTGCCCTTGGTTACTTAACACTTAACCTTGGTTTTGGCCTTCGTGTTCATAGCACACATCCTTCAATATAGATGCTTTATAATTACAGTATAGAGACCACAAAGTCCTCACTGACTTACGTCGATGTGAATTTCTTCCTCGGAAAAGTTTGCTTTCTAGCCGTTGTGGGTAAGTAGCGTTCGGTAATGTGGGAACCGTTGAACCTGTAAACCTGCCTGTTCGATTAGATCATGGTAGATCTGTTCATTCCATTTACCAGCCGTTTCTCCAAATTACATAATGCTCTCTTTCCAGGTGGGGGGGGGGGGGTCCTGTATATTTGGGGATATTAAACCCTTCCCCTCCCCCCCCCCCACAAGAAATAATCGAAACTCAGATCAAAACTTACATTTATGTAGCGCCTTTCACGTCGAGAGGACGTCCCAAGGCGCAGACGATTCACTTCACAATATGGGTCTGCGACGCTCTCGACTCAACCTGCGGTTTTCTCCACCCCCGTGCTCCCGTCATCGTCAAGCCCTCCAGGACACTACCCTGGGCGTGAGGGACGCAATATAATGCAAGTAGTTGGTGTTGTTTGAGGTGTCTTAATGATGTGGGAAGACGCTATCATCAAGTACAGGTTATTCACTGAAAAATATATATCTATTAGTCGTTTTACTTTTTTTTTTAGAGCCACTGTTAATTGCTGGAATGTCCGTTCTCGCCATAGTCTTAGCCATTCTTCTCATCGATATTTAATGAAAATAGGCATATTTCCGATGATACACGCTTGAAACAGAGTCACATTGGGTCCATATAAGGGGAGGCGAGCGAGTGTAGTGTTCAGCTCAGACCTGCGCCGGCTGTCTCTTTGCTGAAACGTGCTCGGACATTTCAATTGCAATGTCTTGTTTCAATCAACTTTTCCTGGGGCAGACAAATCCATTAAGCTGCAAGTGGTGGACATGCACTCTGTGAAGCAACTGGCCGATTCCTACTTGAGCCCTCTGTTCTTCATGGAGCTGGAGGTGAGCACGTTCTCTAAACCAGACCTAAGTCTCCGGAGTGACTCCCTTCGTGGTTGTGTGCGTTGCAAACCGGCTGCCGTGCTCGCCCAGAGAATATGCCGCCGCCGCGTTTCACAGACAACTCTGTGAAACACTTTGAGACACCCCTGAAGTAAAATTTGCTACATTTCAAGCGCTCCTGGGTGCTGTAAAAACGGGCGCTGTTGCTGTTATTGCTGCTGTTGCTGTTGTTATTGCTGCTGTTGTTGTCAGCCACGCCCTTTACCTCTCCCTGCTCTCTTCCCGGTTTCAGGTCTCAGCTAAAGGCCTTTCTCTTCGACCGCGCTTTTGGTCACCTTCCCCCCCCCCCACCCCTGGCTCGCCCCCGCGATCTATTATCGTGAAGCGCTCCGAGACACCATCCGGCGTGGAGTGAGATTGCTATATAAATCAAAGTTGTTGTTGTGGTTACCAAATGCCAGCATTCCGATTTAACCCAAGCGATTGAGCTGCCGCGGAGGTCTATAGTGATGTACTGTGTGGTCCAGTCTTCAGAGAGAAGAACCGTGATGGCTCAACGCCTCCTGCGGATGCTGAAGGTCTCAGCCGGAATGGTACCCGGCGTCTCAGCGCTCGCTCTCAGCTCTTTCATGAGATCCTCGTTCAAGACCGAAAGCAAGAGGTGCTAGGAAAGGGTGCTGTCATTGTTACGGAGGGGCTGGGAGGCGGTGGAAGACCAGCTTCTTCAGCCTGGCTTAGCAACGACCAGGAGATGAACTGGATTCATCTGGAGCTGTGGCCATTTTTTTCCACCTGTATGTACTGATTGTGTTGAGGGAAGTTTCAATGGCATAATAACCATTCCGCCTCTTCTCCCACCACCCCAACGCTATTCCCAGCCTGTGACATTGAACTTGGAACTAAGAGTGGTGTAAGTAAGGGTGAGCTAATTACTCCACCTATAATGTTGATCCTCGGGAGCAAGTCTTGGAAGTGCTACCTTAGCTACTGGGTAGAATTGGAGTCCTGGAACCAAGTGGTTAGAGCGCTCGCCTCACTTGCAAGAGGACCCAGGTTCGATTCTTAGGGTTAAACCGTGGGAAAGTTTCCTTACGCACTCAACACACACACACACACACACACACACACAGTCGAAGGCCTGTTTGTGGGGACACTGCTGTGCGCAATTGGCTGTTGCGTTTTGCCCACCATCTATACAGTCACTACACTTTACAGTATATTCTGTGAAGCGCTTTGAGACCCCCTCAACGACCATGACAAATGCAAGGATTATTATTATTATTATTATTACAATGAGCCGTGTGACCTTTGCTTTGGGGGTGAAAATGTTTGTACCACCAATTGAGTAGGAACTATCTGTTTCGAACAGAAGTGTTTCATTCCAGAGAGAAGCTTGTTCGATTGCTTTTGCGGGCATTTCCGTTTTCTGACGGTGGGGGTGAGATCCCCCGCTTTGTACAGTTCTCCCTTCGGCTATTGCTGCGATTCTGCCAGCAATTCCTGGAAGAAGAAAAAAGGTTTCTGAGGACGCGAGTCTGTATCTGCACTTGTCAAACCTAATCTGTTGGGGGGTTTTTGACGATGTCTGTCCTTCACGATTAAAGTTGTTTTTGTCGTTTCTCAGGATTATTGAGATGAGCGAACAGTCCAGAAATTGATCTCCTTTCTTTCACAATTTATTTTAATTGACTTCCAGTTCTAAATTGCAACGGTGCAGAGATTATAATGAGAAAGGCGCTATCCAATCATTGTTTTGTTGTTATAATGTGGAGTTACAGAGGCCTATTTAGCTGGCAGAAGGATTAATCCTACCCTTGGCTAGAATTGAAACTTCCTCTTTAATCCCACAGTGCTAGAGTAGTTTCTCTCTCTCCATTTCTTTCTCTCCTAGAATCCTTGCCAACAATCCCCAGGTAAAATTGGTCACTCCAGCCATGAGACAATTCTGTGTGAAAACTTCCTGCGTCTCTGCGTTTCGCCCACCAAATGTACAGTTACTGCAGTTTACAGGGTATACCTTGGGCAAGTTTCCTTACTCCATTCGCCCGTTAATAATCCGTCCACAAAAAAAAACAATAACAAAATTGGTCATTCCAATCCATGACTATTTGTAGGGACGCTACTGCGCCCAATTGGCTGTCGCGTTTCGCCCACAAATATACAATCAGTTCACTTTACGGTATATTCGGTGAAGTGCTTTGAGACGTCAATGATATTCTTATTAGGTGTGTGTGTGGGGAGTAAGGAAACTTGCCCAAGGTTTCGCCCTAACTTGCCTGGATGCACGGAGTCCTCGAGTTTGGTTGGGAGAACTCTTACGCATGATGATGGGTTTCCGCATGTGTCAAGACGCTTGGCTGACCTCCCCATCCGTCCCCTACCCCCCTCCAAAAAAAAAAGCCCAATCATTTGCTTATGTTTATTTCTCTGTGGGTTCAGTCTGATTTTACGTTGTGGCCCCATCTGCCCCCCCCCCACCCCACCACATACACACACACGCACCCAAACTCAGTCTCAGCCAGGAAACACCTGGATTTGAAATGTTGACTGAACAGCTAGCTCACAAACCCAGAAAGTCTCTTAACTGTATCTAGTTTCTAAATCTGGAACATCTATTCTTTTGTATATTACTAATCCCCTCTATTTATACCCTATAGGTATTCATATGCATACTGCATCTATTATAAATATATATATCTGAATCCAATACATATATAGTTTAACTTGAAGCGCTTTGAGATGCCCTGAAAAGCGCTGTATCATGCTAGCATTATTATATATATTATCTATTATCTATATTACACTGTATATATCCTGACCTGAAAGGCGCCATGCCATGCAAGTATTACTGCGCCTAATACTTTCCAGAATTAGTTGAGCGGTATGGATGCATCCCTCCACATAGAGAGAGAGCGCATTCATTCCAACAGTCTATCTCTGGGGATTTTCGTGTGCGTGGAATTCTCAGTGTGACGTGGACGATGGAAGCGTAGCGATGGGTTTCTCGGGTGCGTTGGACAGACAGATGGGACCAAGTTGAACTTATCCAAAGGATGGGGGTGCCTTGAACAATGTAGGGCTCCCTCTCTCCCCTACACCCCCCACCCCCACCCCCCCAACACTGCGCTTTATCAGCGACTGACCCTGGGAGCTTAAGCGTAAAGATTATTATCACATGGGGCCTGAGGCAAACAGAATAGCGAACCCTCCTCTTCCACGTCCCTCCCTATTGCACTTTTAAAGGCGGGTGGGGGAAAGGACGAAGTTTCCGTTTGTGTTAGAGGTATTCTGCCGGAACCTGCAAAAGTCCAGGAATGCAAAATAGCCAGGGTTCCTACAAAGGTTAATCAGCTCAAAATAGCAGACGCAATATGACTGATTGACTGGTCGATCATTTTATACGTGGAGTTCCTGTAGCTCAGTGGGTTAGAGCACTTGCTTTACAAATGTGAGACCTGTGTTTGAATCCAGGCGGATCAGGGCGAAACCTTGGGCAAAGTTTCTTTACTCCACACGCACACACACACCTAATAATCCCTCCATTAAAAAAACACAATAATAAAAATTGGGTCATTTCAATCCACGGCTGTTTGTGGGGACGCTGCTGCGTGCCATTGACTGCCGCGTTTCGCCCACAAAATATATACAGTCGATTCACTTGACAGTATAGTCTGTGAAGCGCTTTGAGACGTCGATAAGATGTGAAAAGCCGCGATATCAAATGCAAGTGGTCGATTGGCGGATCACTTATCAGGAGATAAATCCATCTCTAAACTATAATAGTAATTTGGTGTCTTCAATCCACGGTTGTTTGTGTGTGGGTGGGGGGAACGCTGCTGTGGCTGCCATGTTTCGCCCACATATATGGTCGATTCATTTACGGTATATTCTACGCAGCGATTTTTGAGACACGGCCTAGAAGACGTGAAAAGCGCCAGATCAAATGCGAGGATTAGTATTATATCCCGTGCTTTGAGATGCCTCGATGACGTTGCAAGCACTGTTTAAAGAAAAAAGCGCGAGGATTATTATACTCCCAGCTAAGCGTCCCCTCTCCCTCATGTTACTCGACTTGCCCTCCCACCCCCCCCCCCAATGTCACTGTGAGAGGCAAGTCCCTGACCTACGAATTGAACCCGTTCCCCCCGTCCCTTCTTGCTCGGAACGATAGAGTGTGACCAACTGCATCAAACTGACACTGGCCTTCGAGTGGACGGGGAGAACTTGTTTGTCTCTGCCGTGAAACATCTGCGAGAGCTATGCTCTAGGGCTTTGTTTTTGTGAATCATCATCCTCAGAGATGTGTGGGGGGCCTCCCCTCACTGCTCAGTGAGGGGTGGGGCGGCGAGTGAGTAATGCATCAGGGGCTGGTCAGTCATTCAAACGAAGGATATTTTGGGCAGGATGGGGGTTGCAGGGCAATGGGTAGGTAGCGGAGGGATGGGATTGGTTTGGACAGCGCTTTTCGAAGAGATGGCAACGACAAGTATGGCCTCCTAATTTATATATTTATATACAGGGTCCTTGTAGCTTGGTGGTTAGAGCACTCACTCGCCTTACAAGCGTGAGACCTGTGCTTCAAATCCGCGAAGATCAGGGCAAAACCGTGGGCAAGTTTCCTTACTCCACACACACACACACACACACATACACACACACACAAGCCATTAATCTATCAAAAAAAAACTCATAAAATTGGTCATTTCAATCCACGACGGTTTGTGGGGACGCTGCTGTGCGCAATTGACTGCTGAGTTTCGCCCATAAATATACAGTCAATTCACTTTGCAGTATATTCTGTGAAGCTCTTTGAGACACAGTCTGGAAGATATGAAAAGCGCTACATCAAAATGCAAGGGTTATTATATTACTATTGTTATTGTATACATGCTTATGTTTAGATTATCCTATCGCTCTATGATTCTATGATTTTGTGTCTCAGATTAGCCATCATACTGAACCGATGAGATTTGCGCAAAAGTAACGCGACAAGGTTGGGGAAACCGATCGACAACAGAGCAGTAACACCATCAGAGACAAAGTTGGGCGCGGATTCAAAATAGAATTTATGTGGGGGATAAAAAATAGGGTAACAATACAGTAAAATACACTTAAGTTTGTAAATCATACAATCGCCTTAGTAGTTAGTACTCTCGCCCAACTCCCATCTTATATTGGATTCATAGAAACTTACTGTCCTGTCTGTGTGGTCTATTGTGCCTGTGTTGGCTCTTTGAATTGGGATTGCTCGATGGAATTCCAAAGGTTGGGGGGCAGAGTGGCTCACGGTTCAATGATGGGGTGGGTGGATCGGGAGACATGGAGCAGGTTGGATCCCGCTCAGCAGAGGGAGCAGACAGGTTAGTAGGGGTCGTTAGGAGGTTACAGAGGTGAGGGATGGTGGGGATGGGGAGTGGGAGTGGTTGGATAGCAAGGCCATGGAGGGCTTTGAGGATGAGGACCGGAATCTTGAATCTTCCGAATAGTGCGAAGCCAGTAGAGTTGGGCGAGAATGGAGGGGGTGATAGGGTCACAGAGCCTGCTGCGAGAGAGCACCCATCCCATGTTCCTTTGAAAGCGACTCGTGAATCCGCTTCCGACAACTTTTGTGCGAGACGTACTGTGATGGCAGAGCTGCAAATGGGCTCGATCGACTCATGTAACGTCAATACAGAGAGAGAGAGAGAGGATTGACGAGGGAGATTCTTTAATAAGGTCTTGTCTTTGTTCTCAGAGAGAGAAGACACACATCAACATCTGTCGGGTCGAGTGGCGGAGAGAAAGTCCTTTTTGTTCCAAGGGTCTGCTTTCAGTTTCTAGTCTTCACAGCTGGCTTTCCACCTGTCTGGAGAAGGAGCTATAAGCGACCATCTTATTTTCACTCACTGGGTTGACCACAGATTACACAAGGTTTCGTGTGTCTGTTCTGTTCTGTTCGAGGTGATTTTTTTTGATGGGGGAACAGACAGTCTAAACCCGGTTCCCCTCGGCTGGTTACCAGAAAATGTACAGCACAGATATGACAGTCTCACTCAGCGAGAGAGCGAGAGGAAGCCTAGCTGGAATTAGCAATTGTGCTCTTCCGATAGATCTATGAGAATAATAATTCTCGCATTTGATTCAGCTCCTGATCATGTCGAGACATCTCTGAGCCCTTCACAATCCACTGTGAAGTTGATTGTCTGTATATTTTGTGGGCGAAACGCCGCGACCAATTGTGCACTAAAATATGTGTAGTTTAGACATTACGTTGACTTCTTGGGTAGGGGGGGCAAGTGGGGGGGAGCAGGTTGAGGATGTGGGGGGGGGGGGGGCACGGTACATGAGCTTATAGGCAAAGGCTACGGGTTCAATTCCCATGTCAGGACTTTGGGTTTATAGTCAGGGTGAAACTTGAACCTCCCCTCCTTGCCTCCCCGTTAGACTACTGGGTTAAACAGAGGCTTCCATGTGGAGTAAGGAAACTTGCCTAACATTTCGTCCTGTTTGGGGGAAATCAAACCTGGCTCATCTGGCTTGCGAGGCAACTGCTATAACCACTCTAGCCACAAGACTCTTCATGATATTAGATTTTGTGTGTGTGTGTGTGTGTGTGTGTGTATTGTAACCTTTGGCTGCCCTTGACCGGATGCCCAATTTGAGAGATGTCCGCGGGCCCCATAAACAATATTTTGGTGTTTTCCACCTCCCAGAAACATCGCATTATACCGTTTCCGGGTTTGGGGTGAGGGTTAGGGAGGGAGCGGGTAGGACGGGTGAAACGTGGTGGGGGAGGGAGGGGGCGCAGAAGCAGTCCGCGGTCCGTCCGTTGAATTCCTCTGGGCTAGATCATCAATAAAGGAGTACAGGTTATCAGCCGTGGTCTTGGTGGTCACCAAGGCAGTGGTTCCAAGCTCTGTGGCGGGCAGTGGAAAGCCGGGGTCCCAATGAAGGCCGCCAGCCCCCCCATCCCACGCCTCCTCACGGTAAGAGTCCCGGCATCCCGAGTCGTTGTTCCTTATGTTCAGGCCTATCTGGGTTCCTTGGGAGCCAGTAGAGGGAGAGGCCTCAGATCTGCCTTCGTTCTTTCTCAACGTCTTGCATTCTTCCACCCCTTCCAAATGACCGGTCCCTATAATAATAATAATCATAATAATAATCCTTGCATTTGATATAGCGGCTTTTCACATCTTCTAGACTGTGTCTCAAAGCGCTTCACAGAATAGACTGTAAAGTGAATTGACTGTATATTTTGTGGGAGAGACACGGCAGCTAATTGCGCACAGCAATGAGTGTTCCCCCCCCACCCACTCCCTTCCACAAACAATCGTGGATTGAAAATGACCAATTTTATTTTCGTGGTCTTTTCTTTCTATGAAAATACATCAGAAAATAAGTTTGAGTTTCCAACCTTTGGGCTTTGTAGAAACCAAAGGTCTCCTCGTTGACTAAGCAAAAGTCCTGACAAAAGGTCGTGGACCCGAAACGTTGTCTCGCTTTCGTTTCTCCATAGATGCTGCCTGACCTGCTGAGTGTTCCCAGCCATTTTGGTATACTGTAAAAAGGGATTGACTGCGTGGTTTGTGGACGAAACATGGCAGCCAATTGCGCAGGACTTTGAGTTAATTGAGTGACCAAAATATTATTTTTTTGACTGGATTATTACTCCTGGAAAGCGATCCGCCAATCGCCCCTTACTGGTAGGAGTAATTATTGGAGGCATTATTGAATCAAAACCAGGTCCTCTCACTTGCAAGGCGAGGACTCTGACCAATACAAGATGAATCTCCAAGATCGTCTAGTTTTACTTGGATGCAATCACCTTGCATTGGTAGAAGTCCTGCAGCTCAGTGGTTAGAGCTCTCGCATCACAAATGAGAGACTTGGGTTCAATTCCAGGCAGGGTGAACGCTTGGCAAGTTTCCTTACTTCACTCACAGGACACATCGTCAGAGAAGCGATGTGCATCTCGCTGATTAATCATCGAATTAGGCAGCACAGAAGGAGGCCATTCGGCCCATCGTGTCTGTGTCGGCTCGTTGAAAAGAGCTGTCCAAATCAATCCCACTCCCCAACTCTCTGCCCTCCCCATAGCCCTGCGATTCTGTCCTCCCCTCCCTCAAGTATCTATCTCCTTCTCTCTTGAGAGTTGGCTTTGGCCACCCTTACAGGCCCATGCACACCGGATCCCGACCTGGATCTTCTGATGTCGTTGCCTTCTGAAGCAACAACAACAACCACTTGCGCCCTTCAAGTGACGGGGTGAGGGAGGGGAGTGGTGGTGGGGGGGGGTAAAGACATCTTGTTTCGCTGCTCACTCACCTCTTTGATTGCCTGCCTCCATCCGGCGCTTGATAGACCGTCTCAAGCACAGGCTTATCATCAGTAGGATGAAGATTCCGGTCTCCACCACGGTCAGGCAAGCCAACCAGAGCAGGGCCGCTTGCGTCTGGTGGCTGCCACCGACCAACATTTCGGATATCTCACTCCCGACCGTTGTGGTGGCCGTGGTGCCTTCTGTGGAGCAAAGAACGCATTCGTTAGGCTCGGGAGTCCAGCAGGGACAGAGTGGTTGATTAGAGCGACTGCGCGATATAACAAAGAGGAACCCGGGTTCGATTCCCAAGCGGGGAGAAACTTTCGGCGAGTCTCCTTACTCCTCTGTTCATCTGGCGGTTGGCGGTTAGATTGGCGGGCCGCACTTCCGGGTAGGGAACGAAATAATCATCATTTGGTCATTCGATTCACGGCTGTTTGTGGGGGGGGACGACACTGCTGTGCGCAATCGGCTGCCGCGTTTCGCCCACAAAATATATACGGTCGATTCGCTTGACGGTACGTTCTGTGAAAGCGCTTTGAGACACAGTCTAGAAGACGTGATAAGGCGCGATAACGAAGGCCAAGATTATTATTGGTGTTATTACTATCCACGTTCAGTCTCTGCTGGTGATAATTGGAAAACCTCTGGAGGGAGCTCTTACCACAACTAACCGCTCAAGGCAGGGTGATCTGGGACAGGCAGGGGGCAGCCAACGAAAGCATTTGATAGATTGTACATTTTCTACCCCCGAAAAATATTCAACCAAATGCATTTTCTCTTAGCATTGAATCGCGGAACCTTACAGCACAGAAGGAGGCCATGTGGATGAAGATTTATTGAGGGAGGGATTATTATTGGGTATATGTGTGTGTGTGTGTGTGTGTGTGTGTGTGGACTAAGGAAACTTGCCCAAGGTTTTGCCTTGACCTAACCAGCCTGGAATTCAACCCAGGTCTCTCGCTGGCGAGACAAGAGCTCTAACCACTGAGCTACAGGTCTCCAGCAAATCGCCCTATTGTGATAGATGCTTTGCAATATACTGTAATTGGAAAACATATTAGCTTCGTAAGAAGCAGTATGGAATACGATTATTAAGACAGTCACATTGTTAGTTGTGCGTACGTACTACACACACACAATTATCAGTCAAGTAATTTCCGCAGATGTTCTCGCCTGATTGCTCACTCTCCCCAGATTGTTAACCGAAGAGACAATTTCAGTCATGACTTCAGCTTCGGTTCAGTTTAAAGTGGACCTTGAAGGATTGCGCATTTACGGATGAGAAGGAAGCAAGCTGAGATAATATAATAATATAATAAGCCTTGCATTTGATGTAGCGCTTTTCACATCTTACCGTCGTCCCAAAGCGCTTCACAGAATACGCTGCAAAGCGAATTGACTGTATATTTGTGGGCGAAACGCGGCAGCCAATTGCGCACAGCAGCGTCCCCCACGAACAGTCGTGGATTGAAATGACTAATTTTATTATTGTGGTTTTTTTGTGACGGATTATTATCAGGCGTGTGGAGTAAGGAAACTTGCCCAAGGGTTTCGCCCTGACCTGCCTGGATTCGAACATAGCTTGCAAGACAAGTGCTCTAACCACTAAGCCATAGGAGCTGCACGGGAGCTGAGATAAGATAAAGTGAGGAGTTGAACACCCCTGACCTTTAGATTGTCTAGGTTCCTCGCCATCGCTTCTGGACAATGTCCAAGTCGTCAACTGGCTGATGAGGCTGGTGGAGAGGTACAGTTGGGAAAGATCTCAGGGTGGAAACCGAGATCTCCAGCCTTCCGCTGTGGTCCGGAATTATTGGAACGGGGAGTCTGGTTCCAGTTCTTTATAGAGATGACTTGTGCACTGATCTTAGCTCTTTAGGTTCCAAATTAACTGATGATACAGTATTGGTTGAAGCCTGTTTTACTATTACTTATGCGAACACACTGTAAGACATTGCAAACGTGAACAGAACGACTGTTGCCACTGTTGTCTTTGGTTCTTTCTCGGCCCTCGGTAAACGTTCCGGAGAGCGCTCAAACATTCACTACAAAAGATCTACGTCCTATTGCCCTCTTGCCCCCTCCTTAATTGGGGGTTGTCCATTCCCGTTCTCCCACCCGTACCTCGTCAGGACTAACCGGGCGAATCGATCACTTGGACGTTGTCCGGAAGCCGCGTCGAGAACTAGACAATCCGAAGATTGGAGGTTGGAGGGAGACGTTATTCAACCCCCCCACCTCAGCTTGTGCCGGTCTCAATGTGCTCCCTTTGCCCTCTTTCCATCCATTAATCCACAATCCTCCAAGGCCAGTTTAAACTGAACCAAAGTTAAAATAATGACTCAAATTCTCTTCATCGGTTTGCAATTTGGGAATCGTTTGTGCAATAAGGGGGGAGGGGAGGGTGGGGGTGGGAAGCACCTGCAGTAACCTGACTGTTAATTTGTCTGTGTGTGTGTGTTAGTACGCACGCACATGTGTGTGAGTACACACGTGTGTTAGTACCCATGTGCGCACCTACATGATTGTCTTAATAATCAAATTCCTCACTACTTGTGAAGCTAATATGTTTTCTAATTACATTGCAAAGCGTCTATCACAACACAGTTGTTCTGTCTTATAGACAGGCAAGGGCTAGTTACAGCAGCAAGCGCCTCGTAGTGTTGATCTATTTATGTTTGCAATGTCTTATAGTGCGTTCGCAGAAGTAACAGTAGGACAAGCTTCAACCAACACGGTTATCATCAGTTATTTTGGAACCCGAAGAGTTGGAGCTCCTGGAGCTCAGTGGGTTAGAGCGCTCGCCTTACCAGCGTGTGAGACCTGTGTTCGAATCAGGCAGGTCAGGGCGAAACCTTGGGCAAGTTTCCTTACTCCACACACTCGCCGTCTGATACTAAGCAAACCCCCCCCCCTCCCCTCCCCTCCCCAGCACAGGATAGCGTCTCAGAGCGCTGAACAGTGAGAAACGTATAATCTAACCCGGCATGGCCGGCTCCAGCCACAAAACTATCACTTAAAACTCGCTCGACTTTTGTTTACGGCGCCGAATTTAGCTTCAGCAAGCTTTTCACTTCCCGTTTGGCATTGCAACTCTCTGTTTTTTCCACGGGCTCTATTTCTTTTCTCTCTCTATTTAAATGTAAACCACACACTTCCCCTGATTACTTTTTTCGACAGCTGCCCTGAAAGCTCCTGGCTGCGTCCCCTCGTTTCGTAGTCCGAACTGCCCTGAACCGACGTTGCTTTTGCCGCGCGATGCCTTAAACGGGATTTCAATGCTTCAATGGCGTTTCGGTGTCGCTCACAGAATACGCTGCCGAGTCAATCCACTTTACGGGTGCGTTTGACACAAAGCTTCATCGGAGCTCCTCAAGTCTCTTCCTGTGATATACCGCGAAGTGAATTGACTGCATTACATGTGGGCGAAACGCGGCAGCCAATTGCTCACAGCGGCATCCCCCCCACCAGCCCCACTCCCCACCTCCCCCCACCCCATGAACAGTCGTGGATCGAAGTGACCACATTATTACCGATATACATGTTTGGAGTATAAGCTTAAGTATCTCCCCGGCCTCTACCCTTAAGCTTCCTCACTCCACACAGCGAAATAACAATCCGTCCCCCACCGTCCCCCCCCTCGAAAAAAACAAACAACCCCCCCCCCCCCCCCCACCCCCCCACAATAATAAACATTGGTCCTTTCAATCAGGGCTGCCGATTCACTTTACGGTATATTCTGTGAAGCGCTTTGAGACGTCGATACGATGCGGAAAGCCGCCGTATCGAACACAAGGATTATTATCATCGCTGTGATCCCCGGCTACCTGGCAACCCCTGGTTTCCTACCGACCTTGGTCCTGATCTTCATACTCTTCGCAATCCTCGGTCAGCGGGTCGATTTTAATGCAGTTGTAGGGCATATAGTTTTTCATAGTCTCGCAACGGGCAGCGAGGGAGCGAGGTGGTCCATTTAAAACCACTCAAAGGGGAAGTCTCCGAATATAGCCTGTGAGTTCCAGTGACTCATTGACTTGTTGATTATCACCCCAACAGTCCACACCCAGTTTCTCATTGGGAGAACGCAAACGCTGCAGTAAAAACAAAGAGAACGAAAGGCTTCCGATCCCTCGTGTTTGTCTGTCTGTCTGTCTGTCTGTGTCTGTGTGTGTATGTGGTGTGGGTGCCAGGTGCTTGACTAGAGCTGTTTATTTCAATCCCCGTACTCTGTAGTTATCCACCCAACTCCACCGCTCAAACTGTACCTTCAGCTCAGTGGTTAGAGCACTCGCCGTACAAACGTGAGACCTGTGTTTCGAATCCAGGCAGCTCAGGGCAAAACCTTGGGCAAGTTTCCTTCCTCCACACACACACACACACACACCACACACACACACACACACACCTCATAACAATCCTTCAAGAAAAAAACACAATAATAAAAATTGGTCATTTCAATCCACGACTGTTTGTGGGTGACGCTGCTGTGCGCAATCGGCTGCCATATTTCGCCCACAAATATTTATAGTCAATTCCCTTTACAGTATATTCGTCTAGAAGACGTGCAAAGCGCTATATGAAATGCACATAGCATTATTATTATTATCATCCCAAAGTATTGCCTTGGAGTTGATGTATAGTTCAGCCATGATCTGATTGAAGGTTGAAACAGGCTTCAGGGGCTGAATGGCCTCTACCTCCGCCATTGCAAAATGTTTGACGCGCCGCTGTAATTGTGTGGGACGTCCCTCCAGACCGAATCACCCAAAAGACTCACAGTTTATATTAAGAAACACTGAGGATCATTCTCCACGCTTCTCTGCCTCAATCACCTCTAGAGCATGGACAGCCCCTTCTTAATGTGGTACTTATAAGGTCAAAGTATCTGAGGGTTTTTTTTCTACCTGCTCTCCCTACTCCCCGCCCATATCAGTCCTCTCCCTCAATGGACCCTGATACTCCCCCAGGAGTCATTGTGTATGTGCACATTGTCTGGCGTTTGGATGAGATGTGAAGACCAATGTCTGTCTGTTGAGCAGGTTCTAGCTGCTTCGACTCCAGCCGTTAATCCCAACACACGTATCTCGCCAAACTGCGCTCGATACTCTCCGGAATTAGGTAAACAGGGGGGTTGAGTCTCTCCGAGGTGAGAGAGAGAGAGCGTATTCCATTTCCAACAATCTGCGGTTTCCATGTGCGAGCGGGAGGCTGGCGATTCCCCCGCTCATGCACGCTTTCTTAAGAGGTTCTTAATCAACTGTGATGGGTTTCAGTGTGTGTCAACACCCCCGGCCGGGCCAAAAAAACAAAATGAATGAACCGCAGGTCCATCTAGTGGGAAGTTATGTTGGTGCGAGAGAACCTCAAATGAATCGGGTTGTTCCTACATTAGCATAGACAATTACACGTACAAAGGAACTTCCACGTCAGGAGGACGCTGGCCAGTCGATGCTGGCCCCCCCACAAACAGCCGTGGGTTGAAATGACCAATTTTCTATTGGTAACGATGAATTATTGCTATCGTGAAGGCGACAAAACGAGAGGTGGGGGGGGGGGGGGGGCGGAGGGATTGCGGGGTGGAGTTCCGGAGGCTGGGGGACAGAGCGGCCGAAGGCTCGCCCGCCGATGGTGAGGTGGGTGAGGTCGGGGGGGGATGTGGAGCAGGCCGGAGCCCGCTGGGCGGAGTGGGGGCCGGGCAGTGGGTGAGGAGGTCGCGGAGGCGGGGAGGGTGGGGCAAGGCCACGGAGGGCTTTTAAGATGAGGACCACGAACTGGAATTGCATCCTCTGAATGGATGGGGAGCCAACGGATTCGGACGCGAATGGGATTTGATAGGACGCCGGAGTCTTCCCGGCGTCTCAAAGCGCTTCACGGGGATACGCGGGAAAGTCGACGGACCGTGGACTTTGTGGGCAGCCGAACGGGGCGGCCAATTGAGGTGAAGTGAAACGCAATGAATTTAAGGCAGTCTTTGTACAGCGCGGTTGGCGTACGAGAGGGAACCTGGCTCCAATCTGGTCCCATCTGTAGTTTCCCTGATACTCCCCCAGGAGTCACTGTGTATGTGCACATTGTCTGGCGTTTGGATGAGATGTGAAGACCGATGTCCCCTCTGTGCCTGTTCAGGTGGACGCGAAAGATCCCATGGCGCTCCGCAAAAAGAGAAGGGACTTTCTCTCTCTCTCTCCCTCTCTCTCTCTCCCTCTCCCTCTCCCTCTCTCTCTCTCTCTCTCTCTGTCTTCCCTCCCCCATAACCCACCGCACTCGCTAACCGTCTAATTATGGGGCAAGTCTTTGAGACTTCTTAAAAGTGCTTTGCAGACTACACCGCAAAGCGGGTTGACTGTACTTTTTCTGGGCGAGACGCGGTAGCTGTTTGCGCACAGCAGCGTTTCCCCCCCCCAGCTCCCCGCAAACAGCCGCGGGTTGAGCGACCAAATAAAAATGTATTAACTGTTAGAATAACATAATTACCCCGCGGAACGTGATCCGCCGAGAGGAGAGGTGACTAGCACAGATTGTTCCTTGCTCCTCATCACATTACAGCCTCTCCCTCGCTCTCTCTCTGTCTCAGTAGCCACATTTCCATCTAAATCAATATTCAGCGCTCACATTGCTGCCTCTCTGCCTTCCCCTCTGTCTCTCACTCTCTCTCTCTCTCTCTCTAAATCGTCGAAACTTGCCTCTTATTTTTTCGCGGCCACGTCCGTGCATTTATCGTAGAGTTTTTCGGCCCACAAAAATACACGGTGGATTCGCTTTGACGGTGTGTCTCTGTGAAGCGCCTCGAGACGCCCGGGAGACGCAGTAAGGCGCCGCGTCGGATGCAAGGATTATTATTGTTATTATGAATCCACTCCCCTCGCCGTTAAAAATGTCGGCATTGGAAGTGATTCGTGTAAATAAATCCTTGCGTTTGATACGGTCAGCGCCTCGTCATTTCTGACAGAGCGTCTGGAAGCGCTTCACGGAAGACACGGTAAAGTGTAGTGACAGTATTACCAGTGGCACCGCCTCTGTTGTCTATTAGCAGATAATCTAGCACCTCAATGGCACCTTGATATATCAACGTTGCTGAACATATTATATTGTTACTGGGTTTTTTTGGAGGGATTATTATTAAGCGCGTGTGTGCGCGCGCGTGTGTGTGCGTGTGGAGTAAGGAAAAACTTGCCCACGGTTTCGCCCTGACCTGGCCGGGAATTGAACCTCTTCGCTTGTCAAAAGGCGAGTGAGGGAGGGAGGGAGGGAGGGAGGGAGGGAGGGAGGGAGGGAGGGAGGGAGGGAGGGAGGGAGGGAGGGAGCGAGGGAGCGAGGGAGCGAGGGAGCGAGGGAGTGCTCGCTCTAACCATCGAGCTACAGGACTCCACAAAAAAAGCGCTGAATGAAAAATGCATGGATTATAAGGAGCCATATCAAACGCTAGGATTATTATGACTGCGGGGGTATAGTTAAGTGGCTTTGTGTTAGCTGCCTAGCTGGGTGCATAACAGTGTTAAAGTTTCACAGCTCCTCAGCACTGTGCATGTTAAATTGTGTTACAGCAAAGACATATCTTCTGTCATATGTTGCCAGCCATGTGTGACAGCGGCGTCTGCCGTTACATCTGCACAAGGGATTCAATAATAATAATAATAATGATCCTTGCGTTTGACGTTAGCGGCTTCTCACGTCTTCTCGACCGTGTCTCAAAGCGCTTCACGGAATATATACAGTAAAGTGAATGCTCGACTGTGTACATTTGTGGGAGAGCGAAACGCGGCGGCCAATTGCGCACAGCGGTGTGTCCCCACAAACAGTCGCGAATTTAATTGAATGGTTCATTTTTTTTTTTTAGGGATTATTATCAGGCCTGCGCACGCGGGCGTGTGTGTGTGTGTGTATCAGTGTGTGTATGTGGGGCGGTAAGGAAACTTGCCCAAGGTTTATCCCTGACCTGAGCTGGCCTGACCTGCCTGGAATCGAACCCAGGTTTTCTGGCTTGTTAGGCGAGCGAGCGCTCTAACCACCCAGCTAAAGGAGCTCCACATCTGAACTCAATTAGGGCGACTTTTCTTGACGTTTTCTTCTTTTTTTAAAGAAAAAAGGTCGCCAACAGTGAAGCGAACCAAAATAACTGGGGTAAATTACAGTTTTCTCTTTACAAAGGTTACCTAACGGTGGTGAGACCAGCTCTTTAATGAGCTTCGAAACAGAGGGATGATTAATGACTAACATTTCCGAGGTGAACTGTGCCAATATCACCTGTCAACAGGACGAATGCCCTCCACCGATCAACGCAATGCCAACAATCCCTTAAAAGGAACAATGCCCCACATAAAATAATCCTCGCATTTGATATAGCGTTTCTCTTGTTTTTACGTCTTCTAGACCAGCGGTTCTCAACCAAGGGTATCTGTACCTCAGTGGGTACAAAATTACTTCCAGGGGGTACAGATGGCGGTACATTGATTTATTTCGCTCTCTTATTTAGCGTTTTACAGCTATTCAAATTGTATGTTTAACTGTTATTCCCTTGGTTGTGTAGGTCGCTGGTTATTTTGTTACGTCAGAAAAGCTTGGTCATAAAATGCAAGTGGAATGAGGGGGGTGGTGTGTGCGTGTGTGTCTGTGTGTGTGGGGTTGGGAGGGACGTACACGATAATGTTGAAAATTAACAAGGGGTACATTACTGAAAAGGGTTGAGAACCAGTGGTCTCGACTGTGTCTCAAAGCGCTTCACAGAATATACTGTAAAGTGAATTGACTGTATCTGGGAGAAACGCAGCAGCCAATTGCGCACAGCAGCGTCCCCCCAAACAGCCGTGGGTTGAAATGACCAATTTATTATTGTTTTTTTGGGGGAGGGATTATTATCAGGCGTGTGTGTGTGTGTGTGTGTGTGCGTGTGCGTGTGTGTGTGGAATAAGGAAACTTGCCCAAGATTTTGCGCTGCCTGGAATTGAACCCAGGTCTCTCAAGACCCTCCTCTTCGACCATGGCCTTCAGCCGCCCTCCTACCCTCACTGCCCTCCCTCATTCTTCCCGACGTAACATTGCTGTAATACAGAGGTTAACATTGTTGCTGTTGTTGCTCTGGTTGTCTTCTTTTCACGTTCAAAATAAATAAAGCACATGAAGACGTCAGTACAGAGAGGTGACAGTTTTATTGAGCAATTATCCAATGCTTATTGGCCACACGTAATAATCTCTCTCCTCAACAACAAGTAGTCCGATCAGAATTCTCCCTTAATGAACCTGTTAACCACAGCAGCGCGAGTACTGGGGTCACCTCAAGATCAGGCCAGTGTTTGTGGGTCGAGTGGAAGGGTGTGGCTCAGCACACGTTTTGCCCTTGGAAGTCGAGGCTGTTCGAGTGGGGTGGGAGTCCAGTCTGTTTGTGGTGGGAGCCGGGATACTAGTAACTGTGCGGCAGGGGGGTCGTTAGATATGAGGATCATCAGGATAATAAGAATCGCATTTGATCTGGCGCCTCATCACGTCATCGAGACGTCTCAAAGCGCTTCACGGGATATATTGTCGAGTGGATTGACTGTGTCTTTTGCGGGCGAAACGCTGCAGCCAATTGCGCACAGCAACGTTCCCCCCCCGCCTCCCTCCACCCCCCCCTTCACAAATAGCTGTGGATCGATTGAATTGACCGGATTATTTTTTTAAGGGATTATTGCCTGCGGAAAAGAGATCCGCCGATCGACTAACAATCGGGTTCCGATTCTCTACTAGGTAAGCAGAGTGTGTGTGTGTGTGTGTGTGTGGAGTAAAGAAATCTGCCTATCCCGTTCCGCCCGGGAATCAAACCCGTGTCGTCTCGCTCGCAAGGTGAGCGCTCTATCCACTGAGCTACGGGGACTCCCAGTGAGCCATTCCCTCACCAGGCCATCCCCAGAGACACCCACTGCAATGTTCAGGTTCATTAACTCACACAAACCGAGTGGTTCGAAAACAATTGGGATAACGGCATCGGAACACGCAGTCGATCACACAGCGTTTACACGAAGTAACAGCCGAAAAGTTTTCTTCCGAGTCGCTCACTTCTCTGTCTCTGTCTCTGTCTCTGTCTCTCTCTCTTTCTCTCTCTGATCTGAGGTACACATTTAATAGAACATAGAAAGAACATTATAGTACAAAAAAAACAAATTTGTTTAGAAAATGCTGGGTGTTATTCATCCCCCACCACACAACTCCCCAAACCGCCCGCCCGCCCTCCCTCGTAATTACAATATAGAACTCTTCAGGACAGAGTCTCAAAGAAATTCAAAGCATGGGAATTGGCATTGCCCGTAATCTAGCATAATCTAGTAAATAATGTGGAACGTCACAGCAAGAGGGAAACGAGGTCAGCGATGGCCGGTGTGATTATTAACGATAAGAATAAGAATAACAACACGAATAATCCTTTAAACCGCGTCGTATACACAGGCAACAGAATCATACACTCCGAAGGAAAGGGCACTTTATAGATAATATATATATATATATATACTGTATATAGAAATATATGTACACTGTTTGTGTGGGGCGGGGATAGGGAAGGAAATAGCTTTTTAAATTGAAAGTGCTTAATTAATATTGTATGGAATTCTATAGAAACATTACAGACTTTAGAGCCGGGCTCGTTCTTACTTGGGGATGAAATCAAAATCGTCTCAGTAAGATCTTAAAAATGAAGTAATCTCACAGGCTAAGACTGGGTGGAATTTGGGGCTGAAGATATCAAACTATTTCTTCCCAAACCCCCGCCCCCCCCCCCCCCCCCTCCCTAGCCCACTACCCCCCCACCCACCACCCACCCACCCCATTCAACTCCGAACCTCCCACTCGTTGAGGTGTCAATGTATTCGAGCGAATCTTTCGGAGCAGCGTGAGAAGAGAGACTTTTCGACGGTAACAAAAGCTCGCAATTGATGTAGCCCCGTATCACGGCTTTGCGACGTCTCAAAGTGCTTCACGGGACGCACCGTACGGTGGAGTGACTGCGTATTTTGTGGGTGAAACGCGGCAGCCAACTAACTGCGCACAGTATACGTTCCCCCCCCCCACCACCCCAAATAAATTGCACTATTGAGAAAAACACAGGTCTCACGCTTGCAGAGCGAGCGAGTGAGTGAGTGAGTGCGTGCGTGCGTGCGTGCTCTAACCACCGAGCCACAGGACGTTTACGCCGCGCTCTAGCAAGGGGCAAAGGTCATTGAGCGAGGAGAGGCGAGGCGAGGGGGGGGCGAGCGAGGAGAGGGGAAACCGAGCTACCATTGCCTGACAAAGGAAAGCGGTGTTAGCTTACTCAGGTCACGGGGAGGTAGTAGATACGTAGCCAGAGCAAACTCAGCCCTTCTGCTTTCCGTAGCCCTCTGGCAATTTCATATGTTTTCATATCCTTTCTTGTTCAATCGTTGACTGTGTGAAGATTGGAGCTGACATTCTGCGTCGCGGGACTGTGTGTGTGTGTGTGTGTGTGTGTGTGTGTGTGTCTGTCTGTGTGTTGTGTGTGTCTGTGTTGTGCGTGTCTGTGTGTGTGTGTGTGTGTAAATAAAACGCACCAAGTCTGGTGTTACCCAGTGGTTGTCCAGGGGTTGAAGGTGAAAGATAGACAACGAGTTCCTATCCGTTTCCCTTCTCTCTATAACCGGGTCATCCCAACTGGCGGGCCAAGTCCGGCTCTCTCCCCCGCCCGTCCGCCCTCCCCCAGACCGATTTCATCCTCCCCCTCTCCCCCCCTCCCCTCCACACACCCCAACCCTCACTCCATTTCACCCTAACTCCCTCCGTAACCCGCCAACGTTACATGACGTTAGGTTTCTGGAAGAGAGTTGGGGGTGGGGGGGGGGGCGCGCGGTGGGGTGGAAGGGAGTGGGGGGGGTGGGGGGGGGGGGGAGACAACACCAAAATATTGCTTGTGCGTTTGTCAAATAGGGCGGTCTGTGTCATCGTCGTCGTCGTCGTCGTCGCTGCTGTCGTCGCCGTCGTTGTCGTTGTTGTTCCCGGGGCCATTTTGAAAATATATCTTTTTTTTTTTTGCCTTTTGATGCCTGACGGGAGGCCAGCGCGAGAGCGAGCCTCACACGGTGACCTCCGTCTTGCTGTTGGTGGACAAGTGGCGCTGGGGCTGGCGGTAGGGCAGAGGGGGGCTGAAGATCTCCGGGAGGTGCTCGATGCTGTACTGCCTCTTGTTGGCGAACATGTGCCTCCGGCCCAGGGGTCGGGTGGGCTCCCAGCCCTTGTAGTTGGAGTTGACCAGTGGCGGGTGCGTGGCGTTCGTTTTGGAGACCTTGGCCTTGGGCGGCAGCGTGTGGTGGGCGGCGGGCATGAAGGCCCGGTGATCTTTGGAGACCTGGGGGGCTCCTCCGTCCTGGCAGCGGAGGCTGGCGCCCTGGTACAGGGCCGGGCCGGGGGGAGGGAGGTCCATGGCCGGGTAGCGTTTGCCGTAGAAGTCTTCCGCCGCTGCCGCCGTCTCGGCTGGTGAGGAACCGGAAAGGTTAAGGTGGCTCGTATTCTCGCTCTCCTCCTTCTCCTCCATCCTCCGACCGATCGCCCGTTACCGGAGGGACGCCACGAAGCGCCTCGCGGTTTTGTTTTTGCCTGTCGGCTGCGCCCGGCCTGGGTGTGAGCGACCCCGAGTTTCCGCATCGTTGTGCGTGTGTATGTGCGCGTCTGTGTTCGTGCACGTGTGAGTGCGTGCGCTCGCGCGTGTTGATTGAGGAAACTTTGCCCGAATGTTTTTTTTTTGTCCTGTCCGGTCCTGCCTTGTCTCCCGTCCCACCCGGGAATCGAACCCAGTCCCTCTCGCTTGCGCTCTAACCACTGAGCTACAGTGGCGAGGACAAGGGGCCCTGGCCACAAACGCTGCCAATAAACATCTGAAACGACTGAAGGTCAGTGTGAGAGATGCCATCGCCTCGTCACTCACCTACTGCCTTGAGGGTGGCATATTTATTGTAGTCCTGGCTTTGGTGGGCGATGGAAGCCATGTGATGATTGATATTGTTGTGGGGGTGTGAGAGGCTCATCTTCACAAGGGGTGAAGTGACTGCTGCGTTATTCAGGTGAGATTGTTCTGTGTGAGGGGGGGGGGGGTGGTAGGGTTAGGTGGATGAGGAGGGCGGGGAAGGAAGGAAGGAGGGAGGGAGGGAGGGAGGGAGCGAGGGAGGGTGTGTGGGGCAGAGAGAAGGAATAAAAACAGACAGACACACTAAGCGAGATTTAACATACATGGATTTTTTGGGGTTGGTGGGTGCGGTGGGTTGGGGGGGGGGTGTGGGTGGGGGTTTCTGACTGACACACGCGGGAACTCGTCACCGTCGCTTAAGTGTCTTCAAACCCAACTGAGAATCCCAGGCCTCCAACCTACACATAGACGCCATCCGGCCTGGAGGGCACGATGTAAATCAAAGTTGTTATTGTTATTAGAAATCCCAGAGATGTTTATTGGGATGGAATGCGCTCTCTCTCTCTCTCTCTCTCTCTCTCGTTCTCTCACTCCCCGGTGGCGACCCATGTCTGTCTACCTTAATTCCAGAGAGTATTGAGGCGCAGTGTGATGAGGGACAAGGCTTTTGGGCAGCCCAGAGTGAGTAGGAGTCTCGAAAACACTGCTCAGGATTGGTGATTGGGAAGAGATAGACAGGTAGGTAGGAAAGGCAGCCAACTAGCACGCAGCAGCCCCCCCCCCCCCCGCACCGCAAACAGTCATGAGGTGAACTGCCAATATTACTTGGATTAAAGTGATCAGACTCTGCGATATATATGGAGGCTCCTGTGGCTCAGTGGTTAGAGCACTCGCCCTTACAAGCGTGAGACCTGCGTTCGAATCCAGGCAGGTCAGGGCTAAACCATGGGCAGGTTTCCTTACTTCACACACGCACACACACACACACCTAATAATAATACATCCCCCCAAAAAACCACAATCATAAAATTGGTCATTTTCAATCCACGGCTGTGTGTGTGTGTGTGTGTGTGTGTGGGGGTGGGGACGCTGCCGTGCGCAATTGGCTGCCGCGTTTCGCCCACAAATATACATATATACCGTCAATCGACTTCACAGTAACGTATATCACGTGAAGCGCTTTGAGACGGAGATAGGACGCGAAGAGCGCTATATCAAACGCAAGGATTGTTATTATTATTATTATTATCTAGCGCCTCTCTCGGAGGTTGAAGTGGGGTAGGGAGAAAGGACTTGTATTATTATAGCGTCTTGCCACCTCGGAAAAGTAATGCAATCGTTCCTACCACTAATCATAATCCTTGCATTTGATACAGCGTCCCATCAGGTCATCGAGACGTCCCAAAACCCTTCACAGAATGTACTGTAAAGTGAATTGACCGTTTATATTTGTGGGCGAAAGGCAAACAGGCGTGGATTGAAGTGACCGGTTTATTATTGTCTTCTTTTGAGGGTTTTATTCTTAAGCGAGTGTGTGTGGAGTGAGGAAACTTGCCCTGACCTTGCCCGGAATCGAACCCCAGGTCTCTCTCTTGCGAGTCGAGCGCTCTGACCGCTGAGCTACGGGGCTCCAGGATTATCGTGGCTAATTATTGCTGCGGGGAGGGGAGAGTTTTCGCTTGGGCTCTGGCTGAACGTTACTGGTTGGTCGGACGTTCGGTAGGATGATGAATCTGTGGGACTTTGCTAGACCAAAATGGCTGCCCCCATGGCCTGCAAAATGGCTGCAAACGTTTAGTCATATACCTAACAGTCACCAACGTAGAGTAATGCGTTTTGGAAGAATTTCTTTGTTTTGCTCCCTCGTTCACTCCCATGCCTGCGGTCGTTCCCTCCCTCCCTCCCTCCCTCCCTCCCTCCCTTTGTTTTTTTCCATCCAAACAGAATTCGGAAAACAGACTCGAAACGCAAAAAGGTTATCCCTGATTTGCAAAGCTCGCGCAGCGAGAACGAGAGAGCGAGAGAGAGGAGAGAAGACAGCAATATAGATAGGCAAGGGCAAGGGAAAACAGACAAATAGCCCCAGGTATGATGGTAATGAGAACAGAGTAAAGCATGAGGACACACATTTTACACTCTCAAATCTAATTACAGAAGAAGGAAGATTTTTTTTTCAACTAACAAACCAATCAATTAGCCACTAAAGCAATTAGGCTCCAATTGGAATGAGGCTCCCTCACTGAGTCACTCACTTACTCACCCAACTAACCAGCCTATAATAATAATAATCCTTGCGTTTGATCTAGCGCTTTTCACATCTTATCGACGTCCCAAAGCGATTCACAGAATATACTGTAAAGTGAATTGACTGTATATATATTTGTTATGCACAGCAGCGTCCCCCACAACTCACAAACAGCCATGGAATGAAAATGACCAATTTTTATTCTAGTTTTTTTTGGGGGGGCGGGGACCGATTATTATTAGGCGTACGGAGTAAGGAAACTCGCCCGAGGTTTCGCCCTGACCTGCCTGGATTCGAACGCGGGTCAGGACATGGTGTCTTTTAAAAACTAATGATAATCTTTGCACTTGACGTCGCGGCCGATCACATCACCGAGACGTCTCAAAGCTTCACAGGGTGCCCCTTAATGTAAGATTGACTGTGTATTTTTCTGCTGCCGAAATGTGGGCAGCCAATGTTAACACGAAAGCAACCCGTTGACTGTGTGGATTTAATTGAATTGAATGATTACATCCCGCGAAAGCTTCTCAAAGCACTTCGCAGAATGTAAACCGAGAAGCGGATTTGACTGCGTCTTTTAGCCATGGGGGGGTCGGGGGGGGAGAAATATTTCGAGAGATGTAGAGTTTCCTTGAATACCTTGGGTGGAAGTTGACCTTAAGAAACACACTCTGGGATATGGATTTTGCTCACTCTAAAGCGTGCAGTATGCTCCGTGACACTGATTCACCAGAGCAGAATGACAGAGCGAACGGACGAACGTCAGCTCACTGAGAAGGGGGGGCAGACGCGAACCTCCTTTGAAGAGTTTCAGGGCATTTTGACTGCGTGGAAATGTTTTGCGGAACATTTAACAGGCTCTGACGGCAGCCTTCGGGATAGCGAAGCCTCAGCTCACACAACACTGAGCTTCCAGCGAGGCTGGAGATTCTGAAAATAATCATTCTCAATGATATTAATAATAATAATAATGGAGTAGCTCAGTGGTTAGAACGCTCGCTCGCCTTGCAAGTGAGAGACCCTGGTTCGATTCCCGGCAGGTCAGGGCGAAACCTTGGATAAACCTCCTTACCCCCACACGCCTGACAATAATCCATCCCCAAAAAAAACACACTAGTAAAATAGGTCATTTCAATCCACGGCTGTTTGTGGGAGTCGTGTGTGGGGGGGGGAAACGCTGCTGTGCGCCATTG
Organism: Hydrolagus colliei; assembly: GCA_035084275.1. Lineage (NCBI taxonomy): Eukaryota > Metazoa > Chordata > Chondrichthyes > Chimaeriformes > Chimaeridae > Hydrolagus > Hydrolagus colliei. Next base: position 27,781 of record JAYJKW010000352.1, read on the forward strand.
GCTGCCGCGTTTCGCCCACAAATATACATACAGTCAATTCACTTTACAGCATAGTCTGTGAGGCGCTTTGAGAGACGGTCTCCAGGAAGACGCGAAAAGCCGCTGCATCAAACGCAAGGATTATTATCATTATTATTATTATTTGACTTCCTTTGGCGATGTGTAAAAAGCATTAGACTCAGTGGCACATGTAATTGATTGCGATTGTCATCACTTGATAGCTTGTCATCTTCACCCCGTGCCAGTTTCCTTGTAAAAATAGCGCTCGGAAACATTCACACCGGGTTAAATGTCTGCAAAGTCTTTTTTTTCTCTCTCTCTCCTTGTCAATGTGGCAGCCAGCCACTCAGATAGAGTGTCCCTGTTCACAAACCTTCTGTGCCCTCAGCCCCCCCCCTCCCCCCCCACCACCACACACACACATATCAAACAATAACTCGATGTTTATAATAATATAACGGGCTTTTTAAAAGAAAATAAGGACGGCGTTTCGTGACCGGAAGGAATGAATAAATTGGTCATTTCAATCCAAGACTGTTTGCGAAATGATTTGACTGTATATCCCTGTGGGCGGAACGTGGCAGCCGATTGCGCACAGCAGCAGCGTCCCCCCCCCCCCCCCACCCCACAAACAGTCGTGGATTGAAAGGATCGATTTTCTTATTGTGTTTTTTTGGGGGGGATTATTATTAGGCGTGTTTGTGTGTGTGTGTGTGCGTGTGGAGTAAGGAAACTTGCCCAAGGTTTCACCCCAATCAATTCACTTTACAGTACATTCTGCGAACCGTGCTTTGAAGACGTGAAAAGCGCTCTATCGAATGCAAGGATTATTATTACCTGATTATAAATTATTATATTAAAAAGGATTCTATTCCCAGTGCGTCTAATCCGCGGAATAGAATGGGAGCCAAGGTGAATTTTTCCGCGTCTCGGCTTTGAGATTCAACTAACTATTAATAATCAAAGCATCCCATTAATAATCAGAGCATCCATCCCCCTTCGTGGCTCATAAGTTAATCAATCTAGCGTGAGCTCTAATGGGAGTCTGTGCCCTATATCCATTACGTTGACGAGCGCAAAGTTATTCCAATCTCTGGTTGTGCTCGAGGCTTGCCAGTATTAACTCTCTGCCCTTTGATCACTCCTTTCAATTAGATAATCTTCTTACATTTGTCGGCGTCCGCGCATCTGAAAAGGTGTGACTAATCGTCCCATTCAATCCCCTGTCCGGGCGGAATCACAATGGGGACAGTAATCCTGATAAGTATTTGCGTTTGATACCAGCGCCTTATCCAGCCTTCGAGGCGTCTCACAGCGCTTCGCAGAACACACTGTAAAGTGACTGTGTTGTATTAATTAAGAGATTTTTTGGGGGTAGATTTTCTATCTCACGCTACAGGAACAAGCCAGTGTGCGTGTGCGTGCGTGTGCGTGTGCGAGCGCTCTAACCAACGAGCTACAGGCTTCCACACGAACAGGAGGAGACATATACAGCCTTTAATCTCCCCGTATATGGATCCGAAACTTCACGTGAGGAAGATCCTGCATCTCACGGCAGGCTATCTGATTTCCGGCTATGATTCTCTCTCTCTCTCTAACCCGCCAGCAGAAGGATGCAACAAAAGGTTTCGTTAGAGCTGCTGAGTGAAATTTCTCTCGCCTCTGAACTCCCTCTCTGCACAGCAGCATCTGCCATGCCTTCCTCTCCCTATTCCATCAATATAACCACATCTGTTAAACCCACGTCCCTCCGTTTTCCCAAGCTCCACACCACAGCACACACTCACACGCACACGCACACACACACACACACACATAGCCCCTTGAGCCTGTTCTGCCCTTCGAGAAGATTCTTGTCTGATCTGTAATAATAACAACGATAATAATCCTTGCATTTGATATAGCGCTTTCCACGTCTTCTAGACGTCTCGTAAGAACTTTGGGAACATAAGAATTAGGAGCCGGAGTAGGCCATTCAGCCCCTCGAGCCTGCCCCGCCATTCAATAATAATATTCTAACTCCACCTACCCACCGTATCTCTTAATCCCTTTATCCACGAGAAATTTATCACTCTCAGTCTTGAATATGTTCGAGGACTGACTGAGCATCTACAGCCCTTTTGGGTAGAGAATTCCACAAATTCTTTTCTCAACTCAGTGTGAAAGGGCTGACCCCTAATTTTAAGACTGTGACCCCCCCCCCCCCCCCGTTATAGTTTCTCCAACCAGGGGGAGCAGTCTCCCACTATCTACTCTATCGTGCCCCCTTGACAATATTATAGGTTTCTATAAGATCCCCTCTGATTCTTCTGTATTCTAGAGAATATTGCTCAATTGCTCAATCTAGATTGCTCAATCTCTCCTCATAACTCATCCCACTTACTCCCTCCCTCCCTCCCTCCCTCCCTCCCTCCCTCCCTCACTCACTCACTCACTCCCTCACTCACTCACTCCCTCACTCACTCACTCCCTCACTCACTCCGCTCTTCTCTCTTCCGCCCTCCCATCCTCCCTCCCTGCCCCCTTCTCACTTCCTTCCCCCACTCTCCTACCCTCCCTCCCTCCCTCTCCCCCCCTCTCCCCCCCCCCCCCCCACCCCCCTCTCTGTGTGGGAGACGGCAGATCGGGACGCCGCACTTGTCGAGGCGGCTGCGGCTGTGGCTGCTCTGGTTGGGTGTGAAGTGTGTGCGAGTCACGCTGCTTCTCTGTTAATAACGGCTTCTAAAAGCCACCAGCAACCACAATAATTAACAAGCCGCCAAGCCTTGCGCGCGGGGGGGGGGGGGGGGGGGGGGGGGGGGGGAGACATCCGAGAGATGCCAGCCTTGCCAACCTCAGCGAGAAAGTTCTCACAAAGGCCAGCCCGATTCATGCCAGCTCGAAGTTCCTGGCTGGCGCGAAGTTGGCAGAAAGATTAAGGGAGATTGTGTGATAATCGGGGCTAAACGGACTGGTGATTTATTTAATTTCCTTTCCTCTCAAACCTACTAACCCGCCCGCACTCTCCCCCCCACCCCACCTCCCTCCCTCATTCCCTCTCTCCCTCCCTCCCTCCCTCCCTCCCTCCATGCCTCTTCAGTTGCTCTACCTTCCCCCAACACTTTGGAACTCCATCCCACAATCTCTCCCCTCCACCCATCACCCACTTCTCTCGGCTCCTTGAGGTCATTAATACTCTAACCCACCTCCTCCAGACTCCAACTCCAGCCAAAACCCCCCTTGACTGTTCAGAGACCTGGGATGTCTGTCTGTCTTTCTCTCCCCCCCCCCCCCCCCCCACCCTCTCTCTATCTCTACCTCTCCCTACTACACAAGTATAATCTGTTATCATGGATGTTGCCGTTGCAGTTGTGTGGCTCGTAGGATGAAGTGTGTTACATGGGCACGAGGGAGGAGGAGGAGGAGGAGTGGAGAGAGGGTAGTGGAGGGGAGGGGTAACTGCTGGAGTCCGACCACAGGGTAATGATTCGATGGGGAGTCGCTTGAACCTTATTCCTAAGCACCATCGCCCCCCCTCTCCCCCAGCTCAGCTCAGTCCCACTCACCTACGCTGTTCCTCCCTGATCTGCTCAAACTCTCGTTGATGGGGACCTGGACAGTCCCATCACGCTCGATGTAGTCCATATTGCTGTGTCCCTGTTGCTTGAGGAGGTCAGTCAGGGCTCTGGAAAGAGAGGAGGTTAATAACAATAAAAATAATAATCCTTGCCTTATCGACGTCTCACAGCGCTTCACAGGATATACCGTGAAGAGAACTGACTGTATATATATTTGAGGGCGAAACGCGGCAGCCGATTGCGCACAGCGGCGTCCCCCCCCCACCCCCCCCCCCACCCCACACAAACAGCCGTGGGTTGCAATGACCGAGTAAAGAAACTTGCCCGAGGTTTCGCCCTGACCTGCCCGGATTCGAACGCAGGCCTCACGCTTGTAAGGAGAGTGAGCGAGTGCTCTAACTACTGAGTTACCGCCACGAACACACTCAGTCCTCGCCCTCACGTCGCAGTTGCGCTCACGTCTTCTAGCCTGAGTCTCAAAGCGCTTCGCGGAATATACCGTAAAGTGAATTGACCGTAGGTATAATTGTGGGCGAAACGCGGCAGCCGATTGCGCACAGCGGAGTCTCCCCCACAACCCCCCCCCCCCACAAACTCCCGTGGGTTGAAGCGACGGATTTTTTTATCATCGTGTTTTTGTCAGAGGGATTAGAAGACGTGAAAAGCCCCTGTAATCAAACGCAAAGGATTATTATAGAGTAAAGGGGAGATATTGAGTGCGCAGGTCACCGAGTCTGGCGAGGTGGAGGGAGCTTTGATTCGAGGGGATAACTTAACGCAGCAGAGATGTAGTGTGAGAAGATTTATTTTTTGCCCAAAGATAGGTACACATAGCTTAACCCTGGAAGTGTAGTTACAGGAAAATTCCTGTTCGTTTGCGAAGAAGGAGTTAGATAAATATCTGAAAAAATACCTAAATATATAAAGCACGTGTGTGTGTTTGTGGGAGGGAGGGAGGGAGGGAGGGATAATATAGAGGGAGGGAGGGAATGGAGACGGCGAGATTGAGAGAGAGGGGGGTGTAGAGTGAGACTCCATTATGGAGAGAGGCGGGGGCAAATGATTGAAGAGAGACTGAGGGAAAGGGAGGCAGGGAGGGGGGAGAGGCAGAGAGAGAGAGGTTGTTTTCGAGGCAGAGATGGGGAGAGAGAAAGAGAGAGGCTGTTAAGAGGGAGGGAGAGAGTGAAACAGACAGACAGACACGCGCGCATGCGCGCGCCCCATGAATAAAAGAGGAAAGTAAATGGGGGCACAGGCTCCGAGACAGAATGAAAGAAAGTAAATGATATCTGTCATAAATAAAATATATATATACTTGGAATGAGGAGTAAATGAGATCCACAGAGACCCTCTCTCTCTCTCTCTCTCGCTCGCTCGTTCCGCAGTTCAATTACTCGCCGGTTCTGACTGGGAAACACTGACCAATTCACTTCACTTTGACTGCAATCTAATCTGTCTCCCTGTAGCCCTTGAAGAGAGCAAAGTGGCGGCGAAATTCATGCAGAATAGCTCCTTTGCCTGATGCACTCAAAGACTGTGCGCTGAGCTGCAATAATGACTCTACTGTGATAATGATAATAATAATCATGGCATTTGATTGTAGCGCCTTTCACGTCTTCCAGATGGTGTCTCAAAGCGCTTCACAGAGCGTACTGTAAAGTGAATTGACTGTATGTATATTTGTGGGCGAAACGCAGCGGACGATTGCGCGCAGCAGCGGCGTCGTCCCCACACAAACAGTCGTGGGTTGAAATGACCAATTTTATTATTTTTGGGGTTTTTATAGAGGGATTATTATCAGGCGTGCGCAAGCTCGTGTGTGTGTGTGCGCGCGTGCGTGTGTTTTGTGTGCGTATGTGTTGTGCGTGTGACGTGCGTATGCGCTAGAGATGACGTGTCCTTTCCCGAATACAGTTTTAAGTCCAAACATTGTGGAGGCCCTGTAGCTCAGCGGTTAGAGCGCAACAAGTGTGAGACCCAAGTTCAAATCCAGGCAGGTCAGGGCGAAACCTTGGGCAAGTTTCCTTACTACACACACACACACACACACACACACACAGAATAATAATCCCTCCAAAAAAAACACTATAATAAAATTGGTCATTTCAATCCACGGACCTGGGTTCCATTGCTGGGCGGGTCAGGACAGGGAGTAAACTATATTTTTTTCCCCTGAGGGTTGCGTGCGTGAGTGCGTGCGTGTGTATGTATGTGTACATGTGTTTGTGTGCGCGTGTGTGTGTGCGGAGTAAGGAAACTTGGCCCGAGGTTTCGCCCTGACCTGACCTGCCTGGATTCGAACACAGGTAATTTACATTGTTCCCTGCTCACACCAGGCTGATGGATCTCACTCAAGCAACCTGTACAACCTGACTCACATACTCGAAGCTACATCATCAAAAAAAAATCTGTGTGCAGCCTCATTATTCTAACATCAGGAACAGGGTTTAGCATAAATTATGCAAACACAGCAAATCGCAAGTCGGTCTCACTCTCTCTCTCTCTCTCTCTCTCTCTCTCTGTCTGTCTCCCTCTCTTCTTATTCTGATAAAACTTTGCACGTGACGCGGCGCCTTATCACGTCTTCTAGACTGTGTCTCAAAGCGCTCTGGAGAATATACCGTGAAGTGAATTGACTGTGTATACATTTGTGGGCGAAACGCGGCAGCCAGATTGCGCACGGCAGCGTTCCCACGAACAGTCGTGGATTGAAATGATTAATTTATTGTTTTTTTTTCGGTGGGGCTATTATTATCAGGTACGTGTGTGAGA
>JAYJKW010000423.1:0-34104 GCA_035084275.1 Hydrolagus colliei
TCCCCCATCCCTGTCACTCCCCCCCTGTCACTCCCCCCCCCCCCCCCCCACTACCCCAGCCAACACTGACCACCTTGCAGCTGCTCTGGCTGTTAGTCCACATAATGCACTGCACACAACAACCACAAACTTGTATTGATAATGTACCCTCAGCATTGTTCACACTGCCCCAACCTTATTATTAGATTATATCATATTATTACTCCCCCCAGCCACCTTCACCTTCCACATTACGTATCTCACAACAACATAAACTTGTAATGATTATGGTGCCGTTCACACAGTTCACATTCAGTAAACTTCCCCCTGTCGGGCATCATTGCAAACCCTTTCAGGGTTAAGTCCATGATGCAGCACACACTATCGGTTTGCATGAAGGCAAAACAATGTGAATACGGAGACTTGCATATCATTTCACCCACACAATACAGTCAGTCAATCCATTCTGACAATATATTCTGTAAAGCGCCTTAGGATGTCTGAATGACATGATCAGGCTTTATAACAAATTCAAGGATTATTATCATAATAATAATAATCCTTGCATTTGATCTCGTGCTTTTCACATCTTCTTGTATACTGTAAAGTAAATTGACTATATTTGTGGGCGAAACATGGCAGCCAATTGCACAGAGCAATTATTATTACTCGCATCTGAATCCGACTGTTTGATTTTGATATTAAATTGTTTTTGAAGTTCAAGATAATTGTGTAAGGCTCAGATTGTTAAGAGGACTAAATCTAAAATTCGCAGAAAGTGAAGTGAAGCAACAATTGAAGCAATTCAGAAAATGCTAATGGGTAAACAACAGCAGGAAACAACTCACAATTTTCATGTGAACATGACATTAAAGTTTGAATACTCAGATATCTACACAAAATTTGACCTAGATTTGGTTACTACATTCACATACTGTATACACAAATACACTTTACTTAGAGAAGTCTCGATGAGATAAGCTACATTTGAAATGCGAGGAATATATTATTATTACTACATCCCAAACTACCCATTTACAAGCTTTTGAAACTTTGAACATTCGGTTTCCATATCGGTAATTACTACAAAGTATAAATTGGGAAAGAGAACGTATTTCAAGTGTGAGAGTCTGAGGAACAGTTGGTGGAAAAAGTACCACATGTTCGTCAGGGACAGAAACTACAAGAAACGCAAATCTATATTTCGAAACAGAGAAAGACATATACACACACAACTATTTATTGTAAACTCTGTGTTTAAGAGTTTTATCTTCTATTGTGAAAACCTCATTCTGGGATTGGCTAAGCTTTTTGTGAATTATACGTGTGACTGAAAAGAGGATGTCGCCATAGAAGTGAAGCAACTATAAAATTTATTACCATGGGATTCATCATTATTTGAAAGCACTGTAATTGCCATAGGGAAATCCCCAAAGTTGCAAGATACATACACCTAGTAAATTGAGTAGACCTTGTCACGAATTAAGTAATGAATTTTGCATAAGACCCACTGACAGTGTTCTGAAACCTGTGACCTAGGGCTAGTTCCAGTTTATTTGCACAATATATGACAAACCTTGAAAATGGACCCCAAAATAAAAAGTAATATCCTAATCATAATCAGTATTGTAAATTTACCAAGTCAATGAATGATCTGCATGTTTACCAAACGCACGTACACTACACTGCGACAAAGCAGCAATAAACTAATTCCATTAGTGCATATGTGTAAGCTACTGAAGGATGCTTTCTTGAAGCAAGAATCATTTTCTTGAAGCTAGAATTGTTCACATTTGATTTTGCTGTATTGTCAGGATGAGAAAGTGAAGAAACTGTTTGTATTTCTGATGTGAACATGTACGTGGTGTTCTCTGACTGACTTTCTTTAATATGGATAGAAATACAATTCAAGAGACTTACATTGAACTCATCCACTTTTTTTTCATTTTAGATTTTCTACTTTTCTCCTGTGTCGCAATGATCTCCGGGAACCTTGGAAAATACCTGGGTTTTTATTGTACATATTAAAAAGAACTTTAATCATTAGAAATTGAATAAACTGAGGAAATTGGATTAAAAGAGTCACCCATATTCTAATCATTCAGGGAACAATCTGAATGGACTCCTGTTACTATGCAGTCACTGTCAAAGACTACATTGTATTCTTGAGTCTCGACATGTAAATGACCAATTAAAGAGGGGATTCTATTTCTGTAGACATTGACTGCAAACTGCTTGAACCATCAAATATGTAATCACTGGAGCCGGGGTGCAATTGAAAATCACATTTGTTTGCAAGTAACTTGACTGACATTCAAATTAACATTTTCTGACAACTAGGTATAATGTGCCTTTGAAATATAATATATAACATTGAATATAGTAGACACAATAGTTAAAACCACAGAACAAAATTTGTGTCACCTACAATCTTCCCATCAAACAGGTATTGTACCTTGGTGAATGTATCCACTGCTTTTGCCAACTTACATAATAATTTAATGAATAATTTTCCAATAAACCTGTGATTGGCCTTTAAACTGCTTTCAATTTTCATTAGATATTGATGCAATATGCAAATATGCATACAATACTTGCAACACCGAGAGCCCAATAAACAAGAAATTTGGGTGAAACAGACCCTTTCAATCTATGTGACACCACCCTTCCTGAATACCCCATTACAGCATCAAGCCATGTCTTAATAACTTTGGTGTGCTTGGCCTCAATCACTGTTCTTGGTTAATGGTGCTCAGCTGTTAGATATCCTGGATTCAATGCCTCGCAGGGCAAAATCGTGGGCAAGTTTTCTTGCTCCATGCCTAATAATCCTTAGTGGGACACTGCTGTGGGCAATTGGCTGCCACTTTTCGTTCAGTCAATTCACTTTATAGTATATTCTGTGAAGCGCTTTGAGACATCCAGCAGATGTGAAAAGTGCTATATCAAATGCAAGGATTATTATTTGTGGAAAGTATTGGTATATCCTAGCGTTTTCTTGAAATTGCCTTTCACAACCCTGAACGTGTACACATTTATCTTGCTACCTTGAGATACTGAAGTATTGCTCTGGGTGAACTTTCTCATTCCCAGGTAGCATTTTATACAATGATGTTTGCATTTAATACAGTTCCTATAATATATTTCCTTTTGAATTGTTTAATGTTGACTCCGTTCAATACGGTGTACTGCAACAATCTTAACAATAGAATTTCAGTGCTTCAGATTGGTTATGAGTTTGTGACTCACCATTTTATGACTGAGAAACATGACTGGTTAAAATTGAAATGAAGGGAGCCTACAGAAATTGTTGGAAAATGAAATTAAGATAACACGCTGGTGCCAATGTTTTACAGTTTCAGTCTACATTTTAGACTGGATCAATTGCAAAGAGTATCCACCACTGTCTTGTCTCAGAGCATGCATCTTACCATCCTTTTTCTCAACGACATACATATTAGCTATTAGCTCCCAACAGAAACACAGTTTACATCACTGACCAGCAGTATAAATCTCCTCCCATTCCCCCAGCAGAAAACTGGAAAAGGAAAAAAATGTAGGAAAACTTGAACTATTCTTGAACCGTAACACAAGTCGCTGGAAGCAACATTTGCACTGGGATTACAATAATTTTAGTTGGTGCCATGAAATTTAGAATAAACTTTATTACCTGCCCGGGGTTCAGAACTCAGAAGAAAACGACAGTCTTTCACTGCTGCAAAGATCACAACAATAAATAAGAATATTTAGTGTACTGAATAGACCCAGATTTGTACATCTGAAGCTACTCCTAGCAAGAGAGATTTGAGTGAAAACCCTTTTCATCTATTTGATGCCATCTTCATGAATAGCCACCATTTTTTCATCACAGTACAAAGCTGCTTCTTAAATGAATTCAGTATGCTGGCCTCAATTATTCTTTTTAGTAAACCTGTGCTCAGCTATTAGTTAATCCTGTGTAAAGAACTGGTAATTTCCTGGTACTTTTCTTGAAATTGCTTTTCTTTACAACAAGGTCAATGAAGCTCGACCATTGACTATTTAGCTAAGTACAGTACTGTCCTTTTGGTTTTTTGCTGTTTGTAGACTGCTGTGTTCAGGGGCATGCCGGCATTTTGAATATTTGATCTCAGGAGGTCTGCCAGTCTCAAGCCCAATACAGTTTTTTCCAGATTCATTGATGTCCGTACTGGGAATGGTGTGGGTTGAGGGAAGTCCAGGATACAAACATCCATTTAGGAATTGAGAACCGTTATGAGGGCAGTAGATGAAGATCTTTTATGGCTTCCCTTTCACATTGCATTAAAAATACAGTACATTATTCTGTATTGCTCTCTTCAAACTAGACAATATAAATTGAAACAATTAACAGTTACAGCAACAACCAGAATAGCTACAAGGAGGGAAATTGCCAAATTGTCAAAAATTGGTGAGAAAGCGTATTAAACCAAAATTCAATAAGTTACTATCAAATGGATCATCCTAAACATTGCTAAACATTTAAAACAAATGATGGAGACAATACATTTTTTATAAGAAACAATATATTTTATTTTTCTTCCAACACCACAGCCCTGGCAAGTGGTTCTGTACCAAATTTCACGGAGTACACATAATAGTTTAAGATGGGGAGAAGAAGAAAAAAAAGTCACAAATAAAACCTGGATTTTTATATTTGTTTTCCACTCCCACAAAAAAAGTCACTTGGGGTTTATTATAAATGATAAACAATAACAAAGGATAAAAATGATACTACTGCATGTTATCGTGCCACAACATGAAACGGGAACATAATCCAACATCCCACTGTCAACGTGGGACAATGCTTTAAAATGAGGTGCATCATTTGTCTACTTCCATCCCAATGTAGGAAAGTTGCAGAGGTACCAAAGGACAAATGTCTTTTAGAAATTTCCACAGTCCATTAGTTGCTTATCCAATGTAAAGAGCAATGAAAATTCTTACTCGACTCAATAATTGCCTTTTTGTGCTTATTCGTTAATACTTTTCTGTCAGAGAGGTTGTAATTTGGTTTAATAGATACCAGAGTCGCAAAAAAACAAAACGAAAATAGTGTCTAACAAACATGAACACATAAACCCACGCAAACAGTACTGATGCTTTGTGAATCATGGTGCTCACCTCCCTCAAACACGAAGTCACAGTTGAAATCCCTTTTACAATGTAGTACAGTACACAATGAGAAAAAAGTTCTGAAGGAATAGTCCATGAAGTAAACATAAACGGTTAGGTGCAACTTGCAATCAACTGCGATCCATATAATACGGTAGCAGTTTTCAGAAGTGGGAGCTAAATATGCTACCCAGGTTCACTAAAAATGAATAAAAACCTAAAAACCACTGACCTAGCAATGCAAATTCCATTCTGAAGAATCTCATACATTCTGGACTTCTCAAGCTTAATGCTCAACTTTTTTTTGTATAAACAAGTAACAGTTTGGCTTTGCACATGCACAGAAATCCCAGTGTTTTTCAAACACCTCTGTATGTGTCAGAACCAGGACAACTCTTCCAATTCAAATTTGCTTGTTTGCAAGTGTCCCATCCTAGCAGCTAAAACATCATGTTCCCCGGGTTGCCAGGTCCTTGATTGAATCCCATGCCTAAATCAGCAGCCATACCTCTAGGCCTCATTTGGGGTGGCATCATCATATTCTGCTGAGGCCCAACCATACCTTGTAGAGACATCATCATGCTATGCTGAGGAGACCCTACAGGGCCTGGATGGCTGTATAGATTTCCAGGAACCCTTTCCTTCCCTTGAATCATAACTGCATTCGGGTTGTTCATCATGTTGGCCTGTGCTGGCATAACACCTTGTGGTGGAGACATAATTCGGTGCTGAGGCCCCATCATGCCTTGGTGCATAAAACCAGGTGGCCTCATAGGATTGTGACCCTGCATAGAGCCAGGATTGTTCATGGCCATTTCCTGCACTATTACATTGTGTCCTGCCACACTGGACATCGGTAGTCCCATTCTGCCTGGATTTGGTTCTCCCATCAATCCTTGCATGTGTGAAAAACCAGGATTTGGAACTTGGAGCTGCTTGCGAACCTGAGCATCACCACGGGGAAAATACTGAAGCGTCTGGCTCGGCTTCTCCGATGGAATGATCCGGGAGAGGTCAAACTCAGGAATTCCAGATGCACTGGGGCGAATGACATCCTGCAAGTCAGGATCATTGTACACTGAAGGCATACTGTTTCCCATAGCAGTGAAAGAGTCTGGGATACCCGGTGGCACCGGTTTACAAAGGCCTTGGTCTGGAGAAGGTTGGGTAAGGTTGCCAGGACGGCCAATTGGTCCTCCTTCCCCATGAAAAACCATTCCAGGTGGGAAACCTCCTTGTGGGCCCGGACCATGTGGTGGCGACTGCACATTTGGGAATACCTGCTGCCCTGGAGGAAAACCCATGCGTCCTTGATGCATCATCTGTGGATTGTTCAGTGAAGGGTCTTGGGTACTGTGTGGCATCATGGGACCATGAGATATCATGCTGGGCCCCAAATGGCCATGTGGTGGAATGTTAGGTCCCATTGGATTTGGAGAAGACATATGGTTGGGAAGATTATGAGAAAGAGGTTGTCCCCCAAGAACATTCATTCCCATTGGACTTAAAGATGGCATCTGTCCAGCTGAATTTGGGCCTGATATTCGAATTTGGTTTGAATGTACACCACCTGTAAGCAAAAACAAAACAGATCTTTAGCATTCATTCTATTCTCAAAATGTGTTTCTCCCACTCAATGAAACAGACAAGAAAGATGAGTTAAGGCCTCAATTACCCCTAAACAAAACAGTCTGAACAATATTCTAAAGACCTTAGTGCATTTCAGCCATTTAATCACAGTTTGAGTTTTGACTGATTAACTTTACTGAAACATTTTTGAGAGCTATTTTGTATGCATTGCTCTATGAAGTACTACTACTGGGTTCAAAAAGTACAACAGTCAAACCGATGTCTCAAAAAAACACAATGTGAAAGGTCTCCAAAGATAATAGATGGAAAGCCCAATTACATGCTCCAAAATACAAAAACAAATCAAGTGAATTGGAAAAAAAAATTCACAGAAACATTTGGAACTGAAGCTTAGAAAGAGTTCTTACCTGCGGAAAATTATTTAATATTTTTGGAGAAATGCTACAGTTTTGAAAGTTCTTAATCTACAATATAACCCAACTCAATTATCATGACTATAGCATGAACATATTAAGAAGGAATATGAAAAAAATTCCTCTAAAGTGAATACTTTGTCTGTCTAGGCAACTGAAGTGATGAATATGAGCTCTGTTGAACAAAATTAGAGCTCATAAGCATTGTGTTAACTTTTTTAAAAATGAACAAATTAGGGTGAATCTGATTACCTAATTGCTATTCAAATTTGCAGATATTTTTCTTCCCTCATCTCTTCTGAAGGTATTCATCCCCTCCACACCCCACCATGTTAGGTGGTTTAGGCTCCATGGATGGAACTTGTCCTGTGCAACCTCCCCAAGTGATCAATATTCATGTGCAAATTCGGTCAGTATTGGCTGGTTAATTGGACAAGGGAAAATAAGAGACCATTTGATCTTTTTTTCATCTTAAGTTTTCATGCACATCTGAGCATCCAGAAACTTGGGGAAGTGCTAAGGTTAACTAAAGTAATCCTGTTGTTACGTTGAATTAGATTAGCTCTCAGCAGAGCACAGATTGAAGCTGGGATCCACTGAGTTTGTATGACCCGGCTCCTCCCAGAATAGCTACGAGGGAAGCAAATGTCATGGTTTTGACGCATATTTTTTAAAAGGTTGTACTGTAATACCACTATTTGCCTGGTTGTGGCATCGATGAACCATTGAACTTCACCACTGTGAACGAAGACATCAGCAGCAGTTTCATGGAGTCCTTATGCCAGTAAAATTGTGTTTTTCTTTACATTCACACAATTTTTGTGATATTTCCACAAAACCCAAATAAACAAACTATTATGCAGGTCCGCAATTTGTACAAACTACAAAATAACGACAATTGTTAATACTAAAGTTTAACTAAAGTTAGTGACATTTACTTTGATCTCAAATTGATAATAACGGTGTCTCAAATGCAACATTCATAATGGGATTTGCAATTGCATTTAGTGGTAACTGAAATGTATCTTAGTGACTGTAGATATAGATTACATAGGTGAAGTTTAGTAGTGTGAAACACAGCTAATGAACATGTTAAACACGGACTGCGCATGTGCGCGCAGCGCGTGCATTCGGAGTGCGCGCGCATTTGGGGTGCGCGCGCGTTCCGGGTGCGCGCGCATTCGGGGCCTATCTCCTCAGGAGGTAAATATCTTTCTCTCTCTGTGTCTCTCACTCTCTCCATCTCTGTGTTTTTCTGTCTGTGTCTCTCTCACATCCACCCCGTCTCTCCCCCCCCCCCCACAAGCTGTCTCTCTCTCCCTCCCACCCCACCTCCCCCCCGCAGCCGTCTCTCTCCCCCCACACCAGCCGCCTCTCTCCCCCTCACCCCCCCCAGGCCGTCTCTCTCCCCCGCCACCCCTCCCAGCCATCTCTCTCTCTCTCCCTCCCCCCCACCAGCTGTCTCTCTCTCCCTCCCCCACCCCCGCCATCTCTCTCCCCCCCACCCCCCCCCCCCCCCCCGCCGTCCATCTCCCCCCGACCCCCCCAGCCATCTCTTTCCCCCTCCCCCCGCCAGCCGTCTCTCTCTCCTTCCCACCCCCCCCCCCAGCCGTCTCTCTGCCGCCCACAGCCGTCTCCCCCTCCCCCCCCACCGCCACCCCTTGCATACCTGTATATTGTATTCGAGGACTATGAATACAATATGCAGCTTTGCACCTCAGTCTGTGCATTGTGTATAGAGATGAGCATTCTGGGTCTTGTAGTTCAGTGTGCGCGCATTCCGATTTCTTTACCTCGATATATCGACTTTTCGATATATTGATATTTTTTAAATGCCTATATCGGCGTATCGATATGAAAATTATATTGGGTTTTAGCGATATATCGATATATCGCTGGACCCTAGTGTACACCACTTATTTATGTCTCTGAAGTCAGCATCTCATACTACAATGTTGTTTTGTGCAGTGAAAGTAGTTATGTGAAAATGTTGCCATAATGGTGCCAGAAAACTGAACATGGCTTAAATCCTATTTCTGTGACAGGCCATTAAGATTCAGAATAAAGGGGGCTTACATTCCAACAACCCATTGTGCTGATATTTTCAAAATCCCCTCTAAAAATTGGGATCTACACTGTACTTAAGATGAAGACACAAAGGAAAAAGCCTGTTTCAGTTGTCAGATTAGCTTGATGGTTTAGAAGAACATTTTCATAAGCTTGCTGTACATTGTTGCAGCCATTCTGAGGTTGCGAAGGGCTCACTTATGCAGTATCCTGAGGATTCATAATTGTAGAAAAAGTGTGAGGAAAAGCATATGGCTAATTGTGGATTTAAGTAGTTTCATTAGTTTAAAAACAACATTTCTTTCTACACTTTGCACAGAATGCATGGTCACTCAATGTTATCACAACATGTTCAAGCTCGTCATTTTTTAATGGTGAGGAAGAGGAGAACAATAATCCAACTGTTCTGCCTGAGGTTACTATTCATGACCTGAAGTGTTAATATATAAATGTGATCAACCAAGTTATGCACAAGTGGCACTGTAAATTTATAGCTCAATGATCTTCCCTTCCCTCTCCCATAGTATTTCTACCACAATAGCATTTTTCAACATTCCTGGATGATTGTTGAATGTTATTTATTGTACACAGTGCAACTATTCCAAATAAATTTTAACAAGACACCACATTTTTATAACGGGTCCACACAGAAATAAAGTAACCACCTCTCTTTCTTCTGGGTTGTCAAGTGCAGGAAGTAACACTAAAATCACTTCCTGCATGGCAATGACAACTTTGTAGTGTGGGAAGCCAGGTAGTGTTAAAGCCAGGTATATCACACTTCTAGTACAGTAGACCTGCACGGTAAATAAAATTCGAGTCCCACCAAAGCATGTTCTAACATGCGTGGTGGTGGGAGGTGGTCTCTGTGTATCAGGAAAAGACTGCTGAATATTCACCTGGGATATGATTGATGGACTGAAGATTTGGTGACCGTACAGGAGGCGAGTCATCGTCTGAGCTGGCAACAGTCTTGATTGCATCATGGTAGAGTGGTGTGGAACTGGGCATAGCAAATTTCGACATCCGGGACATCATGATGGATAAGGGATTCTGGGAAAGGCTTGGCTCAGGGGGCACTGAATAAGGACTGCTGGATGGAAGACTTGTGGATAGATTCATAGAACTCGATTGCACTGAAGCAGGAACACCTGGAAACAAGAGAACTTAAATGAACACTGGAATGTTACAATCATTGTCCAATTCGGAAAGTTCAACTAATTGGGAGAAAAAAAAGACATTGGGTTTGAAAATGGGGGATTCACAAACCAGAAGTCGCTCTTCTCCTAACGATTGGGACTGAAATTGCAGAATTCTTAATGAAATTTGCTGAAAACCTCCACAGCATTTTACTCCAGTTCTTACGTCTAGGTTACACTTTGAATGAAACATTATACATTCAAGTGAGGTACCTGTGCTTATTCAGGTGGCCATTAAAGTTTCCATGACAATAATGAAAATGAAAAGGGAATTTCTCCCAGTGTCCTTGGCAAAATCTCCAGTTAAAATTGGACATTTACTTTTGTTTGTGAAACTGTTTATGAGAAACTGTTGAGCAAATTGGCTGCTCTGTTCATCTGCATGTTAGCAGTCACTACCCTGCACAATAAATGAAGGGAAATGCTTTGCAATGTTTTGACATGATAATGCACTACACCCCCCACGCTGCCGAAACACTCGTGCACGCATACATCACCTCACGGCTGGACTACGGAAACTCTCTCATCGTTGGCCTCCCCAGCTCCTCCATTCACAGGCTGCAGGTCATCCAAAACTCTGCAGCCCGTGTACTATCCCGCACCCGCCTTCGCGACCACATAACCCCCACCCTCGCCCGTCTCCACTGGCTCCCCATCCTCCAGAGGATCGAGTTCAAGATCCTCGTCCTCACCTACAAGGCCTTACACGGCCTTGCCCCGCCCTACTTAACCGACTTACTTTTCCCCTACAAGCCCACCCAGACCCTCCGTTCAGCAGGTCTTGGCCTGCTCCAAGCCCCCCGCCCGAACCGCCCCACCATCGGAGGCTGGGCTTTCAGCTTTTCCGCTCCCACCCTGTGGAATTCCATCCCCCAATCCCTCCGTCTTGTTTCTTCCGTTTCCTCTTTCAAGGCCGGTTTGAAGACTCTCCTCTTCGACCGTGCCTTTTGTTCCCCACAAAGTTTTTGACCTCCCCTACGTGTTTCACCCCTTCCCGAACACTCCCCTCCCAGCTCGGGTCACATGCCTCCTGTGCAGCGCCTTGGGACGTCCTCCCGACGTGAAAGGCGTTTTATAAGTTTAAGTTGTTGTTGTTATTGTTACATGAATCACAAGGATGATGACATATTCTGATGTTTTGTTAGACTTTTTATGCCTAGAGAGGACCCGAACACAAACTGCATCTTGGACTGAAACAAATATTGCATTACAATCTCACTGTCTGTATGCCACTATCAAATAATGTGTCATATTATTCTGGTATTTTGATTAAAATATTAAGAACATTTGTAAGCTTGCTGGAATTTCAGTGGAGAGCCATTACAGATAATTGGCTAAGACTTGGCTCTGTGCCATCAGTATTTTCATATAGCATTGATTTATAGCAGCATAGATTCTCCACCCAACACAGCCAAAACTCTCATTAATACTTTTATTAAATAGAGACTTGATTTATCCAATGGTCTCCTCACTAGCCCAGATTATCCAGAACTCCAAAGCCCAGTGGTAGCCAATCCTTTTGGACGGACAACAAAATAAATGTCCTTGATTGAATATTTTTTGATTAATGCCATCAAATCAAAAAATAATCTATCAAGAAAAAACCTGTGAACAAAATTTTCCGGTCTCACATCCTCTCAATCTACTTTCAAAATCTTTCTAAATGCAGTACTGTAATATATTTATTTGACTGTGCCTTCTGTCAACTCCTTCTGAATCCCCCACCACAAATTTCTCACCTTGCTCAAGCTTCCATTACATCTCTGTGAAGTGTTTTGAGATATTTTTCGACATGAATGCCACTTCATTAAGTGTATAGAAAATCTATTTTTTGTTTTAAAGAATTATCACCTAAAATCAGAAAAGATGCACATACTTGCAAAGAAAGTGGATATTAGTCAGTCCTAAACTAATAAATCCCAATATAAATTCTCAAGCCACTTCAGGGGTACATTGTGTCATTCTTATGACCTAGAAAGAAGTTCCATGAGTTCTCTCAGCATTAATTCTTTATTCCATAACATTTCAAAATACTGGAAAGAAAATATCTTTTGCATTTTATTTATTTTTTGACCCAGTAACTGCAGTTTTTTTTTCCAATTCAGTAACTGCAATTTATTCCCCTAAGGAAAAGCGCTGAATGTACTATAACCATCAGCCAGTCAGAACCATTGACCCATAGGGAACTTTAATCTTATCGACTGGAAGCCATATGATTTGTATATCTAGACTTCTAAAAGGCGTTCGACAAAGTGCCACATGAAGGATTCCTCCACAAACTGTGGTCAATGGGTATCCATGGCAAGACATGGTCTTGGATATAGAATTCGTTGAAGGGAAAGAAGGCTAGCGTCTTTGTTAGGGGAGCTAAGTAAAAATGGGGAGTACTAAGCGGAGTGCCTCAGAGGTTATTACTGGGACCCTCTCGTTCCTCATTTATATCTATATATAGTATATATAGATATAAATGACCCAGATTCACAGACCCTTGTAAGATGGTTCAATTTGCATATGACACCAAGTTGGAGGAATTAAAGTTGGAATTAGATGAGGTAGCAAAGGTCCTACAAAGAAACATTAATAGATAATAAATGATAACTGAACAGACGATTAGATTTATTTACTTTACACATAGAATGTTTGAAATACACAGCAGAGGTGGTTGCAAATATTGTCAGCAAATTCAAGAGAGATTTAGGTTAGCTCCTGTATTCATGACAGAATTCATTGAAAGTTATGAGAACATTAATAAATAAGTATATATTTTTAAAAAATTTCTACGAATTGGCAATAAAACACAATTGTTTCTCTGCGACTGACAACAATTATGGTAGCAAGCGATCACATCAAATCTGTAAGAAACATTGGAAATTTCACTCAATGCTTTCTTTTAATTTGGGGAAGACAAGGT
This sequence comes from Hydrolagus colliei, assembly GCA_035084275.1. Taxonomy (NCBI): domain Eukaryota; kingdom Metazoa; phylum Chordata; class Chondrichthyes; order Chimaeriformes; family Chimaeridae; genus Hydrolagus; species Hydrolagus colliei. The sequence continues at coordinate 13,293 of JAYJKW010000423.1, forward strand.
TAGAACACAATGTTCTTTCCCAGACCCCAAACATTCCCCTGTTCCTATTTTCACGGTCCTAGCAAGATAGAAACCAAAGGTAGTCCATTTGATCGCCTGCATCTACAATTTTGAACTTCAATTCAGTTCCTCGATATAAATTTGCATAGAATGTTTAGCATATAACGTTTTAAATAAGTACAGTCAAACAAATAAGGAAATAATTGTTAAAATGAAGAAAGAACTGTTGACAGATAAGTGTATTGATCAGTAATCTACAGACAATTAGAAATAAAACTGTCCTGAGATATGGAAAAAAGTAATTTTCTTTATAAATCTCTGATTTGGAATTCTTGAAAACTGAAAAATTGTACCAATTGGATTCGCTATTTTTGTCAATTAATCACTAGCTCAACGCATTCAAACAGATTTGCAAAATATGAGGTCTTGCCTCTAAAATCACAATGATAATCTATATGTCATGAACTCATCTATGTTTTTCAGATGAACATTGATAACATTCAATAATGTTTTCAAAAGTTTTTCTCCCTTCTGAACATTAAGGGATGCAACATCAGATTCTGTCGCTGTGTAACATTCACAAGCACACACTCCAGATAGTGAGAACCTTCAATGAGGTTAGTTAACTCAGCACGAGGAAGCCTTCTTATCAACGGAGCTCAATGCCACAATATGAAACATTTAGTCACAGAATCAAAGGCATCCATGTCCGCAAAATCTTCCCCCACTCCCACCCCCCCACCACCGGGTTATCCTCATTTAGATTTGCCTTTTCCCAATACATTTTGTGTTACCAGTTAACAATAAGTATTTGCTCAACTATGATGGCCAAAGTCTTCACCCTTTTTCCATCAAATTAAGGTTAAAGAATCTCAATTGCCGTTTTCATATTTTAAGTCACCTCATTAGGTCATCTATCTGGTTATGAACAAATCATGTTACCTGGATACATTTACTCCAAAGATCAGAATGCACCAGAGATGATATCCTGCTCGCTTTTCAGTATCCCAGGCAGCACTGAAAGTAACCCCCTGGTTAAACTTGCCCACCATACCTTTATATTCTTTTAGTTCTTCCGACCTTCTGTCCACGTTATCATTTGGTCTCATATGTAATGTTCCAACTGGTTCAACCCCCTCTCCCTCGTCAGCCCTCATTTCTAGATCCCTTGCCCTTGGGCCTGGAAAAAATAAGAGCCCAATTAATATTATTCTCCCTATATAACTCACTATCCAGATAGCTCCCCATTGAATTCCCTGTAACAATGGTCTCTTTAGTCCTATCCAATTCTCCCATCAGCTATACCATTCTATTCCCAAATATCAACATCTCAGTTTCACTTACCTCCTATCATTTTGTGCTTCATTTCAACAATAACAAAATTCCACTTGTACAGTGCCTTTCACGTCAGGAGGACATCCCAAGGCGCTGGACAGTCAATGTTTCAGACCTGTGCTGGGGTCAGAGATGGGGAGTGTAGAGGGAAAAGAGGGGATATGGAGTGACCGATGGTACAGTCGAAGAGGAGGGTCTTGAGGTGGGACTTGAGGGTCTTAAGGTGAGGGAGGGGGCGAGGCAAAGGGATTGTGGGATGGAATTCCAGAGGTTAGGGACAGAGTGGCTGAATGCTCGCCCGCCGATGGTGGTGTAGGTGGGTCGGGGAACATGGAACAGGCCTGCTCAGAGGAGGGGGTGGGCAGGTTGGTAGGGGGTTAGGAGGTCACAGAGGTATGGTGGGGCGAGGCTGTGGAGGGCTTTATTTTTTGTTTTAAAGTCCCATTATCTTTGGTTCCAGACAATAATCCGTTGCAATGTGCTATTGTAGCAGATTTTCTGTAAACCACTATTGCTTCAAACTGAGAGGCAGACCCTGAAAACAGGAAACTGACACAGTGGATACCTTATGGTAGCAAAGTCTACCTTCAACCTGAAAGATAATCCCTCTGCATAGAAGTAGAAAGAACATGTCCAAGTGTGAAAATGGATGAAGAACCAATGTGCGGCTACATCGATGATTCTTTTTATGACCTTGCATCAATATCAAAAACAAACTGCATTTATACAGCAACCCTTTGTCTCAGATCACTTAAATCGGAGGTGGAAACAAAGGAGGAAAAGGAGCTTCAACATTCTAATTAATAACAGAGGTACTTGAGTCGTGTCAGAGATTTGCTTTGTTTCACTGCTCAACGTTGAAAGGTACAATTTGTTATCTACCCCTGGAGCTGTAGCAATCCTGTTTTGGATGTCTGAATGGGAACACACTCCTTTATGAAAACAACGGGATATCAGGAATATCAATACCAAAAATCTACTAGTAAAACTTCACAAAAGACAATGTGCCTGATTATCCTTTTCTAGTTGAGCTTGACAAGAACAAAAAACAAACACCGATGAGTGAGGAGGTTACTCCAGTAACTCCTCCAGTTACTCCTCCAGGGAGGAGGTTACTGGAGGATCTGATCAGTTAAAGAGGTCAATAGATACAACTGGAGAGACTCCATTACTAACAACCACAACTGACAGAAAGTTGTTGCGACCTGTCACCCATTAAGCAGATATATATCTCAAAGGTTCGATGCAGGTATCTGCTAATATGTCACATGCATGTGTGAAAGATGATAGCTGCTTCCTAGTTTCCAGATAGGACTGTACTTGCATTTGATAATGTTGCTGTCCTGGCAATATTCTGGTTCTGACTCTTTATTAACATTGCCCAAGTTTCAGAATGAACTACTCCCCAGATCACGAAGCTTTGGATGAGCTGGCCATCAGCGATGGATACAATTTGCACAATTTCAGTTGGATGTAGTGTGTTAGTTTGAGTCTCTGTAATACTGTGTCTTGGAAGCAGCTATCTTTGTGCCTGGGCAGTAAAGAACTGATAATATTAGTTCTCCAATGTTTTGGGAAAGGGCTCTTACTAAAGTTTTATTTATTGGGCTGTTTTATAATCAGAAATGCAATATTGTGATTTTGCAAACAAATTCACTTTTAATAGAGGTGCTGGGGTAAATCGTAACCCCAAATTCTGGCAAATATCCCTTTTGTGGCCACAAATGCTTTTTGACATTGTTTTGGACATTTGCTTTATTGCAATTGAGAAACTGCTGAAAAACAAAACACCAGCTATGATCATGACTGCTGGTTTGTGACCTAATTTATTCCTGCCCCCTTACCTGATCAACAGACATAGCAAGGTGGCAAAATATAGTCAACTACAATATATACAGTTCAATACAGTGCAATCTTTAATATTTTGATCCAATCTTTCGTGTGAGGCTGGTTCATGGTTATACATTGCTAAAAAAACAAATTACAGCTTATCAGCCTTATGTACAAAATAAGTCTAATTTTTATATTAGGACTTTTAGGATAGTGTGATGGGCGTATGCACTGATCTCAGTGGCTGACACTATTGCTAAACACACAGGCGCCAAATTATGAAGTGCCTGGTCACAATAACTTTTTATTTTTATTATGGCGAAACCTGGGTGAAAGGCCAAGGCATGGAATGCAGTACAGCACCAAGGTTAAAAAGATTGGAGAGAAAGAGATAAGTTAAAAAAGTTAGGTGACACCAAACTTGAATTGTGAAATTCTCTAGGTTGCATAAGCAATGGAACAGATTTATCCTGGGATTTTGATTGAAATAGTGACATGGGATTTTTAACATTCACCAATGCAACTTTCAGGACCTTGGTTAAAAAGAAGAGAGTTTCTCCAATGTCCTGATCAACAAATCGCTAAATAAAATGCTTGAGTCACTTCATGAGTGAGTAAATATTGAATAATATTTAGTAATAATTGTGAGCAAACATTACAAATAAAGATTTATTTATTATCAAAAAAAATTATTAAATCATTTTGATTGTGAGCAAATATTTTTAAATAATTTGTAATACCTGAAGAAATTGGTGGCTACCTTTCACAATTAAATGTATAGACACTACAAAATTACTTCACAGTATATAGTAAAACTAAAAATATAAATAGATCAGTGCACAAACCATCTGCAACTGAAACACTACTGATAAGTCCAAAATAATATCTTTCTAGAAAATACTTTTCTTTTAAAAAAAGTATACGTGATCATTCACCAGATTTTGTTTAAATGGTTATTCACTTTTTCCTCTTCTCCCTTCATCTGTGACTCCTTTACTCAAGTGATCCTGACAGACTACTGACTTCCACTTGGAGCTGCATTCAATAACCCAACCGTGAATTGGACATCTGGGACCAGTTTCTGTGCCTGTCCCTATATATTCATCAAGAAAGTATATATGCATAAAAAATACAGTCACTCCACTTCACAGTGTATCTTCTAAAGTCCTTTGAGACATTCTCTGACATGAAAGATGCTGCAACAATTTTGTTTTGGTCAGCTGGATGCCTGACATATACGGAAACCCACTACCATACTCTAGAGTATCCAAACCAAACTGAGATTTCTATTCACATCCGAGAAATTGATTATTGGAATGGAATGCACACTCCCTCCCTGTAGGGACACATCCTGCTTACCTAATTAGAATCATAGAATATTACAGCACAAAAGGAGGCCATTCGGCCCATCTAGTCTGTGCCGGCTTTGATCCCACTGCCCAGCTCTCTCCCATAACCTAACAGAGCTAAATAAAGATCTAATTCTCTTTTAAAAGCTGTTATCAAATCGGCCTCCACCACCTTTTCAGGCAATGCATTCTAGAGTCGAACAACCCGCTGAGTGAAAAAGTTTTTCCTCAGCTCCCCTCTGCTTCGTTTTGAAACTATTTTAATCCTGGAAATAATTAGGCAAAGGTTGACATGAGCCAAGGCTTGGGGATCCCAGCATATGGTTGTGGTACTGCCGGAGTCTAACTAGCTAAAACTGCATAGTTTGCCATTGATATTGCTATCTGGCAAGATTTCCCACTGTTTGTCCAGCTAGGACCATGCTACCCATTAATGCCTCGGCTTGCAGGATTATCAGGAGCTAAAGTGGATAATTCCCCAGTGACTGGTGTGCCCTTCCAGGTCCTCCTGATGAGCCAGGCTGTCATCAGCAGTGATCTGGAATACAGTGAACTGGATTACAGAGACTGCCACAGAGGACTAGTTTGATTCTGACAGTCCATAGCCAGGCATTTCACCTTGGTGGCAGTTCAACTCCAAGACCCCACTTCCCCTCCAACCCTTCTAAGAAGGATAGATGCCTTGAGATGTCCTCCCATCGTGAAAAGCACTATACCAATGTAATTTAGTTTTTGTAGATACGGTGCTAAAACAACAACAATAGCAACTCGCATTTACAAAACGCCTTCCTGTGGGTGCGTTTCAGAGTGCTTAAAAGCAGCAAGGCTTAATGCCGAGCCGAAAATGAGGGGGTGGCTATCAAAGACACGGTCAAAGAGGACCATTTTCAGATGTGATTTGTAGATGGGAAGAGAGGGGGCAGGGAGGGATTAAGGCAATGAATTCCAGAGATTCAGGGCATTGTGGCTGAAAGCACTGCTGCCAATTGTAGAATTAATTGGATGAGAAACATGCAGTAGACCCCTGCCAGCTGAGCGAAGATGGTGGCGGTGGTGGAATATGAACAGATTGGAGAGGGAGGGAGGTGTCAGGACATGAAGAAATTTGAAAGTGAGAGTGAACATCTTGATCCATTCTACAACAGTGAGCCAGTGGAGCCTGGCAAGTAGTGAGGTTGACGAGAATGCAGAGCCTGATATGGGTGGGGACACAAGCAGCGGAATTGTGAAATATTTGGATCTTTTTAAGAGCAGAGCAGGGGAGACCAGCTAGGAGTGCATTGGAAAAATCAAAGTGGGAGGTTACAAAATGTGAATGAGACTTTTAGCAGCATTTGAAGCAAGATAAAGACGAAGGTGAGCAATATAGTAGAAATGGAAGAAGGAAGTCCTGATCAGAGGCTGGATGTGGATATACAAGATAAGAATGCCTTTGGATAGACTACAGCAAATGTAAAAATTATTATTTGTGAAACCAGTGCATGCTCAAGATGCTTGCCTGCACATGCATGACGTATTTCCATTTAATAAAGTAGCAAGATTCAAGTATGCCATTGAATGGTTAGCAGTGGATAGACCACAAGAAAGGCAAATTTACAACAGTAATAATTAACATTTTTGCATTTGAACATACTCCAAATTGCAAATTTGGTACTAAAATTGTGTATTAAAATTTTCGTTACACAGATTACAATACAAAATTGCACTTGTTTAGCAGCTTTCCCATTGGAAAGACGACCCAAGGCATTGGACAGATTTGTAAATGAAACTTCACCAAATTCTATAACATAATTTGCTTTGAAAAGATAAGCAAAATAATAATCTTACATTTTCTAATGTTTGCGATATTTCAGACGTACTTTTCAAGTTTCCATATGGTGCCATTAATTGGCAGCTTCCCCATTCATGGAGGTGAAAAAATAAAATTCATCCTTCATATGCAAAGATTCTAGTGAGGAGTTATTTGGTATTCTTGCTTCAAAATGGAAGTGGTAATTGAAATTTCTACCCAATTCTCTCACGAGTCAAGTGAAACTCACAAACATGTGATACCATCTCATGATATAAACACTAACTGGCATCCGCCACCAAGGCAGGAAGTTCACTTCCCTGGGCTGGAACTGTGTAACTGTTTTCAAAACAAGGGCCTATTATCATATGCATATCACTGACTCAATAAATCTGGCATGAGATGTGTGTGACAGCGACTATTAGATGTATTAGATGAAATGAAACCTTAAGTTTTTAGGTTTTCAATCTAATCCTACAGGCCATCAGATGTTCACAAACCAGAGTATAGTGAGCTGTATTAGCAGGCAGATGTAACTTTATCACCCCCAGCAAGTAAGGATTGTGAATAAAATAATACTGCAGTCAATATGTAATACTACTGAGGGTTTAAATATTTATCCTGACACCAAGAGTAAAATAAAATCTGTATTTTTCATAATTTCAGGCAATTTAAGTGGGAAATTTTCCAGATGTTCAAAAATTCTAAAAAAAACAGAGGAAACCTTGTAAATTTTTAAACTTTCAAAAAGATGCTGCAGACACAAGCTATTTAACCGGCTATGTGTGAAAACATCTCCTGTTCATATGACAACACTGTTGACTGGTCAATGCTCAGCTCCAATGAATTACAAAATCTCTTTTTAGTCAGGAAGGAGTTACTGTGGCCACCTCCTCTCCTGGGATACTCATCCTAAGGATCATTTGTAATGGATTTGCACCAAGGAATTAACAATCCAGAGCTGGAAACTATGCAGCAAAATAGGTATTTGCATAATCTTATCTACCAGTTAACCTGACTAAATACCTCAAAGCTCATCTCTGTTGACGTGGAGCCACACATCTCTATTGACGTACAGCCACACATTCAACCTTCTCTGAATATGAACATTCCAGTGAATGAGAGAGATATAATGAATTTTCTTGGCAATCTTCTTTTGAGTGCTTAACTCTTGACACCACCACTTTAAATGGGACTTAAAATCAAGAGAAATTACTTTTGGTTTGATGTATACTCATAATACAGTAGAAGCTTGGTTATCCAGCACCCTCGGGACCCAACCATTGCCGTTTAATCAAATATGCCAGATATTCAAGTGGCAAGTTTCCGAAAACCCTACACAATTTTTAAAAAAACATACCATATTAATAATAGACTAAATAATAACAGAATATTATATGGATACTTAACAATAAAGCATTCTAGAACACGCGGTAAAATCAAAATTCCAGCGTTCGTTAAGTTTAATAAGTGCGCATGCACATGCATTTCATGCATGTGCAAAGTGAGCATACTCACGAGTGTCCTGGTTGGCTCCGGTATGAGATTTATTTGCTGGAATGGTGAATTGTATTGGGAGATACCGGTTGGTTGAGCATTCTGATTGGTTTGGTGCTGGGTAAACAAGCTTTTACTGTACATGGAAAAATTAGCCAACTTCCTCTAATAGCAAAGAACTATCATTGTGATAGTCTCAGACTATCCAATTCCTGCACTGAGCTGCTCCGGTGATTTGTAGTTTGGGAAGAAATGTTTTGAGCAGCTCCACAAGTCCAGTAAGTCATACCTCAGAGCCCAATCAATGGAGAATCTCATCCTTAATCTATGTTTATAAATCTCAAATATTTCCAATAATATTACCGTGAGCAATAAATCCTTTAGGATGAAATTGCTTAATAAAGATTCTTTGGGTCAGGACAATTTGGAAAACACCTTCCTTTTAAGGACAGAATCTTGGCAATGGTCAATGTTTGATATCCAAAAATGATGGCAAAGAGAAAACAAATATACAAAATAGAAGTTTGGAATCTAACAGAAACTTGACACGATTAATATGCAGAGCAGAATTGCATTAAGACTACTGGTCATCAGCAAAACCACCAGCAACTGCAGAGGTCTAAATATCAAAATAAAAAATAAGCTATTGCCTCCGGGTCACTATACTTTCCAGTAAATTGCTTGAGGTGCTTTAAGACTTCTTCCCGATGTGAAAGCTGCTCTTCTATCAAACACAAAATTATTATTACATTATCAATCGATAAGGTTATGAATAAATTAGGATAAATACCTGATTCCATAGTCCCCATTAATCCAGGTGATGTTAAACTAAGGGCAAGCTTGTTGTTCTGCTGGATGCCTGGACTTTGTAGTGGAGGTTTGGGGGATGATGTCCATCCAGGAGATGGAGCTGGGAGAGATGGTGATTTGAGGTGGACAGGGGAAGCAGCTGCAGACCCGAGGATTGGGGGAGATTTGATGGATACTGCAGATGCCTGACCGGATAACATGCCAGCGAGCTGCGACGGTGTTTGTGGAGACTTGAGATTAGCCGAGGGTGAACCGACCATTGGGGACTGCACCTGCCTAATTGTTGGCGACTTTAATGGATTCATCCCTGGAGAGTTCACCTGACTGGAAACATTCAAGTCTGATGGTTTACGGCCAAGATTGCGCTGTACAGGGGGTATTGCATTGAGAGAGTTTGGATTACTGGACGGATTTGGAGGTAGAGGTGGCATGTGACTGAGCCTAGAATTGCCTCCTGCATTAGTCCTTTGTTCAGGCACAAACTGATCCCTTGGATTTCTCATTGCTCCTGGACCCTGAGGCATGCCAGGGAAAGATCGTGACACCATGAAGTCTGGCGGTTGATCACTGAACTGCGAGGGCAACATTTTTTGTTGTTTAGACATTATGTCTGGATTGTTTGATTGCCTCATCTTCATAATTTCATCCGGACTCATATTGTGAGGGTGGCTCACCACAGGCCCTTGTTTCTGCGATGCTGCCTGAGAGTTTGAGCTCATGCTCACATTCAAGTTCATGTTGACGTTCATATTCATGTTCATGCTAGCAGGTCCCATCCCCATTTCCAAATCTCTGCTAGGCCCTGGGTGCAGCGGCATTCCTTTGGCACCCAAGAATTCCATTCTGGTGGGACTAGAAATGCCTTCTGCCTGTAATCTTGGAAAAATATTACCATTTGCAGGGTCCAAATGCCTCTGTGACTGAAACATTCTATTCATGTCCATCCCTGACCTTACATTCTCCATTCCCATTCCAGGAGACATTCTTAGCTGTTTCTCAGCTAACTGATGCTGGAAGAGTTCGTCTTGCATGTTCTGAGGGTTTGGGAATCTCTCTCCTCGGCCTGGCCCACAGAAGAGGCCTTGTCCATGTGGAAAATTTCTACCATCTGGTATTTTTGGCATATCATCGGGCCAGTTAACACCTGGAATTCCAGGTCTTGGAACTGGATTTGGACCACCAGGAGCATCCATATCTGGATTCAACATTGCTGTAAAGCCAGGCATTCGCTGCATTGGATTTCCTGGAACCCCTGGATGGGGTGCCATGCCTCTCGGATGCATAGAATTGGGAGGGTTCATTCCTTCAAAAGGTTCTGGCCCTCCGGGTCCCCATCCCTCTCCTGGATTCATTTGATAAGGTGGTGGTGGCCCTCTAATCATACCTCTTGGGCCATGTTGATGCATCATTATATCCTGAACAGTTCTGTGCTGCACAGCCTGCTCCTGTTTTCTCCGTTTCTCCTCATAAAACTCCTGCTGTAGCTTTAACCATGCAAGCTGCTCTGGCGTCATGTGCTCCATGTGCTCTTGTCCTGGCTGTGAGTTCATGACATTCAACGGGGGCCCCATTTCATCAGGTGGGAAAGGTAGATCTCGATGACCCGGTGGCCCAAATGGCTGAACATCTGGCCGAGAACCAGGTGGCTTACCTATACTTTGCGACTGTGAAATCATTGCCTGCAAAGGTCCTTCAGGCTTTTTCGAAGTGGCATCCAGGGCCCCAGGATTCTGTTGGGGACAACTATTTGGACCAGTTGAACTGTCATTTTCAGGAAACAACATTCTTTGAATGTCGCGCAGTGTCTGTAGTGAACGCTCTCTGTGCTCCAATTGTTCCTGAGAGAGACCGTCTGCATTTTCTCCCATATTCAGGATGCCATCCACAGTTGGTGGCTGCACTGCACCTTTTGGCTGGCTCTTTGTTTCAGCTGTTGCACTGCTGGCTGCTGGATAAGCGTTTTGCGTTCCTGGGGTAGATGCTTGGTTTGAAGGTGCAGAACTCCTACACGTATCATCAACAGATAATGCAGCAGAGCTTTGGGGACTACCGTCAGAATGTACTTTGTTGTCTATGCCTGCATTCTCCTGACCAACTTGTTTGGATCCTTGACCTTGCTGGGATTGGTTCTGCTGCATCTTTGCTGCCTGTTGATGGTTCTGCTCTTGCTTCTGCTGTGATGGAGATGATTGCTGAAGGTTTTGTGAAGAAATTCTATGAGCCGGTACTTGATTGTGTTGCTGTAAAATGACATTTGAAGAAGTTAGCAGAGGTGAAAGACATGTCTAAAGCATATAATCCACAATATGGCTCCATTTGTATACATCAGTGTAAGGCATAACATTCCACATAACCTTGAATCTTATACTGAGCATCAAACACATGGCTTAATTTGGAAGCCACGTTTTGCTGTTCTTAAAAAGAGACAATTTCCAAATTAAGAAATTGGTTTTAATTAAATTGCATTTAAGAATTTTCAACAATTCTGTATGGTCTCAAGACAAAATGGTTTCACAGATATTGACTGTGTAATTTTGGGCCTACTTAGAACACTAATACCTCTGAGAGGGAGGTTGAGAATGAACACTTTAGCAGATATGCTTCATATAATGTCACTATCCTGCTCATGTAATAAATTCATTACTTCAGATTGCTCTCACCTTGAGTACATCATAAGTGTTAGAGCTCCGTGCAAATATTAAATATTTGTGCATGTAAAGGATTAATGAAAGACTTTGGATTCTGCAACCAGACCCTGTAATCTGAGATCTACTGACAAGTAATTTCAATGTTTTTAATATTTTATACACTGTAATTCAAGGATACAATCATTCAATTAAACAAATTAGCTTAGCATAAAGTCATCTGCATTCTTTCCTGTGTAGGGCACTTGAGATATTTGGGATTTCAATGTATTTTTCCATCTTAAGAAAGGAATTAGTTTTGGGTTGATATCATGGGTATCTGACTGATGCCCGAATGCATGTTTGGCATTCACTACAAAGGTATCCAACATTAAAGAGGTATTGATAGATACAAGAACACATTCTCCTTCGATCTTCGGTTGGAATGTTCATTTTCTTTTCAGAACACCACTAATCCCTGGAGACTCCAACGGCGTGGAGGGCACTATATAAATCGAAGTTGTTGTTGTTGTAGAATACGGGTGCTCCCTTTATAGAATTCATCATGAAATCTGAGACTTTCTACTTATTAAACATTCATACCTCATCAAGATTTATGCTTTAATTTATAAGAATCATTGGAACACTTGTTTTAATTTTCAAGGTCATTGCAATAAATACATTTAAAAAATAATAATAAATAAATTGGTAACTCAATCCACGACTGTTTCTAGTGCACTACTGTGCACAATTGGCTGCCGTGTTTCACCCACAAAATATACAGTCAATTCACTTTACAGTATAGTCTGTGAAGCATTTTGAGACGTGCCGAAAGCATAATATCAAATGCAAGGATTATTATTGTTATTAATTGTTTCTAGCTGTGTTACATAATAGTTTTGTCTATAATTAAACATTTTGGCTGAATTGGCTAAGGCAATTAATATGTTTACATCTTCAATACGAGACTGGAATGTAGTAGGGACCATGTGCTAATCATGGTGTTAAGGATTGTGAGGGCTCTCTTGTAAAAAGGACACATTACCCAAAATAGCAGTTTCCACATCAAAGGAAGCACAACCTGCAACTGTGAATTGTGTGAATGCCTCAATAAAAAATGTATACAAAAAAAAACAAAGTTCTTGAAGCCTTTCACAAAAGGGCATTCCTTCTGCTATATTCATATCTGCGTCTCAACTTTGACACAGTATACTTATGGAGTCAGAGTTCCATTGCATTAGGATTTCTAACAGGATTCCAAATGATGATAACAATAACTTGATATAAGCAATTTCTCATTAAGGAATAGTATTAGAAATCCTGCATTTTAACTTCTTTAGTTTCATCATAATGTAAATAAACCAGGGTTATTCATTATCATAGCAAGCACTAGTGTCCGGCGATATATCGATATAACGGTTATATCTATATAATTTTTCATATCGATATGCCGATATCGGAATTCAAAATATATCGAAAAATTTGATATTAAAAAAATCGGTATATCGTAAATATCGGTATATCGTTTTTGACGATATATCAGTATTATCGGTATAATGCGAACTTTTCCAACTTACCTTGTCGCCGACACTGCAAACCTCCTGGGCGTAGAACATGGAATGTGCGCGCACATCCGAATGTACGTGCACCCCTGAATGCGCGCATACCTCTGAATGCACGCGCACACAGGAATGCGCACACACCTCCGAATGCGTGCGCATGCCCCTGAATGCGCGCGCACATCCGAATGCGTGCGCACATCCGAATGAGTGCGCACAGCGGAATGTGCATGTGCCCCCGAATGCGCACGCACGTCCAAATGCGCGCACGCACCCACCGAATGCGTAGGCACCTCCGAATGCGGGTGTATGCGCAGAATAAAACCCCCCGGAAATATCAATATATCGGTATATATCAATACCAGCCTACCAATATATCAATAACAGAAAATTTCCATATCGACGGACCCTAGTAAGCACTTATACCATCTATCGTCTTGCCCTGATTTTTTGGTGGTAAGCTGGAACTTTAAAAAAAACAATTGAAATCAATGCAGGCCACAAACATTTCAGGATCCTATTATAGTGTCAGAGTAAACCCTCCCTGCTTTTTAATGCACTGCTTTTCTATTCTTTGAAAATAACTCGATTTGACAATATATTTGATGAAATGAATGTTTCAGACCAGAACTCCAGTTTACAGAATTAGTGCTGATCTTTACTGAATAAAAGGGGGAGCAAAATCAGTCAAAGTCCAGTCATTTTTCATGGCTCTCTATACATAACAATTTCACCAATGAAATATATCCTTATAAAAATTAAATGTATTTGGATACATTATAGTGAACTAAACCTCTACTTCTTCTATTTAATGATAAATGACAAGATGAAACAAAAGTTATCAGATGTACCAGCGTTAAATGCACAAGCGAAAACATGAAATCATAACTCTTGAAAGAGTTGGATTAACTGAATGACCTGAATGTCAACCTGTGAGAATGGATTACAATTCTTGGACCCAAGATTGCTCAAGACATTAGTTTAACAAGCCTGAAAAGGAACAGAAAATGATGGAGTCAAGGTTGGCCTTACTCTTATGTCACTCTTAGTGCTGAGCCCATGCTCATTCAACATCATGTGCATTTGGACTGAGCAAGTTTGTTGATGATATACACCCTACCTTCTAATGAGGTATTAGAAGATGAAAGAAGAAATAGTTTACTCAAGCAGAGGGGGAAGGATGCACCATCAAATTAAATGCATCACAGCAAACAAGTTTAATGATAACGCAATTCAAGTTGCAACTAAGGCAGACAAGAGTCAATTTGCGCTATTTCTCTGTGACTACATACATATGCAATCTCCCTATGAAGGTTGGAAGTCCGTGCATTGAATTTACTGGGATGAATAAGTTAGATGACTACTTTTCTTGCTTCACTTCAGGACCTTGGAACATGACCTTGGAACTTTTGATGTGAAAGACACTTTGCAAACATAATTTATTATTGTTGTTTTGCACTTACTGCCTGACAACTTGCACTGGCTGAATCTAGTAGACAGAAGAGTCTAGGGGCAAACAGTCTTTTGGTATGCAAATAGTAGACGTCAAACTATACTGTAAAAAATAGCATTGTCGTATCATTCAGGTGATCAAAGGCTGGGTACACAGTACTGTCAATTGATTTCACACACAGCCATGATCTACTGGAATTTTATTTAAATTCAAGTTTTGGGGACTGATTTTCAGATCAAACACACACCTCCCTTGACAAATAGATGGTCTTCAATATGGGACTGCTACAGTACAATGCGTGACAGTCCCATTTGTTGTTTAAAAAATTAATTACCCAAATCTACAAGTCCTTAATATGTTTTTCTCGTCCAGCTACTCCTGCTCAAATGAGGCCTCATCTTCAATGCTCAGCAATATACATACATGATAGGTTAATGGTGAAGTGGGTAAAAATACTGTGGTTAATCATCTTTTACCATTATTATACGGGGTGTAATTTAAACCATAAAGCTTATTAATCGCAAGTCAGGCACCTGATCAATAAATAATCTATTTATTCTAGGACAGTAAACAAATCAATTTTCCTCCATCTATTCACAGCAAAGTTTATTGGGAGTTCAGCAAACTCAGCAAACAAATATTGCCATTAACCTGAGTCAGAGAAGATCCAGAATTTTAATACATTTAATTTTAATGATTGTATTAAGGTGATTCCTGCATTACCTTTTTTTTTGGCAGATAAAGAAATTATTTGGTACAAATGTTTACAAGTCTTTAGATAAATTAATGGTAATATGATTATTCTGTTCTGCAGAGATCTCAAGATTTATTGCATTAAGTGAAATGTATAGGTGCACTGGCGCTACAATAGCTAGACAGCAGACTTTAGTATTGACATTAGAATTACTTTGATTACTTTACTTTAATGTCTTCGATAATAAAATTAGAAGGTATTTATCTGGGATAAGGTAGTACAGTACATCACAGTTACCATGAAAATTATCATTACAAATTCAAATCATTTCAAATCTTCCCCCAAAATTTTATCCCAACCTCCCTGTAAAATGCAAAGAGAATTCATTCCACTTAATAAAATTGAACCACAATATAATTCATTCTACAGCCTGGTTGAACTGAGTTTAATAATAATAATCCTTGAATTATTAGCGCCTTATCATGTTTTTGAAACATCTCAAAATGCTTCACAGACTATACTGTAAACTGAATTTTGTGTGCAAAATGTGGTAGGCAATTGCACACAGCAGTGTCCCACAAACAGTCGTGGCCATTCACAGCATAATAAATCGCCTTATGTAACTGCCAGAATGTCTTCACTGAACTGAGAATTTGTTCCATAACATATTAGTTCAATTTTAAGCTAAGTACCACAGTGCATATTGACCCAGGCTGGAGCCCTTCGGTCCTCACATTGAGAATACAGTCGTAAGATCTGCAATCGGAGAGACGATACTTTCCCCCATAGAGATGAACTACCAATTAACAGATAAGTTACACCAGCATGTACCTCCAAACCTCCAAACAATGCGGTCACCAAGAATATGGTGCAAAGACCTGAGCACACTGATTTCATGTCTGACACTTCTGAGTCAAGGAACACCCCACCAAAAGGGATTAAATAATGGGGAATTTAAGGGAATCAAATGCCAGTATAGGACTGAAAACTAAAAATAGCACCAGGCTTATTTCTACTTACCCGTCCCACATTCCTGTGCCTATATTCCATGAAATAACTGAACATTAACCAGGTGTGGTGTCAAATAGAAGCCAGGAAACCTCCACCACAAGAAGTCTGGCTTCCTGAATTGATGGACAAAAATGACAAGGAGATGTATGTTGGTCAAAAGGGATGGTGGCTAGCCAGTTAAATAAGAAAAATAACATCATGTGACTGTAAATATGGGGAAATTCTGGAATATCAAATTATTCAGATTGCTTGAAATGAGAATACCGTTCTGTTTCCGAAAGATAAGCACCCAGATTTAATGCCTTAGTTTAATAGCACAGATTGTCCCATACACCAAAGGGCGACCACAGCTCCACAATTTGCAACTCAGCTGTCTGGTCAACAGGCTTCAAGGCCACTAAGGAAACTAGGTTGGTAATATTAATAAAAAATAAAGGCAGGACACAACAGAGGGTCACAGCAGGTAGCAGCTTTCTTCAATACCAGCTGAGAGGTTATAATGAGCAGTTCTATTCCAGACAGATAAAGCATAGCGTCAAGGTCAAATGGGGAGCAGATTACGAAATTCCAATCCCTCCGCCAGAAGAATGTAGTTTATTCAAATATATTTTAGTTCTATCTCCCTTGTGAAATTGAATTTGACTGGGGAGAAATGAACAGAAGAGAAAGTACAGTCAGTGGTATTAAACCACATTTCAAGAATCCTGGCTATGCAATGAGAGGCCAGAAAATTCTCATGTTACTAGGATTAGATCACGGTTTTAATATTTATTGTACAGAATTGTTACAACGTTTAATCTTGTAACGGGTTTCCTTCTACAGTTTGAAAAAATGCTTCCAAATTAAGACTGAGATTTAGCTGATTTAAAAGCTGAGGCCAAATGGAGTTTGGATCCTCAGAAGCACCATTGACTAGTGTGAGACGCATGTCTGAAACAGCACTGATCCACGTCCACATTAACAGCCACAACAAACAAAAGAAACACACTGTCCCCATGACAGCAACAGCACTTTCTGGCACTGCCAGTCCTCAGCTAACTCAGAAACAAAGGATCCTCTTAAAGCAAAATCAGACAGGGTGAAAGAAGTGTTTTAAATGGAATTAAGATAATAATAATTCTAACAGTGAAAATAATAATAATAAGCCTTGCATTTGATATAGCTCCTCATCACATTCTCAAGAGTCTCAAAGCGCTTCACAGAATACACTGTAAAATGAATTAACTGTATATTTTGTGGGTGAAACATGGCAGCCAATTGGGCACTAAAATGTCCCACAAACAGTTATGGATTGAGTGACCAAATTATTATTATCTTTTCT
This sequence comes from Hydrolagus colliei, assembly GCA_035084275.1. Lineage (NCBI taxonomy): Eukaryota > Metazoa > Chordata > Chondrichthyes > Chimaeriformes > Chimaeridae > Hydrolagus > Hydrolagus colliei. Next base: position 30,565 of record JAYJKW010000423.1, read on the forward strand.
TTATTTTTTGAAGTGATGAATTACCCAAAGGAAAAAGCAATCCGCTAATCAACCAACAACGAGATTCCTACTTACGGCTAGGTAAACAGAGCTATGTGGAGTAAGGAAACTAGCCCAGTGTTTTGCCCTGTTGGGAATTGAACCCAGGTTCTCTCGCTTGCGAGGGGAGTGCTCTAACCACTAAGTTACAGGACTCCACGTGGATGCACCTGCCTCTGACGTGTTTATAAAAACTAGTTACAAGTAAACTGATGGGCATAAATCTCCGAATGCAGGAATGTATGCGTTTATTTTTACATCTGTAGTTGATTTAAAATTCTCCAAGCTTCCCCACTCACAAAGTCATCTATCTGCCTGATCTCTTACTAATATGAGGTCCCACAAGAACATCACCCAGTCCTCTCTTCAACATGGCTAAAACAACTTGTATCACTTTTATCCTCCATACTCCACCAGGTTGTTCCACTGATATCCTGTGAACTTCATTGTACAAACCCTTTTTGTCCAGCTAGAAAATGCTCTTGGCAATCATGACACATGATATGACAATCATGTGGTCTGACACCCCTCCACACACACACACACACACACACACACAAACCCTTTAAACTAAATAAAAAATGAATAGAAAAGTCTGAAAGTAATAGTATCAGTATCAAGCTTTGATCCATTCACTGTCACTAATGGGAAAATGTTTAATCTACAAACCACCTCATGTGCTAAAATTAACTGGTTTAACACTTTTGAAATATAGGCATGGAAAATACAAATGTGCTTTGATGTACTGTATACAGACTAGAATATTGTAAATTTTCCTTGCAGCTGAGTGAAAGCGTTCAAACGTAATGATAAAGGCACTGTTTATAAAGAAAGGTGAGCCAATGCAGTATTGAACAAGAGGTGAAGCCATTTTCCAGAAATCGAAAGTGTGTTTAGTACCTGATGATGATTTAGGAAAAGAGTGGAACTACGTATATTTGATAATGCTAATTATCACACTGAATTAATTATCAAACTAACAAATTTCATCCTATTGTTCCACTAAACCTCTAGAAATGATAAAAAGTTATTTTCATTCATTCATCCAGTTCATTCTGTTTCTCCATCACCAATTTTCTTACCTGATTCTATCTGTGTACGTATCCTTTTAAGGACTAGGACAGAGTAGGACACAAATACACTGATTTCACAAATAGATCACTATTAACAGACTTTGAAAGATGGGGAGTTAGGAAGGGGACAGAATTTCCTTTGAAGCTTGTTGAATTAAGACTGTTCATAGGTCTGTGGACAATGCAATGCAATGTTCATTGATATAGCACCTTAATACTAGGGAACGGCGATATAGGATTTTTCCGGATATGGATATATCGGTTTGCTCATACCTGCTTAAACCGATCTATCGAGTTTTTATACTGCGCATGCGCATGCATTCGAAGTGCGCGTGCATTGATGGCGCGCGCGCATTTATGGTGCGCGCTCAGTCGCGGTGCGCGCGCATTGACGGTGCGTCCGCACTGACGATGCGCGCGCAGTCGCGGTGCACGCACATTTCGAAATGCGTGCTCTAGGTCCAGAAAGTTTGTAATGTTGGTGTCAAGGTCTGTTGAATTATACGATGTTGTTTGCTCCCTACCTCCCCCTCTCCTTCTCTCCCTCCTCTCCCTCCTCTCCCCCTCTCCTTCTCTCCCTCCTTTCCCCCTCTCCTTCTCTCCCTCCTTTCCCCCTCTCTTCTCTCCCTCCCTCCCTCCCCCCCTCTCCTTCTCTCCCTCCCCCTCCACTCTCCCTCTCTCCTCTCCCTCCTCCCTGTCTCCTCTCCCTCCTTTCCCCCTCTCCTTCTCTCCCTCCCTCCCTCCCCTCTCTCCTTCTCTCCCTCCCCTCTCTCCTTCTGTCCCTCCCTCCCTCCCCTCTCTCCTTCTCTCCCTCCTTTCCCCTCGCTCCTTCTCTCCCTCCTTTCCCCCTCTCCTTCTCTCCCTCCCTCTCCTCTCTCCTTCTCTCCCAACTTTCCCCCTCTCCCTCCCTCCCCTCTCTCCTTCTCTCCCTCCTTTCCCCCTCTCCTTCTCTCCCTCCCTCTCCTCTCTTCCTCTCTCCTTCTCTCCCTCCTTTCCCCTCGCTCCTTCTCTCCCTCCTTTCACCCTCTCCTTCTCTCCCTCCCTCTTCTCTCTTCTTCTCTCCTTCTCTCCCAACTTTCCCCCTCTCCTTCTCTCCCTCCCTCCCTCGCCTCTCTCCTTCTCTCCCTCCTTTCCCCTCGCTCCTTCTCTCCCTCCATCTCTAAACACAAAATAGAACACACACACACCAAAAACAAAATCTTGAGATTTATTCTCCTCCATTTCTTGCTTGAAAGTAGCATGTAATGTCCACGTGTAAATGAGATCTATTACAATAGAAAAGAGAGAGACAGACAGTCTGACTGTTAGAGTTAGAAGCCAGATTATCACTGCTTCTATGTGTGTGTCTGACTAGACACACACAGCAGTGATAAACTGGCTTCTAACTCTCTCACACACAAAAAGAACACTTACAGCCACAAAATGCCACTTATTTTTATGTAGTCTGAAGTCTGAATTAATGTCCTTCGCCATTGGCAAGCTCTCCTTTGCTATGCAAAAAGTGACAGCGTTCGTGATACTTTGCCACTTTTTGTCCCCTCTCTGGTACAATGTTCTCCTCTTAAATAAAGCAGGAATTGTTTGAGCTGCACTGGCCCCACTACCTGTCGCTTTCTCCGAAGCGCTGGTTCGACTTCCTGCTGTTGTCGACAATGATTTCGCTCTGAGGGCAGCGTGCTGGGCGGGGTGGTGCTGCTTAATGTGTTGTCGCAGGTTGCTCGTGCTTGAATCAGATGTCTTAACCAAGACCTTGCAAACTGTACATCTATACACACCATTACTGACTGCATTGTTTTCAAAGTAGTCCCATACGGGGCTTCTTTTCCCCATGATGAGAAAGGTAAATTTTCAAACTACAATTTTCAGCGATGCGACTTTGTTAAGACGCCACGACTCACGTCGAGTATACACAGTAAAGTGTGCGCGCGCATCGGATGTGCGCACCCGTTAATTGTGCGCGCGCACCGAATGTACGCGCATTCCATGCTCTAGGTCTAGGAGGTTGCAATGCCGGCGACAAGGTAAGCTGGAAAAGATCGCATTACACTGATAATACCAACAATATTGATATATTGCCAGGAACGATATTATATATTTTTAAAATCGGATCTCTCGATATAACAGTTTTTTTAGAATACCGGCATACCGATCTGAAAATCATATTGGTTTAATCGAAAAACCGATTAATCGCCGTTCCCTACTTAATACTAGTGTGAAGTTAAATGCACATTTCTTGGATTCACACAAGGAATGTTATCTGAAATGTCTCAACCACTACCGTAATATTAGGGTCCGTCAATATGGAAATTTTCCGATTTAGATATATCGAATGGGCTCTAGGGTCCGGCGATATATCGATATATCGCTAAAACCCGATATAATTTTCATATCGATATGCCGATATAGACATTTTAAAAATATCGATATA
>JAYJKW010000149.1:0-34062 GCA_035084275.1 Hydrolagus colliei
TAGATTTATTCCCCTCCCTTCCTCCTCTTCTTTACAGGAAATAATTTATTCCGATGTATGGATCGTGGGGCTGGAAAATAAGAGCAAAGGAGGGAAGCAATCCTTATCTATGTGTCCTGTGATGGGCGTCCTTATGTATGTACAGATGCATGCATGCATTTTGATATGATATATATATATATATATATATAGAGAGAGAGAGAGAGATAGAGAAGAGATATATATATATACCGATTCATAAGTAAGGGGTGAAACACGTGGAAGAGAAAAACGAATGTCCTCTCAGATCCCAGGCAGTGAAGTTGATCCGGTTTTTATCCAAGGAATCTCATCTTCAGGATGTCAATGAACATCGCCAATGTAACTGCTAAAGTGTGGATTCAAACGCGGTTGATACTTACGACAGTGGCGATGACTGGGAGATCGGGGTGGGCAATCTGATCATCGATCTGGACGCCGATCTGGAGAAGGACAGGCAGAAATTGGAAATGCATAACTCAAGCAACAGCAGCAACAGCAACAGTGGCAATAGCGGCGGCGGCGGGGGAGGCAATGCAACCAGCAGCACCAGTAAGGATTGCGGGGCAATAGCTTCGGGCGCTGCAGGCGGTTCGGCATCAGCCCTGGCCGACAGCCTGAAATTCACCCCTTCTCCTGCCTCCTCTGCCTTGCAACAGCCCCCTCCTCCTCCTCCTCCTCCCCCTCTTCCTCCCACCCCCCCTCAAGGGGCCAATTCCCACAAGGAGACGGGGGGCGGCAAGTGCAAAGTGAAAAGGAGCAAAACTTGCAAGGATGCCAATAAATCTCTGTCCTCGGCCGCGCTGTACGGGATTCCTGAGATCAGCGGCACCAGCGCGGCGGCGGCAGTGGGGGCGGCGGCGGAGGAGGAGGCGGCAGTGGTGGCGGTGGTGGCAAGAGGCAGGAAGTTCAAGGGCGCCCTGGAGAGGTTTCTGGCATGAATTCAGCCCTGGGTCAAACAGGCGGCGGCGGCGGCGGGGGGGGCGGCGGCGGTGGGGGGGTGGGGGTGGGGGGTGTGCAATAACAATACTAACAACAACAACAACAACAACAGCCTCGCCACCAGCCACACCACCGTCGGGGCTTGCAGCAAAGCCAAGGAGGAGAGGGCGGCCAGGACCCCGGGCAGGGGGGGCTGCAAGAGGGACAAGGAGACCGCCAGGTCCCGCAAGGAGGCTGGCAATAAACACGGGGATGCGGGGGCAGCAGCCAGTGCCGGGCAATAGCGCCAGCGCCGCCGCTGCCGCTCATCATCTCTATGGTTTCGGTCCCAAAAGCGGCGGCGGCGGCGGCGGCGGCTCCGGGTCCTATCAGTGCGGAGGGTCCGGGGAGAGCCCCCCCTCAGCCCGCATGCCGGACAGTAAAGGCTGCCTGCAGCCTGGGATACCAAACCATCACCACCTCCTCCACCACCATCACCACAGCAGCAGCAGCAGCCGCGGCCAGGAGAGAGGAGCAGGAGGAGGACACGGCCAGACCCGGCAAGAAACTCAAAACAGAGAAGGTAACTTTATCCTCACCCCCCTCTCTCTCTCTCTCTCTCTTTCTCACATACACACACACACACACATATATATATATATATATATATATATAAACGCCTTGTGTCATTTTTTCCCTTTTCCCTCGTTGTTTTGAAGATGGTTTTGCAATTCCCACTTTGTTTCACTGACACACACACACACACACGTATATATATATATATATATATATATATATATATATATATGTATAATCCGCTCTGCAGTGTTTTGCTCGCTTCATGGCTCCCCCCCCCCCACCCCCCCCCCCCCCCTCTCTCTCTCTCCCTTATTTATTTTTTTAATTAATACTGTGTATATAATAAGCCACAGCTCCACAATCACCCCCCCCCCTCCAGTGTTACAAGTGTCTGTGGCAAATGGGGTTTCATAGTCTCAAGAGCAGTCATACACTGTGTGTGTATATATATAATATATATACTGTATATAGATATTTATTCCATATATAAACCTTATATGTTATTATAATAATTATATATATATAAAAGAGAGCAAATCATATAGGTTTGCATAATGTGTCGGGGGGGGGGGGTTTAAAAAATACACCAAAAAAGATTTTCATCCATCTTTTAAAAAAAATATGTTTTAGGGGAGAAAAGAAAAGGTTTTCTTTCTTTTAAAATATGACCCCCCCCCCCCCCCCCCCCCCCCCACCCCATTACAAGTTACAATCCTCAGCTTGTTGACAACAACTCTCCTGTTATTTTTTTTAAAAAGGGATTTGTGGTTAGCAGTGCCTAACTGTTGACATTGTCACTTGGCGACACAGGGAATGATTCATTGGTGACTGTAGGTGATGTGTGTTTAAAATGATAGCCTCAATTAAAGAGAAGAGTGTGTGTGTTTGAAGGGGGGAGGAATCATTAGTTCCTATTTTTCCCCTGTTCAATAACAGGCTGCTGTGAACAATGGAATAAAATCTATTTGCAGCTGGAGCAGAAAAAATACCCAGGTTCTTATCACTGTAATCTCCGCTGTTTAGCCTAAAGGGTGGGGGAGGTGCTTTGTAATCAAACACGACACTAAACGCCTGCATAACAGCTACAGGCACAGAGCTATCCATGCCTTTTAAGAATGCAGAGATAAGATAGATGGATGGATGGGTCGGATGGATGGTCGATGTGCTGGTATTTTATGAACCACAGAACAGTATGGGCAGCAAGATCTTTACTCTGAAAGTCCAATGTGAAAGGGAAGTTTGCCCTTGCCTCCCATTGTTGGTGTGCAGCCAGGCTGCTGGTGTGTGTTGGTAATTATCCACAAGACTATGAAGTGTCTTTGGAGGCTGTGACCCATTGTTTGTCGGATAATTATGGGTCAGTAGAGTTTGTGCTGTTTTAAAGAAGCTTTGCTTATCATTGTGGGTGCTGCGCCTGTGAAACAATTTCCTTGGCATTCCTGAGAGAAGAGAGGGGGAGGGAGGGGTGGGGGGGTGGGGGGAGAGTGTGAAAGCCCAGCTAGTTTCTTATTTTCATTGAAAATGTTTTGATTAATGCTCGCACAATAGTCCATAAATGTCTAAAACTGCGTGCTTTGTACTGGTATTGCCCACACAGTGACTTTGTGTGCTCCTGTGCACCATCCGAGAATGGAGGAAAAGTTGAATGAATTAAGTTCTTTCACACTAATTGCTTCCTTTTTAATATAGTTTACTGGGCACCTTGTGATCTATCGTTCCATTCTATTCAATAAATTGATTTCCCTGGGATGGAAGTGGTCAGTGGAGTTCAAGAGGATTTTGTTCCCATGCATAATAGGGTAAAGTGAATTCCCAGCTTGTTGAGGTGATGACCTTTGCATTTCTGCTGATCCTATTGTTGGAAACATTAGACACCAGCGAGATTGGGTGATTTGAAGACTGTGTTTTATTTGATGAATTTTATTGCTGGGGGAAACAGTTTCAAGGAGACATTGAGATGTTAATAAAGATTTAAGCAGGAAGGTGCAGAGGCTAAGGTTCCCTAGTCTATTAGTCACGAGAAGGGCATCTAAACAGATTTGGAATGAAAAGGGGACTGACTGGCAAAGTGTTTCACATTACTTGACAACTCCTCAATCAAATCATTGTACCTTCTCAGTCTCCAGCAGGCAGCAAACTGTTTTAATCTGCTTTAGTTAGATACAAAGTTAGCTTGGCCTCCCATCAATTTTTCTCATTGGCTGCGGTTAAAGTTTCAGCACCATTTCACAGAATTCAATTGGGTACTTGGAATGCATAAATGACCTAGCTTTGCATTCCCCTTCCCCCCAGCAGTCACTGTTTAATCTTTCAGCCGAAATGTTCATATTAAACAGTTTTGTTTAACAAGACGATCTGTACATTTTCAAATCCTGGAGGCAGGTGTCATGACAACGAAGATTAGAGTGGCGTGGTTTTGCCACTCAAGCAGTCTCCTAGGGAACTGTTTTGGTGCAAAGATTCCTCAAAACAATCAAGGATTTATTGTGTATAAAAACAATGCTTTGCTGATAGTTAGGCAGTGAGTTATGTAAAAAAATATGTCTGGTATCATACTGTGGTTCACTTATCGTGATCCTTTCAAGAGATAATTGACTAATACATTCTTCTAAACGTGTTAGCAAAGTTTTTTTTTCCTGCAGACTATGCCCGGGATCATTCAGGTTTAAACCTTCAAGTGTACACAGTATGTATGGCTCAAAGGACATGAACTGGTAGGGTCCCACATACTCTCACATCCTGTACTTTGTTATTCATCTGAAAGGTGGAAGCACTTCTCACTGGATCATGTCGTAACAGGAGGTGAAATATTTGTACAGTTGGCAGGATTAAAATGAGCTGAAAGATAAATGTGTCCAACTGCATTGCTAAAAGATGCAGGGTGGAGAGCAGTAGTCATTGTTTAATCTGTTCAGTGTGTTTGTAGGTGCTTTTGGCCGGTTTATTCTGTTCCATTGCTGCAGTTAGTCATGTAAAACATGATAAATTGGAGCCTTATTATAACTAATTATTCTGAAACTCTGTTTCTGCCTGTCTTTTATGCAGAAAACCACAAATATGTTGTGAAACCTGCCACTCCCGTGTGTAACTCAAGTGAAAGGCAGCCTATAATTCCAGTTGTTTGCTATTTCTGCGTAGTCCATTTTTGTGGTTTCACTGTTATTAAACATGCCTGACTTAAGTGGATTTGGCAAGAGCATTAACCAGCCACTCCTAGGGTATTGAAAATATGAATAGGAATAATGCTACACCATTTTTTGAGATCAGGCTGATCTGCATCTCTATAGCATACCGTATGCTTTCTAATTTTGGTTTGGATAGTAAGGATTTGCCCACAACCAAATCCTTTACCTCTAAATAAGGCAGTGAAATTTGGTTTATATGGCGGTAATGGGAACCAAATTGTGCTTTTCATTGGATCAAAGTAGGACCATAGTCATGTGGGCAATTAACTAGTTGGTTAGCTAATTAAATGTATGATAAAAAGTACATTAACGGGATGCAGATCACAACTGGAAAGCCTTCCCAGTGTTCCATAAGCTGTAGAACACAGCAGGTTTTCAACTGGTGGAGAGTTTACCATAGAAAGTATGTTGGTTAGCGGAGGCTCTGGAGTCCTTTCAGGGTCTGTTAATATCTCAGCGTGGAATTTGTCACCTTTTTAAAGTGCTGCAGTGGTATATTTCACAGCTGAGAATTGCATCCACAAACGACTTGACATGTCACTGATACCAGCAATCACATCAGGCCAATAAGTAAAGTTAAAATAAATTGCAGCCATATATGCATTTTCTGATGCGGACTGTCTTATTGTGTGTTTGTTTTTGTTCTTCCTGCTTATAGACATATGTTTGCATATACCTTCCTGTCCTTTGTTGAGCTGCTATAATTTGGCTGTTGCAGTTCTGCAGCGAAGGACTGCAAATGGTAAGCAGCTATAATGAAGACAACAAAGGACAGATTTGTTTGAATGCAAGTGGTTTTAAAAGCTGACTAAAACTCTGTGAGAAGAGATTCGGCTGGTGAATGGTACCACAAACTAGCATGAGTCCCTGTAGAACAAAAAAAACTCTTTAGGCTACTTAATGCTTTGTAGCTTTGAATAGTATGACCGTAGCTCTTTCATAGTGGGTGAATGAGTTGGTGCCCTTTGACTACTGAGAGCTTTCTGGACGAACTTGTATTGACCTCCTAAGGTCTTTTAGGCTGAGAATTGCTATTGAATTTTCTCTGCTAATGAGCTAGATTTCTAATAACTACAGTTGCCCGATGACCTTCTATCTAAAGAGTGTGGGATTACTTTGGGAGGAATTCCAAAGTCAATCTCAAACAACAACTTATCTACTGTTCTATTAGTCTCTTTTCTCATTTAAGTTTTAACCGTATTTGCAGCTTGTGTCTTAAACGCTGTGGCTACATGTGTTTAGAGGCCACTGTAACAGGGTAGTTAGAACAAAGAAGATCATATGAATCTTTGTACAGATGTTTGGTGAGGCAAATGATGGGATGTGTTTTTGTTTGGCACTGTCTTTGAATAACTAGAATAAATTGAGTGAATAATAATAATAGAATAAATTGAAATATGCCTGCAGTTTTGCGCAGAGCTAAAATGAGAAAAGTGAAGATGACAGCCAACTTTTAGAAGATTGCTTTGAGTTGTGCATTTTGTACAGGCTTGCTGACTGATTTTGAGGCACTAATAATAACCCATTGAGACACCAAAATACAGAGAAGTAATTAAAGATTTGTTAAGATCTGTAAAATATTCCAATCAGAAGCTACTCTACAATTCGGCTCAGTGGGGGTGGAAAAGGGCAAACACAGGCTGGACTCCTGAACACAATTGAACATTTCGCCCATAAAATATATTGTCAAATCACTTCACAGCATATTCTGTGAAGTGCTTTGAGACACCTTGAAGACGTGATAAAGCGCTATGTTAAATGCACAGATTATTATTATGAACCGTGTTGGAAAGAGTGCTTGCGGACCTTCAGGTGAGAGATTGTGATTTCCCTTGTGGCCATCGCACACTGTTTAGGCTCAGACATGAAGAATATGCTAAGATAAGGTACTTGAGTGTAACCAGCACCAGTGGATCCATAGAGCAACATGAGCCAATCTTCGGGAGAGGAAGTAAATACAAAGCACAAGCAGAAGCTGAGATGGCATGGAGCTGCTGCCTATTTGTAATCTTACACCCTTTGGGAGAGGAGACTTGTACACTGGTTTGTGGATGGATAATTATTCAAGTGAGTTTTGTTTTCTCCTCCCTCCACCCTTGAGCTTCTTGGCTGCAGACGTTGAGCAATGGATAAGCCGTCACCCGTCCTTTGTTCGAGGTCTTTTTATTGAGGCTAATGACCGGTCTTGTGCCGCTCTGAGATAAATGACATTATCTCTGAGTAGGCTGACAGGAAACAGACATGTTAATAGTGAAGCGGCAGGGGGGATATTTCCCCATTTCTCGGGAAAGAAAAGGCAGGACCTCTGGTTGTGATCATTAACATAGAATGCATTCCTCTTTTTCCCATGGGGGTCAAGATAATTAGAAGCATAATGGTATGTTTTCATATGGTTGTCGACCCACAATCAGGATGTTCTCAGTTCCCGTTTTTTTTACTGTAATTGATTTTAGGTATGAATAAACTAGCAACGTTTTTCTCGAGAAGGGCTAGACCGCTTTTCAACAACCAGTCGGTCTGGTAAAGCAGGTCAGTTACTTCATGCACATATCTCCTGTGTGTGACTTTTCTGAAGATTAAAATAATGCAGATGAAGTTCAAATGACACCCACTGCCAACGCAACATCTATGCTGACCTACTACTCATTTCTCCTGCTGGTGTAAATATTCGGAGAGCGAGATTTTGTTCCATCTATTTTTATTTCAATTTTTTTGCCTATGTTTATATTAATAATGACTAATCCTTTCAATTTATTGTATCGCCTTTCACACCGGGAGCACATCCGAAAGCACTTCAAGGGATTTACTGTGAAGTGGATTAACTGTAGTTTTTGTGGGCGAATGCAGCAGCCAATTTGTGCACAAACAGCCACAAAATGAATGACCGATTTTATTTGGGAGATTGTTGGCCATGGGCTCTTTAACATCCAGCTGAGCAAACAGGTCCTCGGATTACTGACTGCTCTGATGAATGGCACCTCTGACAATGCCCCCCACCCACCCCAGCAATGGAGTGTCATCTTAGACTATGTGAGTTCAAGTCCCGATATGGGGTTTGAAACCACAACATACTGACCTAGAGGCCACAGTGCTGACCCAGGCTGATGCAAAAGAAGGACTATAATTAAATCAACCACTTTCATATTTGTCCCTTTCTTGCCTTTTTGCTAGGAAAATAGCAGGGGATGGGTTTAACCCCGATTAAGAAAAAAAATTGGCAGGGTTTTAATTGACGGCTGGGAGGACCTAAAGTGAAATAACATGGAAGTGAAATGGGAAATCCATCTGTGTAATCAAACCTGCAGCCAGCTAAGCATAAAGCATCGTCCTTGAGCTGAGATAAACCCTGTCAAACACGAGCTTTCCAATCCCTATAGAAAGCCATGAGCTGAGAGTAGCTGTCTGCACAGAGCTCAAATCCATAAGCAAAATAAAAGCTGTCAAGTTTTCAAGTACAAGGATAGTAATCTATTAAAATGTCAAAACCTCCTGTAATATTATTATTCAGTATCATTTAACTGTATTAACTTAACATAATATGTGATATATGGTATTTCACTATATCAAATGGACAAGTGCTGTATTTCAAATAACCTGACTGAATTATTTGGAAGTATTTACAATTGCACACTGTGTTAGGTTGGACAAACTCCCCCCACCCTCCAGCTCCACCACTCCTTTAAGAAATACAAAAAAAACAGTTTTTCTTTTGGACTTGTGGCCAATGGGAACACTAAAAATTAAGGTTTGTAGTTGTGCTTATTTGATTGGCGGAAATATACAAATTCTATTTTTAAAGGAAATTCAATTTGAGCTTTGAGAAATATTGCCAAAAATAGTGCATTCAGCAGATTAAATAGACGCTTGAACCAGTATTTTAATTCAGCAGCTTGGAACATTAACTAGGGCAAGATCTTCAAATTGGATAATCCTTTGTTAACGAAGCACAGAAGACCAGGCCAAGCGATAATTTGCTACGATAGGGTATTAAACAAGAAGGACAGGAGTAATTCCAAAGGCTGCTTTGTGTGTGTGATGGTTTTTAGTACAGTGTGTCTATTGCTTCCCCCCCTTAATCCAAACTAAATGGTTTGGGCAAGTCGAACAAAGCCTTTGCATTAGAATAAAGGGTTGTAAAACTATTCAGACATTAACACATGGATTAAACGTGGATTGGCTCACAATAACGCTGTTTGTATCATTTTTGTCAGCTGAAAGAAATTAATGTGGTGTGCTTATGGGAGTGGGAGCACTTCTCCTGGTCACGTGTAAGGGTTTGATTCAACCTGTTTTATAACGCTTTTGGTACTGGCCTGTTTATAAATGCTAACTCACAGGATAAATCGTCATGTCTACTTTGCAGATACTGTACTATAAAAAGACAAACAGAATTGCAAAAATAATTGTAGCTCCCAATGGATGCAGTGAGTTTATCCAGAGAATAGATGAGCAAAACAATCTGGGAAGAATAATCTGATTTGAGTCAGAGGAGCGTTTGGTGTTCGGAAGGGAAAAATCAGTAAGAGCTCCTGCTGCGGATTGCTATCCAGAGACATTCCCTAGGAGCAGTTTTTGCGTTTGGGGAAAAAGGCTTTGATTTATCCGCTTTCAGTCAAAGATACAAAGTCTCTCAGTGAACATTGGGCTGTGTGGTAAGGTGCTGGAGAGAACCGGTGCAATCACATGCGATTGGGGTCAAAAAACAACTTCGAGAGGAGGAAGGAAAAAGAACAAAATGAAGTCGTATCAGGTTGGAAAGCTGACCTACTGTATGCTTTAGAAGAGTGTTTCTGTTGTTACAGTTGTTACAGCATGGGAATTAAAATAAGATCTACCTCTTTTTAGTAATCTCATTGTCTTGTACAGTAAAGATTTGGATGGATGATAGTCCTTGGCAATTTGACAGGTTGGATCCACATGACCTTCCTGTTCAGTTACCCCTCATTTTAATATCTACACTCAATACAGATGCATGCGTTGGACTTTGAAACGAATAGTGACTATGCACACTTATTGTTTGTAATTTTAACCTTATAAAATATTTAATTAAAAAAGTAAACCTATAAATTAACTAAATAAGAGCTTTATTTTTGATTATTTCCCCGGTGTCTTATTTTTATTGAAGGTATGTGTAGTATTTAAAGTTCTTCAATTTAGCGCAAGTATTCATCTTAAGATTTTGGAACCTAAATAATATTTTGATAATGTGTTTTGATGTTGTCTATTCCCCACCCTGCCCCCCTCAGAAAGAAAGACGAGCCATTTCGATTAAAAAAAAGAAGGCAAACTCCTTAAATTTGATACTTGTATTCTTTTCCAATCGGAATCCTCGAATGGAAGCAGATGGTCTTGCACTGGCTTTGCTTTTCTTCAAGGGGTGCACGGCAATTTTTTTTACACACAGCCTGCTCCTGAAGCTTGCGCATATGGCACATTTAGCACCGAATATTGACTAAGTAGATTTGAATTGACAGGTGAAGCATTCTGCCGAGCCCTTGTTCAGTCCTCTGTTTCTAGTGCAGAGGTGGTTTTGAAGGAGGTTTTAATGAACCACAGATGCGGCATTGTAAGTGTCTGCATGTTGCACTGTACATTTCTGTCATTGTGGTAATTATTGCTTCTTGTTGCCCAGATACAACACTGCACCCCAATGGAACATCTCATTTAAATCCATTGGCCACTACAGTAGGAGTTCCCACCAGCATATCAATATCTTAAGTCCCACTGGAATTTGCTATGCCATTCTTACATTGCTTTCTACAGCGATCATCCAGCTCTTTGTGCATACTCTGTATCCTGCTGTTTGGCTAGTTGTCTGAATTTACATTTGCTGTCGAAATCCTAAACCAATCTTTCCCATGATGCTGCAGCAGATGCCAGACACTGGAGTATAAAGCAAGCAGCTGTTTCCATTACACCATTGCTATATTATCCTACACAATCCGTTTCCTCTGTTAACCCCACTTCTGCTGACATTAGTATTCTATCCTGGCTTGTGCTGTTTTTGTATTTTGGGGATGCCGGTGTGTTTTTAATCCTGACGGCAGCTCTTATTGGATTAATAGGCAATAGACTAATTTTAAGTGAATCAATCTGGGCAGTTTTACCTGTGCAAAGCAATATCATAAGAGATTGAAACAAACACTTTTGATGTGTATTTGACACATTTAAAAAAATTGTGCCCAGTTACTAAACTGTAAATTCTCGATGCACTAAAATAATGCAAAGTAAGTCTTCGGGGTTTAGAAGTAATAAAAGGTGTAGTGAAATTCTCTCCCGAAATCCATCCATCTCACCCTCTGACTCCGCTTTCAAAACACATTCAAGGGCATGTCTTTGAGCCTTCTGCCAGCCTACCACATTAGCTCTGTAAACGCCTTTGAGATGTTTTCTCAATTGTGAAACATGCTATACAAGTGCAAATTGTTGCTGTTGTTATCAGGATGTCCTTTCTTAAAAGAAACACTTACAGCATTTTACTAAAAATACCCAAAGCAAAGGAGACCCATTTTATTATTAGTCTATAATAGGAGGTGTCATGTGAGATTAGTGTAACATTTTTAATTCTAGTCCCAGTGCACTTGAATTGCCTCTGGCTCTTCAAAGCTGTCAGCTTTTTGCATGAGCTGTGCTTATTCCCCTTTTTATTTACTCTGGCTTCTCCAGTGCCATCTTATTTACTGTAATTGACGTTGCTGCTCACAGTTCCTGCAGGGTGTAATTTTTCACTTCATTCATAAAATGTGAGTAGTGCAAACATTCAAGGGTGTAAGGGCAGCATGATGCATGACACAGCTTCCGGAGATTGTGGCCTTGTAGTCCTAAAGGAAAAAAGCATGCTTAGAGGCAGCTCAGCCCAAGAAATATTGTGTACAAGACAGAAAGCAATGTTGCGTGTTTCTTTTAGGTGGTGAAGGCAACAATATTGATCAATTTCTACATGGTTCAGAGGAACAGATCACTGGTGTTATAGGCCTGATCAATACAAATCTTGTACAAAGCTTGGTTAAAATTTGTGTGATGCTGACATTGTGGAAAAAGATATGCAAATAAATCGCTGGGAGAAGTGTTGGCATCCTTGTGTGCCTTTTTAGGTCATGCAGATGGATTTTCTTATGTCTCTTTTCGCTCTGCTTGCAGCAATCTTGCCTTTGTGTCAGAATGTTGTGAATTGAAAGCTCCAGTCTCAGCTGACAATCTTGTGCAATACTGAGGCTGGATGGAGGGTTGCATTGTCTGAAGTGCAGACTTTCAGGTGAGACAGTAAACCAAAGAAGGTTGTGTCTGCCTATCCAATTGGATGCCGCAAACAAAAGTAACCATGTCATTTTGCAATGAAGTTTTCATCTATACAGTTAGTAATGGGACTCTCCTATTAATATAAAATTAGTGATTTAATTCTTATTCAATGGATCTTTTATACATATATATATATACATATACGATTATGCTTGCATTTGATATAACTCCTTATTGTGTTGTTGAGGCACCTCAAATTGCTTTAGAGGATATGGCTGTGTATTTTGTGGGTGATGGGAGGCAGCCAATTTGCAAACAGCAGTGTCCCAAAAATAACCAAGTCATGAGCAATCAATTTTAGTTGGCAGAATGTTGGCCAGGTCACAGGGATAAATTCCCTTCTCTTTTATAAGACTTTACTGTGCAAATTGGCTATGTGAAGTGTAGCAACTGTGTCTTTGTAGATTGGCCAGATAACCAATTTGTGCACAATAGTGTCCTACAAACATCCATGAAGCAAATGGGACACTAATGTAACCATTTTTGTTCTCTGGAGTGGCTGTTGGTCATAAAACTGAGACAACTACCTTCCCTTGCAAAGCAATGGGAGTTTTTGATAAACAAAATAGCCAGAAACCAAAGATTAAGTAAACTACACTAGTGTGGTTATTTATTGCATTGTCCGTTTGGTTATGAGAATTTTCGTCATGTTGTGGTGATGTGAAATTGAAAATGCATTCATTGTCTTTTAACTGTAGTAAGTAACAAGAGGCTGAGAGCTTGCACTTGGCTGGTAGCCAACCAGCAGGAATATAAATGAATGGCTTAATTGTAGAGCAAATCATTTGTTTATGGATAGACAGTCCAATTTGTTAGCCAAATACTATTTGGAATGGGGGAAGAGGGGAGAGGAAGAAAGGGGGAGAGAGAGTGTATTTGGTGGGGGAAGCACAGAAAATGGTCTGCTGTTAGTTTCTGCCACGTACCTAATTCCCATCTCCAAAACGCCCCCCCCCACCCCACCCCACCACCAAAAAAAATCCCCAGAGGAGACAAAGTGCAATCTTAATGGAGTGAGATGCTAACGGCTGAGCACAGTAAGTGCCTTGAGAAGAACAATGGGTGAAGAATGGGCAATGTCAGCGTACCTTTGCCGACTGACAGAAACCTGACCAAGCAGGCTGCTCGTAGCCAACGGGCACCAGTTGTTGGCAGAAAAGGCTTGAAACCATAGTTTATGCAAGTCTGCAGGGAAGAGGGGGGTTAATAGAAAAGAGGGAGACTTGCTTCAGTAAATCAAAGTAAATAGATGCTTTTTCTTGACCCTTGTCTTTCGAGTTGTGTTTTGGACTTTTTGAGTGTAAAATACAACACCATGTGCTATAAATCTGCCATTGGTCCTGTCTCCTAATTAATTAGTGGCCCGTGCTAATGGCTAGCTGGGAGTTGAAGCGATTAATTTCCTGATGCTTGACATTTGGTGAATTGCTGTTAACCAGCCTGTGGTGCATTCTTCGCCATCATTTTGGTTTCATCACTTGGACAGTTCTAAAGATTTGCACATATTCCATGAGGTCACTGAGGAAGTATTGATCTTATCCCCATCCCCAAAAAAACATTAAAAAAAATTCACAGCCACACATAACATGTTGCATTTATAAATTGCTTTTATTTAGTGACTTGGATAAGATGAACTGCAGTAGCATAATCTGTCTGGTAATATTGGCCTTCTTTCCCTGCTGTAAGTTTGTGTGTGCAGCTTTACATTTTGTAAATTGCTTTCACTTAGTGTACAGCACCATAAATCAGCAGCTTAATTACCATATGGAAGCGTTAATTTATATTGTGAATCACTTGAGTATTTTGCTCTAGTCAAGCTAGCAATGTACAGCTCTTTCTCTCTCTCTCTGATGATATTTTTATGGATAACTGGAACGAAATAGTTTTGTTTTTCCAGAGAAAAAAACTTAGGTTTTTAACTGCATTCTCAGGTTTAACCTCTAATGGTTTAATCTAATGGCCATGAACCCTGCCAGTTCTTTCGACTTGCTCTTGACTGTGGTGGGGAAGATTTTGTGCACTTTGTGGGTTTTCCAGTGCTCTTTTATATATGGTCGGGTTAGCCGAAATAATGTCAATTGACTGATCGAAGAGATTTATTTATATCCACTGCAGGAACAATCTGGTGGGGACTAATGTTGGAGCAAGACCTATTTTGTGTTGCAAGCCAGATATTAATCCCTTCCTAAATTGCAAATGCAAGGATTATTATCTCTCCACATAAACTATCTTTTTTTCTCTCTCTTCCACTCCCTCTTTTTCCCCCATCAAAATTCAAACCAGACGTTCCAGATAGGGCTGGATATGCTGTGGTGCACCTCTCTGATACAAAAAACAATGGGAGGCCTCCTGTCATTTGCTGCCACGGCTCAGTTGACCTTGCTTCCTATTTTTCCATTTTGTCGCATAGTCCCCGTAGATACACTGTGTCTCAAAATCTGCAACACCTTTGGTAAAATCTCCTCCTCATTTGTAACTGTCCAACCAACCCTATGCTTCTGATGTATTTTTTAAAGGCAACACAGTATTGTAATCACATAATGGGATGCAGTGGAGTCTGAGACGCCAGCACTGCACCGTAATAACATGCCTCAAGCACACTTACTGTAACTGAATACCTGTGTGGTTTCATTTGAACGACAATAACAATGCACTTACTAAAATAGCTGCTGAACTGGCTGAACGGATGCGTCTCTTTCAGTTCTGTGTAAAGAGAAAAGGCTCCCTGAATGTTAGGAATCAGAGATCATTTACAAAAAAATGTGGAGGGGGTGGTGGGGGAATTTGCTGCAAATTCAGATGGGGGGGTGGGGGGAGAGGGGGGATATTCAGCATCAGAACGTGAAAAAGGAGTAAAGTTACACGTTTGACCCTGAGTGCACATTTGTTCATTATTTCCACCGCCTCCCCCACAAAAGTGAATGGGTGGAACCACAGAACTCTATCAAAGCATTCTCTAAATCACTTAATATTGTGTTTTAGTGAAAGCTGATCTCTGCCGTTGCCTCCACTTTGGGAAGTGCGGAACTATGAACTGAAGTAAATGAGTGGGTTTGATGTCATTCCCAACCTTTTAAAAGTTATAAAGTTGAAACGAGGTGGTAGAGTTTACTGGAACTCAGAATACTGTTCAAGGCGCATTATGATTCCTTTCCAAGAAAATCCCATAAATACACCCATTAAGTCAATGTCGCCATTAAGAGTGCTGTTCACTACCATTAGTCAAAACGCTCTGCACCATGTTGTGCAAGACTTGTGGCCCTTTGCCACTGTCAAAATTGTCATTTTGCAGTTAATCAGACTGCTCTAGGCTACGCAAACACTTGATTTTAAGCAGTGCTAACTGTGAGAAAAATTGGGGGAGTAAAATATTCTCTGTTCCAAAGGTGGCAGTGCCAAGAGTTATCGTCTTTCAGTAGGAGGTGAAGCAGTTGAGTTGTTTATTAGCTACTGTCTCATCTAACTTCCTGGCAACCAGTCTTATTAACACTCATGAACTCAGAAACTACACTTTCCTTTCTAGTGTCTACGTCGTGGCTGTTTTTGTCATTTTACGATTGTTAATCTGGTCAAAGTCACAGATTAAGTAAAAGTGGTATGTGGAAAGTAAAGAGACTGGTACGAAAGGCGAACACACCCTTGTGTGTTGTTAAATCTGACAAGTCCTGGGCTTGATTTTGGCTGTTTTGCTGACCTGGTTGATCTCAGCTTGGGTGCAATGTGGATACATTTAGCTATGGCTCCTATTCCATGTTTGCTGCTGCGTGACCCTCCCCCCACCCCGCCAATGGAATGTGTGCATGAGGATTCGGGGTGAATATCCCACTAACACTGTGCAATTGGTCAAGGATTTGTTTTCTACCCCTCCTCCAAAATGGAAGTTTTTTTTGTATTGTTGGGTCTCTTTGTTTTTTTGTATTGTTGGGTCTCTTTGTTTTTTTGCGTCGGTACCCCCCACCCCAAATAAAATAACAATAGAAGAACCAAATAGCCAGCATCAGGAGAGAGGTATGCAGTAGGTGTATACTGTGAGGCAGTTGGAGCAGGGAATTTCTCAGTGGATTTCATATCCCTCCAGGCTTTATTTATTTGGCTCACTCTTACCTATAAGTGGCCATTTGTTGGTTGATAAATGGAGGAGCCTACAGATCTGTACTGAACAGGTGGAAAGTGGAGTCTGGGGAATGGGGGAGGGAAAGAAGCAGGGAAAGCCTCCCAATTTTTTTGTAAGCCATCTTTCAGAAGGGCTGTCTTTGTGTTTTGGGTACATTCAGGACATTCAACCCTGAAACCAACTAGCTTCCTTTGCGGAGGGTGTTGAAACTTTTTTAAAAATATAATAAAAACAATGTGTGTGTTTGTCTCGTACTGTAGTGTTAGATGACATTTATATTAGCTCCTTTTGTGGCGTGAGTGAATCGTTCGCTTTGATGCCATATCTCTGCAGTTTAAAAGGACAATGCAGTGAAACGGAAAACCAGTTGGATTAATTGTGCTGAGTACAGCTGCTGTGAAAGACAGGATTGTTCAGGCTCATTCTTTTCTTCCACAATGAGCATCTTTTTGGCTTGAAGGCTTTATGCGGAACCCGTGCTTGCTTTAGGAGAGAGGAGGGTGGGTGGGTGGGGGGAGAGAGAGAATTGATTTGCACATTGTGGCTGTGCATATTTAATAGGAAAGGGTGATCTTATGGTGTAGCGCTTGTGGTTGTAAATCCTTGTGATGTGCAGCATTTGCTTTCTCAGTTTACTCACAGTGTCTGTGACTAATTGAGCGAATGTGAAGATTTCATTCATATGTTAATTACAGATACCAGAACGATCTACAAGCCAAGGACTCAACCAGACTGTCAAGCCATAGTTTGCCCTTATTTAAATGTCTGCTTGTTGCTGATTTATTTAAGCTCATTTGGTATCAGAACTAAACAGTGGTCCCAAATACTGTGTTCAGGGCTGTTTGCTTCTAATCAGCTAAAGCAGCAGTCCACTCACAGTGTTAGTATTTTTAATTATTTGTGACTCCACAGTTTGGAAAACACTGTTAAAAAGATTCATTGATAATCTGCTACTATTTTTGGCTCTTTTTATTGCAAATATATTTCTGTAGTCCACCAGTCCCACACCCATTCTGTTTTTGTGCTTTCCCTACCCGTAGCCTTCCAGACTCTGTAATCTCTCCACGTCTCAATGCTGCCTGATGCCATTGACCTTGTAAATCTGCCGCTGTGAATTTGAGAGCAGGTAGCTGTGCAGAGTATTAAGTCTGCCATTCCAGGTTTAGAGCTGAATAAGCACTTGGGGTTTAGGGGAGGAAGAATAAAGAACCCTTGGCATGTGTCGTGCTGTGAATTGCTGGTGGTTGACTGACTAAACAGTAATAGATTTCCAGTGATGTTAGGAATATTGTTTCAAGAGTTTGTATTTAGCAATACCAAGTAGTTTGGAACAGCAATAATACTTTATGAAAAAACCTGCATTACAAATGCCTCTTGCTGTAGAAGCCACTGTATTTAATCATAGAATTATACAGCACAGAAGGAGACCATTCGGCCCATCATGTCTGTACAGACTCTTTGAAAAGAGGTCCAGGTCAATCCCATTCCCCTGCTATCTCCACATACAAACTTGTCCTTCCCAAATAATTATATGAAGCACAATAAACTGCCTTATTCCTTGTATCAGTCGGCACAGTGCAATACTTAGAAATAATCAGTCAATACACTTCACATAGAAACTCAGGGAAGCCCCTTGAGTCCTTCTCAGTAATATAGGAGCTATGTCAAACTCAAGGGTTATTTTTTACTTTATAATAATAATCCTTGCATTTGATATAGCGCTTTTCACGTCTCCTAGGCTTCACAGAATATACTGTAAAGTGAATTGACTGTATATTTGTGGACGAAACGCGGCAGCCAATTATGCACAGGCGTATCCCACAAACAGTTGATGATTGAAATGACCCAATTTATTTATTTTTCAAGGGATTATTAGCAGACTTGTGGAGTATGGAAACTTGCCCAAGGTTTTGCCCTGGCTGGAATTGAACCCAAGACTCTTGCTTACAAGGCGAATGCTCTAACAACTGAGCTACAGGACTCCACAGATAAAAGATCTTTAGACAGACAGGACAAAATACAGTCACTATATGTCGCAGTAAAAATCGTGTGCAGCGATTTGAAACCTCTTGATGGTGTGATAAGACGCTATAACAAATGCAATAATTATTAGATTGCTTATCCTGTATAAACTAATTTGCTTCCCTCCTTCCCGTATATGGGTTTTGACGATCCCAACTGTTTTCAACAAGAAAATGGCAGGGATCGAGTGCTTTGAAATTTGAGAAGAGCCTATTTGGTTCTTACAAGACATTAAAGTGATGGATGGGGGTTGGGGATTGCGTATAAATGCAGTTCTACTTTTGTATTGTTTGAGTTCAACATCCCAATAGAGAACGGGCTAAAAACGAGAAGCAGGAGCTTTATACATGTTCTGGCCCATAAATATTTTCCCTCAAGAATGCAGAAATTAAGTCCAGACTTTTAAACTTTTCCTAAATGTTACAATGATCGCAAGCAAAAGCGCTTTGGAAATGGGTGTGGGGGGAGGAGGAGAGTCTATGGACTTTGTAGTCTGTGCCAGTTTCTTTTGTGGAATAGTTCAAGGCTGGAAGAAATACTTTACTTCAGTGGCTGAATCAGCCTGACAAGCTTTCACACCACCCCCTCCTCTTATTAATATTCTTTTTGATGTACGCTTGTAAAACAGTGGATTGGCTGTTAATCTCCTGGATCTCTGGAGCTTTTGGCACTCACCCATAATTGATGTGTTCACACGAGTGCTGTCGCAGTGCTAATGATTAGATTGGTGGTAGCCATATCTTTAAGCAGAATCAGTGTCGTTTTTAAAAGTCTTCTCGACCAGCTTAGGCAGCCTGTCTTTGGTGATTTACAGAATGCCTCAGTGATCGGAATGCCACACACTCCAATAAAATAAATGAAATAAGAGTCTCTCTCTCCCTCTAACTCTCTGAACAAAAAACATGCTTCAAATCAGTCTGTCCCTTTTTTTTAACCTTTTTAATAATCCTTTTTAAGTATCATTTACCCATAAATGCACCGTCGCTATGATTTACTGTAGAATCCAATGAAGTGCCCAGAGACATTCTGACTGCGTAGTAAGGCGCTGGTTGTATCAAGTGTGTGGCTTGTTAATAATAAATAATAAGTGCAGAAAACAAACAAAAAATAATACTTGCCATGGGACACGATCACCGGATCCATTTACAATATCAGATATCAGGGATAATTATTTGGGAGAGATGTAACAAAAAAGGCACCTAACTGGATCACATCAAATTTGTCATTCAGCCTCTGTTTGAAGATCTAATGTCAGATCCTGCAATTCTAACCTCTGGAACTCATTCCCTCTCCCCTTCGTAGTGCCCCCTCTCTGTTTGTCTTTAAATTCTGCCTTAAAACCTATCTCTTTGACTGCATATGGCCACATTCACTTTCCTCCCCTCCTCTCTCATGCTTGGAATCTAACCCCATCCCTGTAAAGCCTCCCAAAACATTATCCAACATGAAGGGCGCTATATAAATAGTTACTGTTGATAACCCATCCAGGGAAAAGCTACAGGCCATGGCAAAAAATTTCCAAAATACCGCACAATAAATTCTACCCTTTTTTTGTATTGAAAGAACCCAAAGCCCAAGAGAATTTTTGGTGTTAGAGTTTTGAGAATTGGTGTCGAACACTTCAATTCTCCCCACTTTTATATATAAAATAACAACTTCGAATAAAGCCACAAGACGATTTCGTTGAGGTTTTGAGAATGGGTGTCTGTTATTTCCTGATCAATGCAAACAGGGACTTGATTCATGGGCTCTCCATAGTTTTTCTCGGAGCACCCCCAGTGCAGATGTTTGTCGCATTGCTTCAAAGTCTCTGGTTTGTGTTTTTGGGTAAAATGTTTTTGCTGAATCATCTATTGCTTGTTATCAGTCATGCACGCAGTGCAGATATTATGTGAACAGCGAAGGTGTTATGCGTTGGTGTATTTATACAAAAAACACCTCAACTACATCAATAAGTGCCAGACAATCTCTCAGAAGAATTGGACTCTTATGTATTGTCTGGGCCAGTTGATTTTTAGTGTGTGTGTGTGCGCAAGGCTGACTGTGCTCTGCTTTGTGTGATGAATTGCCAGACTTCTGCTCAGTGCACGTAGGCACCTGGGAAGAATCGAGCTGGAGTAATGTCGGCGACTGCAGAGCGTCTGTTTGTGACAGATACTTTCCCCATTCTGACAGGCTGTCACGTCCAGCTGTTAAGATGTGTGCGACTTGTGTTTTCTGTACGGCTGGTTTCCAGATTTGCCACAAAAAGAGAATATGGTGCACTCTTAGCTGCCTACCTTTATCCTTGCATTTGATATAGTGCTTTTCACGTCTTCTAGATGTCTCAAAGCGCTTCACAGAATATCCTGTAAAATAATTTGACTTTATATATGTGGGCAAAATGCAGTAGCCAATTGCGCACAGCAGTGACCCACAAACAGGATTGAAGTGATAAATTTTTTAAAAGAATTATTATTATATAATACAGTAAAAGCTCATTTATCGATCAACTGTAACTTCCATATAACTAGCACCTGAAAACAAAAGGTCTGCATTTGATTAACCGGAGTTTATCCGGCACAGTGCATTTTTTTTGGTGTTTTCGGACGAATATCTGGCACGCGCTTTAAACGGCATTAGCCAGGTCCCGAGGGTGCCGGTTAAACAGACTTTTACTGTAATATAATTATTATTGTGCAGTCCTGCAGAGCAGTGGTTAGAGCACTTGCCTTACAAGCGTGAGACCTGTGTTTGAATCCAGGCAGGTCAGGGTGAAACCTTGGGCGAGTTTCCTTACTTCACATGTCCAATAATAATCCCTCCCAAAAAAACACATTAATAACATTGGTCATTTCAATCCACGACTGTTTGTGGAATACTGCTGTGTGCAATTATTGGCTGCCGCCTTTTGCCCACAATTATACAGTCAATTCACTTTACAGTATATTCGGTGAAACACTTTGAGACGTCTGGATGACGTGAAAAGCGCTATATCAAATGCAGGGATTATTATTCCCTTCATAACAGAATGGAGATGAGAGAAAGCAATTGGGTGATGAAGTAAGTTGTGGCAAGGCTGCACACATGAGTAACTGCAGTACCTCTCATAATAAAATTGTGATGTCTTTGTATTTAGTGGGGTGTTTTATGTTGGAACTTTTGAAGTGCTGAGTTGCTACACCCACTCCTTGTATCACCCTGTGCGGTACTGTTGTGGAGCAGATGGGATCAGAGGGTTGTCTAATGAAAGTGATTCATCAGTGTCATTTTGTTACCTCTTTTTTCACCCCCTGAATAAAGCCTTTGTGCCTTTTGTTTTTATTCTCATTCAATTTGAATCTTGCCTGAGAGGCGGAGGTGGTGGAAGTTGGGGAATGGGAAAAGAGCCCTTCCTATGATAGGTTCCGCTGGTCTACGTTTGATTATAGTCTACAAATGCTTGTAAGGTTTGAAACAAGTTTTTAGTTAACAACAAAGGGAGGCTTCATCAAAGAATGTGTCGATCAGCTTTAAAACAGTTGCCGGGTTCCTTCAAGCTTTCTGTATTTCAACAACTTCCATTGACAAAACCGGCTGTGGTGGTGGGGGGGGGGGGGGGGGGGGAGGGGCGGAAAAGAACTGAGAGATTTTTACTCCTCATATCAACTCATTTTATACATATTAAATTACAGAGTACACCACCGCTTTTGTGAGGATGTAATCCTCTGGCTTGTCAGCAGTTTTATGTGAACAGGGTGGCAAAGACTTGTCTGTAACAGGCTCGGAGCAGCTCTCTAATGGGAGTGGACAAGCAGCAGACAGACTGGATGATCCATTAAATGGGGATGTCACAATGTCCCTATTATACAGTCATTATACATTATACATTGCCTACAAATGTAAAATCGCTACACTTTAGAGTAAAATCCCGTGAAGAGCTTTGAGACATTGACGACCTGATAGAGCGCAATGGTGCAACAGTCAGCAATGACTTGCATCTATATAGTGCTCTTCACAGGGGGTAGGTAGTGTTTTGGAGAGTTTCACAGGATTTACTGTAAAGTGCAGTGATAGTGTACTTTGTAGGCATATGAGGTAGCCAATTTGCGCATATGCTCAGTGAATGCTGTACCCTCCACTGTTTGGCACTTTACTCCCAAGTGATATGTACACCTAGCAGGAAGTGGTGTTAAAAATAATAATAATCCTTGCATTTGATGTAACACCTTATCACGTTGGTGAGACGTATCAAAGTGCTCCACAGGACACATTGTAAAGTAAATTGACTATATTTTGTGAGCGGAGTGCGCCAGATGTTTGTGTGGACCAAATGAATGAATAGCGAGTCACAAGGATCACTGTAGAAACCTGTACACAAACACTAAATGTTTCAATAATCCAGCCTTGAGCAAGGTTTTCTAGAAACTACTTTAAATTCTGCTGTCCCATGTTTGTTTTTAGGCTCACTGTAAAATGGTCTTGAGGATTCCAAGAACATCTTTAATGCAGTCGATGCGTTTTTGTTTGATATTGAAGCCTTAGACCACACAAAGTCTGAATAGAGTAGATTTGTTAACAATGAAATGAGACCGAGTGCTTAGCGTCATTGTTTTATTTAGGAACAAAAAAGGATGGATATATATTTTTAGAGTGTTATATCAAAACGTCTCAAAAGATTTTCCGAAATGTAGTGAACTTTTGTTTCATGATTTGGTAACTGCGGTAAACCTCACGTAAGTCGTAACAACGCCAATAACAACAAAATTGCATTTATATAGCACCTTTCGGGAAGGGGGGGTGACTGATGGGCCGGTCGAAGAGGAGGTACTTGAAGCGGGACTTGAAGGAGGCTTGGGGGTTGGAGCCACATATGTAATATGATTTACACAAAGTATGTCAAAACTTGCCTGGAATATACACTCATGAATGGGACATGGGCAGATGTACAAGTTAGGCAATTGTACGATTTATACAGATCAGACCTGCAGGTGTTACTACGTATCCGCTGAGGGACGTTTCATTCTGTCGCAAGTTTGTGAGTTTGACCCTGACAATTGCTCTTTGATCTAAGCAGCAAGTGGCAGTCAATTCTAGGCTGTGAAAAACAGTGTCTGTCTGCAGACATTGATGGTAATGTTCCTGTGCATTGTTTCTCCTCAGGTTGATCCCTTGTTCACTGTGCCTGCACCTCCGCCACCGATTACTTCGAGTGTGCCATCTCAGATTCTACCATCCTTCTTCTCTTCTTCATCCGGTATTGCTGCCCCAGTTGAGCAACTTTTAGTACGGACACGATCCTTGGGTGTAAATGCTTGTGATGTTGGAGTAGTGACTGAGCCAGAATGCCTTGGACCTTGTGAACCAGGAACTAGTGTCAATCTGGAAGGGATTGTGTGGCATGAAACGGAGGAAGGTAAGACGCCAAATTATTACTTTTGTTCTGTAATGAGATTGCCATGTGGGATCAGGTGTGTGTAGATTAAACCCTCAACTGCAACAACAACAAAATTGCATTTATAGAACACCCTTCACGTCGGGAGGATGTCCTGAGGCGCTGAACAGTCGGGGGTTGGGACCCAACGTGGAGTCCCAACTCCAAGTTGTTGTTAATGTTGGGGGGGTGGGGGGGGGGCAGGGTGAGAGTTTGGAGGGTGGCAGGAGACATGATCGAAAAGGAGGGTCTTAAGACTGGCCTTGAAGGAGGCAAGGGAGAAAACGAGGTGAAGGAACTGTGGGATGGAGTTCCAGAGTGTGGGGGCAGAGAGGCTAAAAGCCCGGCTGCCAATGGTAGGGTGGGTCAGGCGGGAGACATGGAGTAGACCGGAGCCCGCTGAACGGAGAGGGTGGGTGGGTTGGTAGGGAGTGGTGTAGTTCAACACTTCTTTCCTCACAAAGGAAGGAAACATTTGCAATGTTTTTTGGTGCAGTTGGTGGCGAGTTGATCAAATTTGGCGTCTTAACTGAGTCATACATGACAGGTTGGGTCTTGCCCCTATTCGCGGTCTCCCCGTTGTTTAAACACGACACACCTAATTCATTGCACTTGTATCACCCGATGACAAT
The DNA here is from genome assembly GCA_035084275.1 of Hydrolagus colliei. Taxonomy (NCBI): domain Eukaryota; kingdom Metazoa; phylum Chordata; class Chondrichthyes; order Chimaeriformes; family Chimaeridae; genus Hydrolagus; species Hydrolagus colliei. The sequence continues at coordinate 24,163 of JAYJKW010000149.1, forward strand.
AGGATGAAAAGTGCAAATCATAAAGTGTTTAAAAGCTCACTGTCAACACTTGAACCTTTATCCTGTTTAGCAGTGACATTGAGATTTTGCCACCCCACGTTGATGGAGGTTGAAAGGTCAGGTAAATTTTTGGTACAACCCCATGAAAAAAACTTTTGGGTGAGATTCCCTTCTCTTGTATACATGGTAGTTGCTATTGTGGATTTGTAGCGGAATTGTGCTTTGTGCCAGCTTTATTTTGCACCAGCTTCCATTTTGTGTAGTCCATTGGTGGCCAACTTTATTGGCCAATATAATTATAGAAATAACAAAATACCATAGATTTATGTCATCAATTAAGAAATATTCAACCAAGAAACATTTATTTTGCTGGCTAACTAGAGGTGTAGTTAGTTACTGTTATGCTTGTATCAGGACTATATTTTTCCACAACTAGTTCTGTGCTGCCATTTTATACAAACAACACGAGCTTTGGCTGGTAAATCGAAATTGTAATACATTCCCTGCAACTACAAAAAAGGACCTCCCTATGGTTGGCTATGGCTGAAATGTATATGTTTATGTGTATGTTTTCAATGTGAAGGAATAGAAATGTGGCACTCAGGGGGTTAACAGTTGGTCCTGTAGCTCCTGTAACAGTTGGAGCTCCTGCAGCTCAGTGGTTAGAGCACTCGTCTTACAAGCGTGAGACGTGTGTTCGAATCCAGGCAGATCAGGGCAAAACCTTGGGCAATTTCCGCCTAATAATAATCCCTCCCCATTTAAAAAAAAATTCAATCCACGACTGTTTGTGGGACAATGCTATGCTCAATTGGCTACCGTGTTTTGCCCACAAATATACAGTCAATTCACGGTCAACAGCCTTTCAGTATATTCTGTGAAGCGCTTTTAGATGTCGATAACATGTGAACAGCGCTATATCAAATGCAAGAATTATTATTAAGTCTGAAGAGGGTGACGGATAGTGGCATTAGTTCACTGTTTGACTTGATTCCTCTCACCCCTCCCCCCCCGTTTCTGTTCTGTGAGATAACCAATAATAATCGTTGCATTTGATACAGAATGTTATCACAATTTTGAGACATCTCAAAGCGCTTTATAGAATATACTGTACTGTTAATTAATGGATAAGAAAAGCTTTTTATAGCCAGCAATGAATGCCAAAAATAACCGAGTATTCATGAGTTCAGTTATAAAAAAAATGGTTAATGCATTCAGAATAGCTAGACTGATGTAAACTTACTGTCTTGCAGATCCGGAATGTGTGGGTGTTTGTGGTACAGTAAGAAAGCCTGTGGTGACGTTAATAGAGTTATTCATGGAGAATCAAATAGCCTTCTGACCCAATGAGTATTTTACGCTTGAGCAGAACTAATGGTTCTAAAGAAAGAGAGAATCCTATTTATTGGTGTATGAACAGCAAAGTGGAATGTTTTTATTATCTTTTCACTGTCAATGAAAAGATTTGCTCTTTGTCTATGATTTGAGGAATAATTTATTCTTTTTGAAGCAGTAAAATAGTCATGCAGGGAGCTAGATATTTCTTTTTTAACAACCAAATTAGTATCCCGTGCTGATTTAATAGAATTACGTAGATGAGCAATTGAGTGGATGAACAATAAAATAATATAGTGTGGTCCCACTGTAATGTTTGTTTATAGTGCAGATTCGATCAATTGTGTATTTTGTAAGGGTACATAATACAATTGTAGTGCACTGGGACGCTATCCTGTGTGAAGGGCGCTTTATAAATGTAAGTTGTTGTGTAACACATTGGGATTTCCTGGATCAGATTACTGTATAAGAAAGCTCCACTGCAAGGCCATGCTTTTAACCGAGGATTGATTGTGTTACACCATGGGTTGATTTAGAGTGTGCAAAGATTGGAGTTTTTGCTGTTCTTTTCTTCTTGAGAGGGGTGACAGACAGCATGAAATATTGCTCAGTCTAAAAATAACTTGGTGCTTTGCCTTTTACTGTGATAAACATTGAGGCGCTGAATGGAGTTCAAAATAATTTCACCTTGAAGGTTGCTACTTTAAAAAGATTTACCGCAGATTTCCATGGAATGTTCTGATGTCAGGCTGAATGAATATATTCACCTCGGCCCCAGCTCTCTCCCACCCTCCACTCCCTCCAGGCCTCGCTCCTCCCAGGCCGCTATCCCCTGGGTCCAACACCTGATTCCCCCACCTTTTCAAATAACCTTGCGTGCCTCTTTACTATTGATGGAGATGACTCTAAAGCTGCTTGATCCTTTGCCAATGATCATTTCAGTCTCTCTTGTGTTGATATGTTCTCGGGGTATTTTGCTAATAAAAAGTGCAGTATAGTCAGAAGGGAAGGGTGTTGAGTCTCCCTCTCTGCCTGTTAAGCAGCTGAAAAGAAAGGAGCCCTGAATTCTTAATGAAAATGTGATTAGTCCTTTTTCCTAATAGCAGCCCGGCAAAGAGTATTATTACCAAGAGATATAATCAGCAGCAGTGATAATTTAAAGTTTGAAGAGACTCCTTGCCTAGGGCTCTCAAGTTGCTAAGAGAAGCAGTACAATGGACGTGCAGAAGCAGCTCAGATGTCAGGCTGAATAACGCCGTTCTTTCTCCAGCTCCGGCTGGTAAACCATTTGTACGCAACAGAAAGGAAACAAATGGGCTACTAAGCTCCAGAAGATGGCTAATATCTGGCATGACAAATTGCCTCTGGAGACCATTACGTAAACTGTCAGACCTTCTGGCTCTGATTATCCAGTGTGAAAGGAGAGGAGGCAAGACTTTCAGGAGTGCTTTTTAAATGCAGAGAGAGAAGGAGGGGGGTGAGAGGAGGTGGCAGGGAGAGAAGAAGGTTTCAGTGAGATATTTGAAGGCCAGGTGGTAGTAATGTGAATCTTTGTGAAGATGCTTTATCCGGGAATGTCCTTAATACAGCAAAGCCACTCCTGCACTGAGCAATGACAATGGTAGCTAAGAGATTTGATGCATTGGATGGAGTCACTGATTTGTAATATACAGTACACATTAATGTATTTAATTGAGTTCAACTGAGGCACTGCAATCTCGTTAGGAAGCTGGAATCTAATGTACATATGTTTTATGTACTGTACATACCACATTTTACAGCTGTAATGAAATAATGTTTACTTGTGTGATTTTTGCTAATGACATTTAAACTGTTTGCCAAGGTCAAATATTAGTATTAATTGGCAAGGCAGAAACAATGATTGAATTGTTTCTCTCTTAAACTCGCTCTCTCACTCTCCCCTTCCCCCACCTTAATGTTTGTGCGGCGGAGCCTTTCACAGTGAATTAACATATCTATTCTCCTGCCTCTTAAATTCCACAGACGTGGCTTTTACGCCTTCTGCCTAGCTCTGTGCTATGTTTTCTGTCAAACGCTCCTATGCTTGACAAGGGCTTGGATAATGCACAAAAGTTTAAATGTAGTGCAAAAGGGGCGAGTCTCTGTAGCTTAGTGCATATCCCAGACATGCCATCAGTGGCCTGCAAACAGCAGACAGCAGAGTTTTAACTGAAACTGCATTTAGACACCATAACTGCCTTTGCAGGACCATGAAACTCAATGCACGAAGGCTCCTGTACCCATGGGATTGTGCTTATTTGTCTACAAAATACACAGAAAGTGTACCTGTGGGGCTACGTACCCTTACAAAATACACAGTCAATACACATTACAGTAAATCCTCGATTTCGCCCATAAAATACACAGTCATCTCACTTTACAGTATATTCTCTGAAGCACTTTGAGATGTCTAGAAGACGTAATATGGTGCTCTATCAAATGCAAGAATTATTATTTATCCTATAAAGTGTTTGAGATATCCTCACACGAAAGGCGCAGAATGAAATGCAAGCATTATGATTCATTATTAATCATTTTAAATATTCCATCTTTAAATAATAATCCTTACATTTGATATAGTGCCATTCATGTCAGGAGGATGCCTCAAATACCTTCACAGGATCTACAGTAACGAGTATTACATCCTCCCGACGTGTAAGGTGCTCTACAATTGTAATTTTGTTGTTGCATTAATTAATTGTGAGTTTTGTAACCAAAATAAATATAGGTAAAAATATCTAGACTTAATCTTGAAATCGGAACTTCCAGAAGAGTTAAGGCTGCTGCATTTAAGAATTCGCCCAAATCTGGACACCCTGATACGCTATATAAATTGTCAAATCTAGACTCGGGTGGAATTTTTTCCCAATGATCTGAAGCTCCAGCATTTCAAGAGAAATGGAGCTGAACGGAATGAACAGGGTGGGGGAGGGGAGCTAGACAGGAAGCCAATGAAGAGAATGATTCACAAGCAGGCTGTTCTCAAAACTCAAATAGGCAGGTTTAAAGAGTATTCAGCCTTCGAAGATAGAAATTTTAGGCTGATGTGGGAATAATGAAGAACACAGTGAATGAGGGTGAATATAGTGGCTTAATGGTGCTGTCCCTCAACAATAACACCATTTGGGGTTTATTGCAGTAGGTTGACTAAATAGAGAGTTGGAGGAAGATATTGAATAATTTGTACCCAAAAAGTAAATGAGTTTATAATTGTTTTGTTGATATTGCACCTTCATTGTCAGAACCCCTTTGGTTAGGCTGGAAGTGGAGATATCAAAAGGAAGGTGGGGGAAGTGGGGTCATCGGGGAAGTCTGGTGACTAGAAAAACAACACAGCCTGTGCCTAGACAGAGGTATGGAACCCCTGGGGACTTGGTTCAATTTGCTTTGAAATGTAGATAAAATAACAGCCAGTTAATTGGTTCCTGCCTGGGGAAGGCTGGTTAGAGAGTGGCAGCGTGAGGTCACGTAAAAGGCTCCAGCACCATTTGCTGTGGCTTCCTTTCAGTGGAAAGCGATCATTGGCTGCTTTGCTGGTAGCTACGATGGGTTTTACTTGGCACATTGAGTGAAGGAAGCACTTTGCTTCCTCGTTGTCCCAGGCTCTTTAGTTCTTGCCATCATCATTAAACATGGTGACACTGTATGTCACAGTGGTTGCCCAAATGATGGTCAGCGCTTGAAAGATAAAATTTTATTTTTGATCAGCGCTGTGTTTTTAAAAAAATATATATGCACATTTAAAAAAAATACCGCAGCAAAAGCTGCTGGGCATTAGCTGGCTATTAGATTCTCAGGAAGATGTACGGATTGTGGGTTTCGTTCAGTGCTCTCACAAAAAGATTCTGTGACTTATTTTTGCCTCTCCACAATGTGTGTGAATTCGAATAGTACAGTAAAAACCTGTTTATCCCGCACCCGATCAACCGTAATTTCCGTATAACCGGCACACCCAAAAAAGTCCGCATTCGAATAACCAGAATTTATCCGGATAAATGCATTAAAACATTTTTTTTCGTTTTCGGCCGAATATCCGGCACGCATTTTAACCAGCATTGGCCAGGTCCCGAGGGTGCTGGATAAATGGGCTTTTACTGTATTACTATGGTCTTTAAACGCTTTGCTTTTTTTTCCCTCCCCTCCCCCGAGATTACTTGCTGAGCTTTGAGTAAAGTATCAGCCACATCAAGGAATGTGTATTGTAATGTTACAGTGTGTGTGTGTGTGTGTGTGTGGAAGTGGGGGAGGGTGGTATTCTGAAAGGACTCTTCTCCATCCAGATTTCTTGTGTGAATCAAAACAAATACAGTAAAAACCCATTTATCCGGCACCCAATCAACCGTAACTTCCGTAAAACCGGCACCTCAAAAAAAAGTCTGCATTCGATTAACTGGAATTTATCCGGAAAAATGCATTTTTTTTGTAAAAAACAATTTGTTGGCGTTTCCGGCCGCAGATCCGGCACGCACTTTAACAGGCATTGACCGGGTCCCAAGGGTGCTGGATAAACGGGCTTTTACCTTAAATGATATTTGTAGCTCCAATTAATGGTCTGCTATGATCAGAATTTAAAACGTGTCTTTTCAGTTTTTTTGGGGGTGTTGGGGAAAGGAAGAAAGGTGTGTGGAGAGGAGGAAAATAGGTTATTTAACTGAAATGTATGGGGGAATTGTAACATTTGTGTGAATTGTAACAGCAGAATAGTGTATTGAAATTGGCACAGGACAACTGGCTGTTTCCTGTGGAAATGAGGGATCCCATAAAGTTTACTGAGATCCACACATACGCACGCACATACACATGTGTGGTGATTGGAGAGCTCATGACTTGAGCTGGTGCTGTAAAAAATCAGTGACACTTAAAAAGTCTGCCAAGGTGGGCCGTGGGGGAGAATGAATGGGGGAGAGTGAAGGGGGGAAAGGGGGCTGCGAATTACTTCTGTCTGACCATTACAAATCATGCGTCTTGTTCTTGGACAGGGGCTTGTGTGAAAAATGGAAGTAAATGAATCTTATTGAAATTGTGAGGCACTGTTTACTTTTGCTCACGGCTTGCACTAACCAGTTTAGACAGGAATAAGTTTCTATGGTCTACACTGTTTGCATTAGCAGTAATGTTTCTAAACACATGGGAACAAGACCCCCACCAGCACACATTTTCAAAAACATTTCTCGAGTGAAAATAGCTGTTTAGGAGCTGCACCAAGTCCTTGCAGAATGTTCTTTTATAAGTTACACCTACTTCATCCTGTTAGACTGTGAAAGCCAAGTTTGTGACCATTAGTAAGTTAGATACAAATACCTTATTGATGACCGATTAAATGTTGACATTAGTACTGTTGGTTCAACAAAGAGGCGTTTTTAAGTCTTGTTTTGGAAATGCTAAGATTCTTCGATGAACAAAAATTCTGTAGCCAGGATTTTTTCAGTTTTAACACATCTCTGGGGAAGTATTTTCTTGGTGTTACACGATCTCTCTATTTTTTAAACCCGTTTTGATTTCTAACTCAGCGGGGGTGAGAAGGGGGGTGTGGATGGATCTCCATTCAATTCTTAATTAGTTATTCCAGCTGTTAAGATATGCAAGGTTGTTGACAAAGCATTTTTATTGCCTGCTGAATTTTGATGCTGCGTTTCCTGTTTACTTCCTTATTATATTCATGAACACATCAAACCTTGTGTTCAAAACAATGAGAGTTTTTACAGCCGGTTGTTCAGATTAAGGTCATTGCTTTACATTTTACAGGCAGGACCTTAGTTAAATATCTTTTGACTAAGGACACGGCATCTCTAACAGTGCAACAAGCCCCAAACACTGTGTCGGAGTGCCAGACGAGCATCTGTGAGTTCAAAGTATTGACATGGAGCTTGATCCCACAGCTTTCTAACTAACAAGTGAGTCAGGCTGACACCTTATTATTACCAGGTAGTTATTAGAGTGTCAGCTTTGCTCAGTGGTAGCATTCTCGCCTCTGAGTCAGAAGGTTGTGGGTTCACGTCACACGTTGGGACTTAGAATTTACATAGTCCCTAGGCTGGCTCTCCAGTGCCAGTCCTGGGAGGGTATAGTAATGTTGGGAGGTGCTAACCTTTGGATGAGATGTTAAACCATTTTGGGTCCATTTACCTGTTTGGGTGGATGTTAAAGATTCCATGGACCTGTTTAAAATCAGAAGGGTGTTTATCCTGGTGTCCTGGCCAACAATCCCCAAATAAAAACTAGTCATATATTTCATGGCTGATTGTGGGATATTGCTGGATGCAATTCTGTTTGCCAGCAAATACATGTTAAACCCTGTGAAGTGCTCTGTGGCGTCCTTCTAACGTGATAAGACGTGATTATTACCAGGTAGTAATTTCCTTTCCTAGCCCAGTGCCAATTATAGTGTTTCAACTGCTGCCTCAGCACAGCAGCATTAAAGCACCCAGCAACATCACAACTAATGACCAAGCTATATCAGCCAACTCTGATCTGCAACCATCTAGTCTCTATAACCTCGGTCACGTTTCAACAGGGGCCACCCACAAGGCAAAGCTGTCTGTTGTTTATTTGGTACTGACAGCAACAACAACTGAAGCTGCTTTTACCAGTTCTGCTTGAAGGGAAAACACTTGGCTCCAAGCAGCCTTTGTGTGTGTGTAGAACGACTATCCTGAAATCTCCTGCAATCTGCACAGGCAAAAAGAGAAATCCAAATGATCAGCTGTTATCCGGTACCATCATCACATTCTTTGCACTTTGCAGTATATCCTTTGAAGCGCTCTGACATGCTCTCCTCCCAATGTGATCAAATGTAAGGATTCTTAGGGCATAGGCAGTTACCCACCACTGCCGTAGAAAAATAAATACTTTATTCTGAGGGATTATCGGGGATGCAGCACACTTTCTTTTTCAACCTAATTTGCGAGATAGAGAACACATCTCATCCAAAAAAGATTTGGCTGAGTCACTCACTGTTGACTGAACAGGTAGCACTTTATCCCACATTAAATGATTTTACCAGCAGAGGAGAGGGGGATGGGAAGGTTAATGACAATAAGGTTTCTTCGAAGCTGATGCACTAGTCTAGACAAGAAAGTGACAGGAAATGAGCTGCAGAAAATATTTTGGTATCCCTCAGGCAGATTCTTTGAGAACTGCTGTCTTCTCGCAGTTTGAGTGAAGTCTTTTGTGCAGAGCTGTCTCCATCTGCACAGGCAGCTTGAAGCCGGCAAAGCTGATGATTTGTTTTGGGGTTTTTCCTTACGCGAGCGAGGGCTTTGAGGGACTGCAGAATTTGGAATTGGTTGTCCCAGTGACTTTGTTCAAACTCTTTGATCTTGGCTCCCAGTGTGTCTGATTGTATGCAGTGGTTTAAATGTTGATTAATGTTTGTGTATTTGGTCAGTCTCCTTGCCTCTAATCTTTTACTTGCACCGAGAACTGTGTTGGGGATTTTCCCTCTGTTTGGGATTTTCCCCCTGAGGGTGGGGGTAGAGAATTATCCTTGGTTCCACGAGAGTGCTTCCTGTTGATTGAAAGCTTTAATATAATAACAGATACTGTTGTCACTGGAATTTGTGAAGCAGCCAAGTGACTATTGAGCTTGTGCTCCCAGCTGAAATTATGCAGTGTGAAGATGAGATGTCCCCATTCAGGTCTAGTTTCACATTGCTAGATTTTGCCAAAACTGACTGATTTGCGTGTTGGCTGGGCAGAAAACCATGGCTTGTCAATTACACCACATTACAAAGCATTTTATTGCACAATTTGAAATTGCAGGTGTTTCAATTCGCTTGCCGGTAGAGACCAGCGGGGAGCACTGACTTTCCCCTTTGTTGCAGATTAGAAAGTGTTTTTTGTGGTTTGCACTTCACTCAGAGAGTTGATGTGTAGATATTTCGGAGTATATGTGCTGCTTGTTCAGGCAGGTGTTGAAAGGTCCCAAGATCACAATTTCCACTTCTAATAAATTGGTCGTTCACTTCATGGCTATTTATGGGACCTGGCTGACTACAAAATGGATGCGGCGTTTGCCTGTATAAATATGTAGTCCACTTTACTGCATAGGCAATTACCCATCAATAGTTTTGAGAGATTTCAATCTTATGGGCCCTATATCAAACACAAGAATTATTACTATAATTGTCCAGGCACAATAGCAGATGTTGGCCAAGTGATGCACCTAGCATAGGGTAAGTTCTGATTCTTTGCAAAACTACAACAGTTCTATCACTGTCAGAGCTAATAGGTGGATTTCAGGGATGAGAGGCTGAGTGGGAGGTAAGAGGCAGCAACAACAACAACTGCAAAATTAGATTTATAGAGCGCTTTCACTTCGGGAGGATGTCCCGCAAAGGGAAGGTGACACTACTAATCACCAATTGCCCTCCCCCCAGTTACAAAACTTGGCTCTACCACTAGTTTGTATGGGCGCAGAGGGGAGCAAAATTAGATGGTGCCTCAACTGTTCCTTAATGGACAGCCCCAAATACATCCAGTGCACCACACTCACTCACTGCTCACATCAGAAGTTTCAGCCTAGGGACACTTTAATGTCTGACA